>JAZDUA010000365.1:600000-1152500 GCA_038098605.1 Gryllus longicercus
TATTTTTAAAATTTTGACTTGGTTTCCTCTTGTCACACCAAAATGATGACTTTTTGATAATTATTTATCCCATTCAATGAATTTTCTTCTATATTGTGATAATATAATTCATTTAGCAATAGGAAAGACATTTCGCCTAAACAGTGGCGAGCAAAGCAGGCAGAATGGGAAGAACTACTCGGGAATATTCTGGAAGTCATTCAGCACGGAAGGAAGAATCGTAATTATACCCCTATGAAAATTATGTCCCTGAGTTGTGATCAATGAATCACCCTCATTGGACCACCCCGTCCTCTGAAACGTGGGAATTCATAGAGTATGCAAGATAATCGCTAGTTGTTATGGTCTATCATAATCAGAGGTACAATGGATCGTGAGATACTGGCTCCCCTGATTTAAATTCATCAACAAGATAAGATTTTGCAGGAAGACTCATGAGGTCGCTGTGATTACAAGGATCTTAATTAGAGGGTTTAAAGTCACAATGCGTTCTTTGAGATAGCCTCAGTAGAAAATAATGGGCATGTAACCACAGGATGCAATCAGTGGCAATCAGGGTGCAATCAGTCAAAGGATGTAGCCTTATCCCCTTTCTAGCCATAGTGTCGGAGAGGAACAAGAAATTGCGTTGCGACCTATTACAATCTATTCTGGAACAACTACAAATAACTCTACTAATTAGAAGCATTTACTCTACTAATATTTACGAAGTGTGTGTCTACAATGGATAATGTTCGTAATAAAATGCACGACAAACGATACCAATCTCAGTCACTTTAAATTTTTTCGCTTAAGTAATAAAGAAATGGAATTTTGTAATATCATTTACTTGTGTGTCTATTTGTTTATGAGACATTGCACACAAAAGCGAGCCTCAAATGGGTATTGTTTTCTTGAAATGTTTTAGTTTTTTAATTCCTCTTCATACTACGTAGTTAGAAAGTAAAATTATTTTCTGACAATCAACGTACTTACGTCACAAAGAGCAAGTCTTAAAACACTGATGCGAAAACAGCGATTTTTCGACAAAAACACTCGCATTGTGGGCCCTGATATCGAATATCTGGATAATTCGTATTTCAATATGTAGTTAGTTAGTTCCTCTAACACATTAGTTCCTCTAACACGTTGTGTAGTTAGGATGCTCGTTTGGTGGGTCCTCAAGACCGAAAAATTAGTTTACGGCAAAACGTAGGTATGTCTGTCCGTCTGTGGTCACCGCTCGCGCCGAAACAAATAAGAGGATTTTCTTCCAAATTGATATCGATCTGATCCAACTCGAACCCTGGAATTTGAAACGGTTATTTCGATTTTCTGGATTTCTAGTTTACCAAAAGCCTTAACAAAATTTTTAAACTTTTTTTAAAAACGGCTTCAAATGTTTTTATTCATTCCGGTTCGAGCCGCCGAGGAGAACACTTCGTCTTGAGGCAGCTCGTAACTTACATTGAGGCCGCGTTGTCAGTGCGCTCTCGACCTGCGCGGGCCGCCGCGCACCAGTGTATTAAGATCTTAGTGAGTATTATTACTTATAGTGCAACGATTAGTACTTAGATTAGTACTTATAGTGCAACGATTTATCTCACCAAATGAGTGTGGATAGTGCCCCCTCCGGGGGGCTACTAGAAACCTCAGGGTTAATAGTGCAGTCAATGGAAGTGACTAACGAAAATCCAAACGGCGGTGAATTCTACGGTCAGGGGTTCCCATTATCATCCTTATCATCAGTGGGCGCCAGTCCACAGCCACCGCAACCGCCATTATCAGTGGGTGAACATCAGGAAAACTCATCACAGAACTTGGGTTTCAACGGCAACGAGTGCTCCGATTCAAAGAAGAGGAAAAGGTTGGGCTTTGACCACGGAACAGAGGAGAATATCAGGTACAATATACCAGTAAGTTCACGCTATGAAGTGCTTAGAAATTTAGACAATCATGCTAATACTGAAAGTGATAAAGCTGTAAAAATTCGACCAATATTCATTCATAATGTTAACGGTTATGGATATCTACTTCTAGTTAGTGACATTAAAAAAGTAGCAAAAACGATTTTACTATTAAACAACAAAAAGATTTTTATAAAGTGAACTTTGTAACAATTGAAGACTACAGAGGTTACAGAAAATTTTGCGATGAAAATAATATACAATATCATTCCTTCAGAGATCCCTATCATTCCAAGCTCTCAGTTATAATTTATGGTATACCTGTAGTTTACTCTCAGAAAGAAATATTTGATGAATTAGCAAGACTTAATTACCCAGTAAACGGCGTAACAAGGCTATATAACAAAAATAGAGAACCTCTGTGGTCCTGTGCTATAGATTTAATGGAAACTGAAAATGCTAAATCAATATTTAATGAAACTAAATTATTTTATTCTGTAATTAAAGTGCGGATGCGAAGTGCTCCAAACAAAGTAATACAATGTAAGCGTTGCCAGAGATTCAAACACACCCAGGCAAACTGTCAATTAAGTCCAAGGTGTGTTCGTTGTGATGGATCCCATCATTATTCGCGGTGTAATAGATCAAAAAGAGAACAAACTATTTGTGTTAACTGTGGTTTAAATCACACAGCAAATTATCGTGGCTGCCAAAAATTTAAAGAGGCAGAGAATGGACGTAAGAAATGGCAAGGCCTTTACAGTGCTCAAGCTTCCAATACAACCACTCGGAGTGTACAACCTCCAAGGAGGCCGCCACCAGCTGATAACATTCAAAACTTTCCCCCACTGCCTCAAGTAAACATGCCTTTGCGTCCTCCAAATTACGAAAATCCAAATCCAAACTCAAATTCAAATTGGAGAACCCAAAGCCCTAATAATGCAAACAATGTAAACTTAATTAGCACAATAGTAAACCAAATATTAGCAATAATAGTCCCTCAATTACAAACAATGATTCAATCATTAGTTCCTGCTCTTATTAATGGCATTAAATAATAATGATGTAATGAGGATATTAAACTGGAATGCCAATGGCATAAAACGACAAACAAATTCGTTCAATCACTTTTTAAATGAATATAAAATAAAAATTGCTTGCATAACCGAAACCCATTTACTGCCAGGTGAAAAATTTAAAATTAATGGGTACGCAATATATAGAAACGATAGATTAACGCATTGTGCCTCGGGAGGAGTTGCAATCTTAATTCACAAAAGCATTAAACATTTCCAAATAGATATTTCATCCGACAAAAGTCTAGAAACGGTAGCAATTATAACTTACGTGAATAATGAGGAAATCGTGATTGTATCAGCATGTAAACCACCAAACTACCGTTTCCCACAAGATATTTATAAAAATATTATTCAGAAGCATTCGAAAGTTCTTATAATAGGAGACCTAACTAGTAAGAACACAGCTTGGGGTTGCAATTCAACCTCATCACAAGGCAGAAAGCTATTACAACTAATTATTAACAACAATTTAAGTATCCAAGCACCCAGTGAACCAACTCACTATTCTTACAACAATAGAATCATCCCAGATATCCTAGATATAATAATCTCAAAAGGAATCAATTTCCAAATTTATCAAACGGTTGTTCCGGATCTAGATTCAGATCATAATCCGGTTATTGGCTCCTTCAAAGGCAAAATTTCAATAAATAACATTAATAAACCCGATAACAAAAACATCAACTGGAATAAATTTAACTATCTAATGACACAAAATCTAAAATTTTCGAATTCAATAAAAAATTATGCCCAACTTGAATCAGAGATAAACAGAATAAATAATGCAATACATAAAAATTTAGATGAGAGTACTGTATCATCCCCTCCATCTTACAGACCCTATAGGAATTTACCAAAACAACTATTGAATCTGATTCATGAAAAACGAAAACTGAGGAGGGAATGGCAAATAAATAGAAACATTAATTACAAAAGAAAAATAAATAAACTAGCGAGGATAATTAAAATCGAATTAGATAATTTAAGATATTTTAACTTCCAAACTCATCTATCCCAAATACATCCAAATTCAAAACGGCTATGGACAACAATAAAAAATATAACAGGGGAAAAAACAAATATTCCTCCTCTAAGCACTCAAACAGGAGGTTGGGTACATACGGATCAAGATAAGGCTGATTATATTGCCGAAAATTTTGAAAATACTTTCACTCCCAACCCAATGACCGATGTGAAGCATAACAAAATAATTGAAGAGCATATGACACACACGTATTACAGAGTTCCCACCCCAATTAAGTTTATTAGCCCCAACGAAATCACCACTATTATAAAAAATCTTAAAATTAGGAAGGCCCCAGGCCCCGACAGAATAACAAATAGAGTCTTGAAAGAACTACCAAGAAGCTCGATTGCAGTCCTAGCAGCATTTTATAACTCAGCACTTCGAATTGGGTATTATCCAAAATCATGGAAGCAGGCCATTGTCCTTCCAATCAGTAAACCGGGAAAAAATCCTAAAGAAGTAACGAGCTATAGGCCAATTAGCTTATTATCCTCTTTATCAAAAATATTCGAGAAACTAATACAAACAAGGCTTAACAAATACCTCATAGAAATAAGGGCATTACCAGATGAACAGTTCGGATTTAGGCAAAATTATTGTACAACTCATCAACTCATCCGCCTCGTATAACATATTGCAAATGGATTCCATAACAAACAACATACAATTGGACTGTTTTTAGATGTAGAAAAAGCATTCGATAAAGTTTGGCATACTGGGCTACTATTCAAACTCAAACAGCTGGGAGTACCTTTCTATTTGCAGGACATTATTAATAGTTTTATTACAGACCGAACGTTCAGAGTTAAAATAAACTGTGCACTTTCATAAACTAGAAGAATAAGAGCAGGCGTACCTCAAGGTTCTGCACTATCACCACTCCTCTTCAATGTTTATTTTTCAGATATTCCCACATTAGAAGACTCAAATCTTGCACTATTTGCAGACGATACTGCAATATACACAACACATGCAGATATAAATGTAGCAAAAGATCACATCGAGGCAGATATCTCATGTTTTCTAAAGTGGGTTCAACAATGGAGAATAAAAATAAACCCAACTAAAACCCAGGCAAAAATGTTTACACTTTGTAAACCAAAGTTACCTCGCCCACTAGTATTAAATGATACTCTCATCCCGTGGTTAGCATCTGATACACCAGTGAAATATCTTGGGGTTCATATTGATAGCAGGTTAACCTGGAAAAAGCACATAGAACTAACAACAAATGCAACATATGCCAAAATATCAAAACTATATCCATTAATCAATTTTCGCTCAGCCTTCAATTTGGAATGCGCAATTTTAATATTTAAATCGATAATTAGGCCATCAATCACTTATGCTTGTCCAGTCTGGAATAACACAGCTAAAACCAACATTCAAAAACTTCAAATCATACAAAAGAAATTTTTAAGAAAATGTGCAAAGGCTCCTTGGTTCATTTCTAATACACACATTCAAAGAGAACTTCAAATAGAGCCCCTAAACGAATATATAAGAAATAACTGTGACAAATTTTTTACACTTCTTCCATCTTCTCCTTGCAGCATAAAATTTACAATGGGAAAAACATTAAACAATCCCAAGAGAATAAACTCACGATATCCGAAAGATATGTTCAAACCCCCATGAAAATAAGTATCCTCTATAAGAATATATGTTAAAAATAAAAATATGTATTTTTTTCGCTACAATATATATAAAAAAACAAAAACAAATTGTGTAAAATATCAAGAATGTATTATGTGTAAATTATCTAGATATGTTATATATATATATATATATATATATATATATATATATATATATATATAAGTATGAAACGATGTAAATTAGTTAGTAGTAATATACAAGAGTGAGAGGTTGTATGCCCAAATGTTATGTATTAAAATTATGTACAAACCCCTGAAAGGCATAACTGCCGAACAGGAAGAAAATAAATTAAAAAAAAATGTTTTTATTAAACTTTGTCCTCGAGTAGAGTGTTGAACGCTTTAAAGAATGACGCAGGTCTCATTTTCGTTAAAATTCGTGATTTTTCGAAAATCGCAAAAGTTTTGACTTTTATCAGTGTCTTCCGGCAACTATAGTGTTGAATATAGTGATTTTTACTTAATGAATGTTTTTATTTACTTTTGATTTATGATTGATATAGTCAAAGAACAGTAAAAACCGTATGTGATGTACGGGGGAGAAGATAATCTACGGAAGTTTTCTTTAGTTCCAGAATCCCTTCTCAACATTTTAACTATAAACAGTTGAAAGAATAAAAGTTTTTAAAAAACAAATAAAATAAATAAAAATAAAATTAAACAATGCGCGAGATTAGCTACAATTGAAAAACCAAATATTTTATTTCTCGAGTTTTAGAAATCTTATTTGCAACGGTAAACGAACAGTTGATTTTTGTGCATTGCCAAAAATAGTAACTCACCCTCAGCTCTCCTACCAACATAAGCAAATGGCGAGTTCAACAAACGCGTATTGAGAAGCTACATTTATGTCCAGAAGCAAAACAAGGCGCTATCTCAGCATTTGCTAAATGTATTAGGGAAACTGGTCAAAAACCTGATCGAGATGGAGGTCATTGACCCGGAAGCTGCAGAACATTACTTCTTACCGGCATAATAAGTCTTTTTAAATAAAAATGTAAACTAATTAATTATATATTATTGTTTTGATAAAATAAACCATATTTTCGTTTTTGATGATCAGTTTAGTCTCTAATAGTATAGAAACAGTTATGCAGCAGAAATGATACTTACTTTTTACTATTTACTTTTAACTAAAATTTGTGTACCGATTTTAATTGTTTAATGTCATCTGGCAATGCATTGTAAAGTAACATACATGTATTTTAAGTGGATTCCTTGCAGAGAGCGGTTTATACTGACACTTGATGAACGTAATTTCTACGACGTGTGCTGTAATTATAAATATCAGTATTGCATGGAAATATGTTCCCGCCTTTAAGTATGTTTTACTCAAGTAAGTAAGTTTTGACAAATATTACAGATTCGTAAATAAATAGGCAAGGCAATAGTGAGATTCCAAGCTCAATGAAGAGACGCTTTCAGGGACCACGCGGATGGCATTATTTCATTATTCGAATAATTTTCTTTACCAATCTAAAGGTCTGAGTACTACATGATGAGCTTCCCCAGAATATTATGCGATATCTCAAGCGGGAATACACATTTGCAAAATACACGCAACGAGCTGCATGAAGGCTGACAGAATTTGAAAGAATTCTGAATGCGTAACATAATGAACTTAATGTGTTTAATTCTGTTATATGTACATTCCATTTGAGGTTTGACTGAATTGAGAGGCCTAGAAATTTTGTTACCTGAACATCAGCTAATTACATATTGTTCATTTTCAATGGAGCATGCGATTGCTGATTTAAAATGCAAAAATGCATTGAAATTGTTTTTCCTTCTTCTTTTCTTCCTTCTATTTTTACTCTTTGGGATTGATGTTTAAAGTACGAGGTTACCTAATCCAGGGCAATACCACGAATTACATATGAAGGTAAATTTGAGAGCAAGATGTTATGATCCATAACGTCAAAAGCTTTCGAAAGACCTAAAAATATTCCAATGAGCGCTTCATTTTGGTCCATAGATGAAGCAACATCTTAAAGAAAATAAAAAATGGTAGTTTCCGCAGATTTTGATTTTCTAAAACCGTGTTGTGTCTGAAAACGATCGTTTCTCTTGAGAAAAGTTTTCATTCGCGTATAGAAAAGCCAATGTAATATTTTTGAGAAAACTGACAACAAAGAAATTGACTGGTAATTTTGAATTTCATTTTCGTCCTCTTTTTTTAAAATGTGGCTTAATTTTTGCTGTTTTGAAAAAAACGGAAATATTGAGCATAAAGAAGCATTGAAAATGGCTTGAGGATCTTTTACATGAAAGTAAATCTACTAAGACGGGAGAGCCGGCTTTACTTCCCCGATGGAAAACATACGAAGCATTTTTTCGCCCTTAAAAAATCCACGTCATCGATCAGGTTTGAACCCTCTAACTTGGGTAACTCGTAACAGTCCGATACGCTGACCGTTATTACACCATCGTCGCCGCAGATATGATGGTTTGATTTCACAGCGATGATATGTTTACATTAATTTTGTCTCGAATATATCAAAGTACTCTTATTAAAATAACCACGTTCCATGTTTCGTGAATTCTGTATTTTGAAAACAAAGAATATTAAAAAATCTGTTCTAAATATTGGACCTTTAAAACACGTCATTTAGAATTTAAAAAAAATAAAAGTAATATTTCCTGAGGAAAAATTAATTTACAAAATACTACAAAACGGCCCCAAATATTTTGTTAAAATAGTAAAATGTTTTGTTAGCAATAAAGCTTCTCTCAGCGTAGCACTTAATGAAAGTTCCCACCGTAACCACCACTATACTAAACTCATGTCATCCATTGATGTAATACTATACAAAATTCATTTAACAACAATAAGTAGATATGTCGTCAGATACCCAGTATCCAAAATATTAAATCTGTTAAATACGCAGATGGAACAAGAATATTGATGCATAAGAGTCTTACACGTAACTGAGAAGGAATCATTAAGGAATGTGTACACCTTCTGAGAAAGATAGGCCTACATACAGAAAATACCTCATTCTCGCCTTACAATGATAAAAAATCCTATTCATTGAGTCATCGTCATATTATCAAATGTAGAAATTCGTTGTAGTTTGAGTGGAAATGGTTAAGGCCGACGGTCCAGAAAATTAAAAGAAATCAGATGCGACTCATTCTCCGCTACACTCACACAGTGGTTTTTAAAGGGTATGTCACGGCATTGCAAAGTATAGAAAATAATTTAAAAAGGAAAACATAAGAACACAAACTTTAAAACAATGACCACACAATTGTACTACAAATTAACGAATTAAAATGTTATGTCAATAATTATATTTTTGTAATTTAATGGGAAATGAAGTTTGTGTAATACTTCAGTATTGCAGACAAATGTATTAAAAAATTCTTTATCCGCAGAAGAAATGCGCTCATTTTTAGTGTTAATGTGAGTGGAAGCTGAAAATCTTTGTTCGTGTGGGTATGTTGTTCAATATTGAAACAGTATAAACTGTACCTTCTGTGGGTTTGAAGTTTTCATGCAGACAGGTGTGCTTTGTTTCTATAATACGGATTTATTGCAATGTTCTTCAGAAGGCCGCGAGCATAAAATGTTTGAGATCCACTGCAGTGCCCTTCATGATCAGATGCACGTAAATCTTGGAACTTGAAACGAGGTCAGCCAAAATCAGATGCGTTGTCGGTAGATGGTTGATGTCTTTTTGGTTCACAGTATGGTGCGAATGTCAAAAGCGAATAAATGTTCACTGTTGTTGCGAAAATATTGAATACAAATCTTTTGGATTTGTGAATGAATAATTTGTAGAATCTTGGGGTTGTGACGTTTGTGGACAGTGTAATGTGTACGAGGAGATAAATCGAATAGTGAGAGTTGCTTAGAGCGCTAAATGGGGAAGATCTTGAGCTGCACACTAGGCATCGCGAGAGCGAGTTAGCAGCCTGTTGCAGCAGCAATGCAATAATGAAATAGTCTCAGCGCGGGCCCAGGGGGGGGGGGGGCATGGAGCTGGAATCGGTCCGAGCGGGAATCCCTTGCCAATCGGCGAGCGCTCCTCCTATGGGCCACCTGTGGCCTGGAATACACAGCTTGTCTCAGCTGTTGCGACAGTTTCTTTGTCCCATCTGCATTCTCAGCCTCTGGTTCCTCTCGTAGCGCATTTTTAGCGAGTTTATGGCGGATTGTAATGCAAAAATGTTGTGTGACTGTTGGTAATTAAATATGATACAATTAGTGTCTTTTTTTCTCTTTCAATTCATGATGGATAAGCTGTAGAATGTTCTGTCATAATAGATTTGATTCACAACCATAACTTAACATGAGCTGAGATAGTTGTTAGCAATGTCTAATTATATATATATATATATATATATATATATATATATATATATATATATATATATATATTGTGTCCCAAAAATTAATATCTATTTCAAAACGTTTATTACATTTTCTTCTTGACGACAGAATTGTTCTACTTCGTTTTTCGCATGAAGCACGAACTAGTTTAAATTACAAATTTTCACTTGATTTAATAACATATGCGACAAATACTAGCACATACATCGCCGTAAGTGAACGATTACTTCATTTATTGCAAACAAATCCAATAAAGAGGCTTAAAATACAGAATGAAATAAAGTAATTACAATATTTTAAGAACTAAACGGTTTGTTGGTGAAAGAGACCTAAAAAGCTAATTTAATTACTGTCAGTCCCAGATAAGTTTCTTGTACTTCTCGCACCTACAAATGTAAGAAGAGAAAGTATTGTAACCCTGCGCCGGAAAACGAGGAATTTTGGACAGAAAAACTCTTATTGTCGGACCCAAGTAACGAAAGCATGGATAAATCCTGCTGCTATATATAGTAAATTACTTCCTCTAACATGTGGTGTAGCCAGAATCCACATTTTGTGGGTCCGTGATACCGAAAAATCGATTGACGGCAAAACGTTTTTTAAGTTTATTTAAGGTATTTATTTATGTTATTATTGTAAGTATTATAAATTGTTGATGTTGACATAGTTCAGTATTTTCGTATTTCAGTATTTTCAGTATAGTTCGTATGTATTTTGTTGACTTATAACTATACTATTCTAACTAACTATACTAACTCAAAAACTCAAAGAGCACCTACTATTTTAACTACTGTATGGAACAATATTTGAGAATGCTTCTATTGGGAACCTGTTTCTAATACGGGTTGGGAAATGGTTGATTGATGCTAGATTATAGTAGGCGGCTTGGGCTATTGAGTTTATATTTGAACAGAAGTTATTAGAGAGGTTGGAAGTGTGGTGGGAGATAGGTGGTTGGTTTAATTCTTTGTGGAGTTGTCTGTTTGATAAGCACCAAAGAGCATTTGTTGCTATTCGTTTGAATTTGTTTTGCATCACTTGAATTCGATTTAATTTTTTTGCGAGCCTTGATCCATATTCGGCACCGAAAGAACATAAGCGGTCTGTGTTTTATAAAAGGCTATTGCATTGTTTCATGAAAGTTTTCTTTTGTTGATGAGTATGGGCCTTAGTTGGATTAACTTTATTTTAGTGAGTTGTAGGTTTTCGGTTAAATGGGTTTTCCAATTTAATGCGGGGTCGAAATTCAGTCCAAAATATTTAATAATTTGGTTTTGTGGGATCCATGGGATTGTGTTGTTATTTATATGAAGTGGGGCGGAGGTGGAAAATGGCTAAAGTGAAAGGATTTTTGTTGCTGATTTGGTCGGCTTAAGTTTTATTTTCCATTTAATGGACCTGTCTTCTATTTTATTTAAACACTGTTAGATTTTGTTTCTAATGTGGTTGATTCAACACATATTGATTACTGTGTCGTCAGCGAATTGTGTTGTGGGTGTGTGTAATGTATTGGGTATGTGTGCTGTATAGAGGTTAAAAAGAGTAGGCGATAGGGGTGATCCTTGAGGCACTCCTCCTATTATTTTGATGTGGTTTTCAACCGTTAATGTTCTGTCTGTGATGAAGATTTGCATGTCTTTTATTAGGTAGTTGGGTGTCCCTATTGTTTGGAGTTTGTCTGTCAGGCCTGGGTGCCATACTCTGTGAACTGATTTGAATATGTCAATGAATGTGGCTACTGTGTGCTTTTAACTTTCTCGCCTTACGAATTTTGTCTTGGAAAGCGATATGGATGTATTCGGAAGGTCTGAGCCATTGTGAAGTAGATACTTCGATGGTGAATCCAAATTGGTGCATAAGTATAGGTTAGGTTTTATTTAAATTGATATTTAATCTTTTAAGTATTCGTTTTTCCACATTTTTTAAAAATGATGAGAGAAGGCTAATTGGTCTACAGTTTTCAGCGATACTTCGGCTTTTGTTTGGCTTTGCTGTTGGAATTCTTCCATATTATTGGATAGTAACCTGTTCTGAGTATAGACTTACATATGTTATTTATATAAGGTATCATGTGAGTGGATCGATTTTTTAATATTATGTTGTTTATGTTATGTGTTCTGAGGCTTTTATAAAAGGGAGTTTGTTTAATAAAACAAAAAAATTTAAAAATTTTTAAATTTAAAAAAAATTAATGTTTGTTTTATAAAACTTCGCTGAGAGAGATGAATTTCATTCTGTGTGGAACACAATAGTTGGGGATGTTGCTAGATTATTATTATGTTAAAATTGTTTTGTCCATTAGATATTGCAATATATAGGATATCTGAATGCTTATTTGGGTCCAGTGGATAGTGTTTTGGTTCTAGTGGTGCGATCAATTGAACTTTCAGATCGCTTATGATTTTAAACCCGACAATTGCCGTATTGGAGGTTCTGCATTCCCAGTTTGTCCTTTTAGCATTAAATTCACCGAAAAATGATATAGGGTGTTTTGTTGAAGTAATGTTGTTATATTTGTATGATTTATATTAATTTTGGGAGGGTTGTATGCTGCTATAACGGTTTTCAGTCTGTTGTTTACTGGTACCTTCGTTGCTACTGTTTCTAATTCAGGAGCATATGGGAAGTTGGTTTGTACGGAATGACATCGTTTTATGAATTAATGTATACCTCCGCCGTTTTGGTTTTGTCAATAATTTCTGATTACATTGTATCCTGAAATGCTGAAAGAAATATTTGGCTTTAAAAGAGTTTCAGTTGTGCATGCTACATTTCTTAATGTGTCATTTAGAAAGTGTGTTAATTCTACTTTTTGTTGTTAATGCCATTGTCATTCCAATTTAGTACTTTTATTTTTCACCGTGGCATTGTCCTACCTTTATTGTTGTTAAAAGATAATGTGAGTGAGTTTTGTATATTATTAATTACTGGTGCGATGATAGGGTTAATAAAGTTTAATATGTAGGAAGATGTAAGGGATAGAGTTTATTAATGTGTATATGAATGCATTAGTGTTATTAGCGTGCCTAATGTGTTGTGGTGTGATTTGATAGGACTGATTACGTACGGTAGGTCTTGGTTGCGAAATTGGGGGTGAAATATGAGATATTGTTGTTTGAGGGGAGTTTTGTAAAGTTTTATAAAGATGGTCTTTGTGGTAGGTTATTTCTACTGATAGTTTTTGTGTTATTTATTTATTATTATTGGATATGGGTTCCTCGATTGTTTGGTAATAAGGGCAATCTTCTGTTCGAAGGTCTGCTCTATGAGCTCTCTGACAATGTTTATAAATTCGAAGGTGACTCTTTTGAGGGCACTTAGCAGAACGGTGATCTCCGGAGCAATAAATACAGGCTATTGAGTGATTGCAATTATTTTTGTGTGTCCAAAGTCTAAGCACCGTACGTATTGAATTGGACACTTGGGCTTTCTTCTTTTTTTGCAAGTTTACACTTACGTTACAAATCTGTTTAGTTTTCAGGATTAAGTCTAGGTTTTGATGGCCGTCAAATTCTGCTGCTACAACCTATTGTTTTGTTTTATTTATTTTATTTTGGATAGGAGAATATAAAGATTAGTGTTTAATACACTCTATATTTGTTATAATTGCTTATATCTACTTATAATTAACTTACAATAATCTTAAAGTACAACTTACATTACTACAAAGATGGTAGAGGTATCTTTATATAATATCTCTACTTTGGTTCAATATCTGAGAATTTATTTAGAAATGTATGGAAAGGAAGTTTACTCTTGATGCGGGTTCTGTGTATTGGATTTTGGCAGACTCTTAGCGGGGTTAGGTTGGGTATATTCGGGATGTTCTGAAAGAAGTGGGTGGACACAAAAATTATGTGGTTGGTTATCGGTTCTATCTGGATCTTTATCTTTACGGTGTTGAGCGTTGGAGATGCACCATGGGGCATTCGTGATGGGGCGGAGGAACTGATTTTGGATTACTTGGAGATTTTTTAAATTTAGATTTGGCTGCACTGATCCAAACTGGGCATGAATATAATAGTAGTGGTAGTATGATAGTTTTATATAATAATAAGGCAGTATTGTATGGTAGTTTAGCCGATCTATTTATTTTTGGTTTTAGTTGGTGTAGTTTTATTTTTGATTGTGTAACTTTATTGCCGATATGGTTTTATCAATCGAGTTGGGTGTCTAAGAAAAGGCCTAGATATTTTATGGGTTTATAATGAGGATGCCATTGTACATGTTCTTGATTAATCTGTAAGAGGGAGGGGGACGTAAGGTCTAACAAAAATATTTTTGCTGCTGTTTTTGACGGATTTATTTTAATTTTATTTTTGTCTGCCCAGCTGTCAATTTATTGTAGGTTTAATTGAAGATTGATTTTTATTGAGTTTATGGTGGGATTTGATGAATATATAGCCGTGTCATCTGCAAAGTGGGCGATTTTTATTTTACTGTGTCTCGGTACATCGGATATGTACAAGTTATAAAGAGCGGGAGATAACGGGGAGCCTTGCGGAAAGCCTGCTTTCACCGCTTTGGGGTTAGAGTGATGGTTATCAACTGTAACGGCAAAAGTTCTATTGTCGAGGAAGTTGGAAATGATATGTGTAAGATAATGTGGAGTGTCTATTTCTTTGATTTTATAGTTTAGAGATTGGTGCCATGTTCTATCGAAGGCCTGAGAAATGTCGAGAAGGATTGCTATTGTATGACAGTGTTTTTGGAATGCCGTTTGGATGTTTTCAGTGATTCTGAGTAGTTGATGTGTGAACACTTTTCCTGTGAATCCTATAGGTTCCATGGGTATGGCATTTGTGTGGTGGAGATGTGATTTGAATCTTTTTAATATTATTTTTTCCAAAATTTTGATAGCATGGGAAGCAGACCGATTGGTCGGTATCTATTGGTTAGGGATGCATTCTTGTTTGGTTTATGTATTGGAAGAATGATCGCATGTTTCCATACTTGCGCAAAGTAACCAAATCTGAAGCGTGAGTTGAAGATACTGATCTAAAATGCGATGGCTGTTTGGGGAAGGTTATTCAATATTAAATTGTTAATTTTATCATGTCCAGGGGCTTTCTTGACAAGTTGTGATTTGATGCTCTTATTTATTTCTTTAGGTGATGTGTAGTGTATTTTATGATGCGGGCCATAAGTCTGTTCGTTTACTGTTTTGCTGATTGTGAGATGACTAGGGTGCGGTTTACTATTATTCAGGGTGAACGTGGATTCAAAGTAATTAGCTAGCTTTCGGCTTTCAGAGCAGGTGTGTATATTTTTCCTGTGGTGGTGTCTAGTGGGGGGATTGTATTCATTTTTCTTAATATTTTGTTTGTGAATTGTCAAATGGATTTGTTGTTAGTGGTTAGTGATTAGATTAGTGTTTGGAAATGCTGATTGTTGAATGTTTGATTGATTTACGTACTGAATTTATTAGTGTGTTAAATTCTAGTTTTAGCCCTGGTGTTCTTAGTTGTGACCATAGTCCGCGGGTTTTGTTTTTGATTTGTATTAGATTTACTATTTATGGGGAAAGTTTATATTGTTTATCTTTGTTGGTATTCTTCGCTACAACCGGTATTGGAATATTGTTCTGGTAGAGCCTAGTTACGCTGATTAGAGATGTGCATTTTTTTTAGGTCTTCATAGATTTCTTGCCAAGTTATGGAAGGGTGAAGATTTTTGAAAACTACTGAGAATCTTTTGTTTCCTGGATCTTTATAGGTGTGAAACTGTATTTTTGCCTTTATTAAATACTTGATGGCATTTCTAAAGCCTGCTATTGTTTTAAACATTAGTTAAACACAATTATTGTTGTAGTCTGTTGTGAACTATTTTGTTATTTGAATTTTAATTTCTCTGTTGAACTCGGATATGTTTCGCACGGTCATAACATAGATGGGTAGGATTCATTATTCTGTGGAGCACTTTCATTTTCGTAGCTGAATCTGTTTTCGTTTTCGGTTAGTTTTCTAGGGGGGCCAATCTGCTACTCAATGGCACAAAAAATGAATCTGGTTCACTGCTAGTGGATTTTTTATTTGGTTGGGAGCTCGAATCCGAAGCACGGTCATTATGACATTTTTCCGCAGATATAATTTATGCCGGTCGCATGGTCGCTGAAGGAGGCCTTATGCGGTTGTGCCTGACTTGCGCCAATCTTGTTCAGATTAGTCACTCTAGATTCTGACTTGTGGGATGTTCTCCATAGCTGTGCAGATCATCGTTGTGGACCAATGGCAAGTGCGAAGGTGTGTCCATGGCGCTACCTACATTGTAGACTACCTCCATAGCGCTGGCAGTGTGGCCTAGGCCGCTGTTGGATGATGTTTCTACGTTGCTAAGTGTGTTTATATTTGCAACTATTAATTGCAATCATATTTCACGTAGTCACTGCACTGAGTTAAATTCACTGTAACTGACGTCACTTAGCGACCGTACCAGGTAGCATACAAGTGAACACGGTTTAAAGCGGACCGCAAAACGTTTGACCCTCTGTCTGTCCGTCTGATGTCACTGCTAGTGCCTAAACCGTTCGGCTCCGAAATTGATGTTCCCCAATCGATCTGAACGAACTCGCGGCCTTGGGAGTTTCAAACGGATATTTTAATTTTTATGGGTACTTTACATGAAACCTCAAAAGTATTTTCAAATTTTCTCGAAAATGACTTCAAATATTTTTATAAAAGTTTGTCCTCGCATAACGTAAACGGCGCTTAAGAGAATGGTGCAAGTTAAAAATCCTAATTATTCGAAAATTGCAAAAGTGCGAAATGAAATCTGTTATTTAAAGACAGATGTTGAAATAAGGTCATACTCAATTTTTCGAAAATATGAGTAGTTTTCTTGAAATTTAGCGCGAAATATTGGTAATTTTATTTTTTTAACAATTTTTCTCAAAAACAGCTCCAAATGTTTTCTTTAAAATTTCATTCCGTGTGTATCAAGGGAGGTTACAAATATGGTCTGGTCCCATTTTTGGGGAACACTCCGTATTTTTGAAAATTGAAAAAAGTAACCTTTCAAAACTACAAAATTGAAGATAGAAGTTTTGTCTTAAACAAAGTTTGTTCTCAAAACCAATCTCTTGAAAAAAGGTCATGTACAATTTTGTTGATAAAACTAATACATTTTGCATAATTTGTGTATGAAATTTATGCAATTTCTAAAAAAATATTTTGTCAAAACAGCTTCAAATTTTTTCCTCAGGTTTTTTCCACGGACAGGAGGGACACTTAAAAGTATGGCGCGGGTCTTAATTTCGTTTATTTCTCCGAATTTTCGAAAATTGCAAATTTAAAATCAATGCGTGAAAGGATGTACTGATGTAGCACCACTAGTTTCATTGTATGAATAATAAACAGTTATCTCAGAGACGTGCCATGGAAACAACATATGTTATTTCCATGGCGCGGCTCTGAGGTACCTGTTTATTATTTCATTAACGGGAGGTTAACGGGATAAGGTTTCATTAACGGGATGTATTAACGGGAGGTTTGTAGACGTGACTGCAGAGTTGGACACCCACACAAAGACACTGACTAATCAAGACACAGTCATTATCATAGGAGGGCAGAATTACATTAATTTGAGCGGTAACTTTACACCTGAACAACATGTAAACAAATTACAACGTGCCGCCCAAAACACTAGCATTGTAGTCTCGACTCTGCCCTTCTGGTACCACCAACACTACGCAGCGAAATTAAGCACGCAAACCAACAATTAAAACTGAAGCTGAGAGAAACAAATGTTACACGTTTTGAAATTAATTTCCTCTCAGCAAAACACTTCACCCGGTATGGTCTCCACATGAACCTTGCTGGAAAACATACAGTCGGCAACAAGCTTGCACAACACATCACCTACTCCAGTCCTACGCAGTCTCCTGCCAAAAATCCATCCCTTTCACCTTCCTTACGTCCTCCACCCCCATCCTTATTTCGGACCCACTTACCTCTTCCTCTGATCATTCTCTCGTTTCTCCGACTCCCTCTACCAATTCTCCTACACCTGATGCCTCAGTTTCCTCACAACCTGTCACACTACAACCTTCGACCACGCACTCGAGGTAAAAATGGAGTAAATATATAGCAACTACAGTCAAATGCAGTAGAAAAACATCCGTGCAAGTACTTGCAAAAGATAAACATACTGCACCATAATGTTCAATCCCTTTCAAGTAAAACTGAGTTTATCGAAGCAGCTCTACAGAGCGATTTAAATCAAATGGATGTTCTTTGCATTACAGAACATTGATTATTTCATAGTGGTCATAGAATTTTCCAAACTTTTACCTCGCAGGCTTTTATTGTAGAGAAAAGGAATCACATGAAGGTCCTGCATATGGGGGTTCTTGCATTTACGTTAGAAAAAATATCGATTCTATTTCCTTGACGGAATTATATGTGTATTCCGTTGAAAATGTTTTTGAATGATCTGGAATTCAGTCTTCCTACACTAAAAACTATATTACTTTGCATCTACAGGCCTCCAACAAAGAGAGCAGTAGATTATATTATGTTCATAAAAAACTGAAGATAACACTAAATAGTAACCAATCGCTCTTTTGAATCCATTGTTATATGTGGAGATTTTAATATTGATTTTCTGATCGAATCTTGCGAGAAAGAGCAGTTTTTCAATTTAATTTATTCCTTCAATTTAGATATTACAATAAATATACCTACACGGATAACATTAAATTCAAAGAAGGCAATCGATCAAATAATAGTTAACAAAACCACTACTCGATATGCAATTGAAATAAAAGATTTAGGATTCAGCGATCACGATGCACAAATTCGTACCATTAAAAGAAATATGAACACTGACACAATAAATAATACACGTATGAGTAGATTATTTACTACAAATAAAATAAAATTATTCATCAATTACTTGCTGCAAGAGTCATGGGACGAGGTTTACAATACTGTTGATACAAACGACAAATACAATTCTTTTTTTCAACGCTTTCATTTCATTTTAACACTTGCTTTCCTCTTCAAAAGAGAAAATTAAATATTTCACGGAAAATCAATTCTTGGATAACACAAGGGATTATGACATCATGTAAAAGCAAACGAATTCTTTCCTTCATTTTTAAGGATCATAACATATCCCAATGTTTCCTCCTCTACTTTAAAAAATACAAATCATTGTTAAGAAAGGTTATACGGTAGGCTAAAATCATGAAACATGATCAGGATATTTTGAACTCAAATAATAAAACAAAATCAATGTGGAATATAGTAGAAAATTCGACCAAATCAACTGGAAACCTTGTAGAGAATGTTGTTTTAAAAGATAAAGATAGAAATGTGAACGATCCGGCAACAGTGGCTAGTCTCTTTAACCAATACTTTTCGAGAATTGCTGCCGAACTCACTAAGGGTCTTCAGCCACAAAATTCAGCATTAGACGTTTCCCCCAAAAATTCAGGCACAATGTTTGTGTCCGAAACTTCTTCCAATGAAATTCTCAAAATAATTCTCAAAATAAATATTCGACTGGTTTAGATGAATTTACGGATTGTTTGTTAAAGGTTTGCGCGCCCGCCATTATACGCCCGTTAACTCACATATTTAATGTATACAGAGGAATATTTCCAGGTATTTTTAAAAAAAGCTAAGATTAAGCCGCTTTTCAAAAAAGGCAACAAAAATGAAATTCAAAATGATCAACCAATTTCTCTTTTGTCGGTTTTTTCAAAAATATTAGAGACTTTTTTACGAACGAATGAAAACATTTCTTAGTAAACACAACGCGTTTTCAGATTGCCAACATGGGTTTCGAAAATAAAAATCTACGGAAACAGCCATATTTTCTTTTCTTAAAGATGTCGCCTCATCCATGAATCAAAACGAAGCACATATTGGAATATTTTTAGATCTTTCAAAGCTTTTGACGTCATGGATTATAAATTTTACTCTCAAAATTACCTTCGTGTGTAATTCGTGGTGTTGCTCTAGATTGGTTATGTTTGTACCTTAAACAACGATTTCAGAGAGTAGAAATACCTTACAGGAATAATGGAACTTTATGTACACACCTTTCTGATTCTTTGCCAATTGCATGTGGAGTTTTGCAGGGATCGATTTTAGGCCGTATTCTCTTCCTACTATACGTAAACGATATGCCCTCGACGATTAGAAACGGAAGAACAGTTCTTTTTGCGGACGATAGTATATTCTTTGCAATTAAGAAACCGTAAATACTACAATATCAGATATATCAAATTGGTTTCGTAATAACAAGTTAATAGTAAATGAAAAGAAAGCTGTATCAATGCATTTCTCCATTTCAAATAAACAGCTCGGCACTTCACTGAAAATGAACGGTGTGCTATTGACTGATGTTAAGGTAACAAAATTTTTAGGTCTTTCAATTCAGTCAAACCTTAAATGGAACGTCCATTTAAATGAATTGAACACTAAATTAAGTTCTTTATGCTACGCTTTCAGAATTCTTTCAAATTCAGTCAGCCCCCACACTGCTCGTTGCGTATATTTCGCGAATGTTCATTCCCGCCTGAGATATAACATAATATTCTGGGGAAATACATCTTATAGCTCCTAGACATTTATATTACAAAAAAAAAAGTACGAATAATGAGCAAATCCCACCCACGTGATTCTTGTAAGCCTCTCTTTATTCATCTAGGTATTTTACCATTACCTTGTCTCTTAATATATAAATCAGTGTTCTTTGTCCAAAATGATTTACTTAAGGGCAGGAATTTATTATCAGCCAACGGCGTTGTCTATAACTACAACACTCAACGTAGTAATCATATTCATCAGATAACAGTGTCAACAGCTCACTACAAAAAAGTCACATATAGTACATGTACATTATTTTACAATATCTTGCCAAATGGCATTAAACGATTAAATTCGATATAAAAGTTTAAGTCCCAAGTAAAATCTTTTCTGCTGCTCAAGTGTTTCTATACAATATCGAGCATCCAAAAGGAATGTAATAATAATTTTAACAACATTTAGAGTATTAATTACCATTTCGATTGTATAAATTTAAAGAACCTGTAACAAGTATTGTACTTCAGATCCAGGGTCAATGACCACCATCTCGTTCAGGGTTTCGTCCAGTTTCCCTGATCCTGAGCAAACGCTGAGATGGCCCCTTGTTTTGCTTCTGGATATAAATGTAACTTCAAATTAACTTCCCCCCATCCCACATCCCACACAGTTTTATCTGTATTTCACGTAAATATAAATAAATAAATAAACAAATAAATAAATAAATAAATAAATGAATAAATAAATGAATAAATAAATAAATAAATAAATAAATAAATAAATAAATAAATAAATAAATAAATAAATAAATAAATAAATAAATAAATAAATAAATGGACCCAAGGCATTCTGTAAATTGTACAAAAAAACATCAACATTAAATTAAGTATTTAAATAAGATGGACAGGCACAAACACAAGTCCATGTTTGATACTTCCGCTCCTCGCCATATGCACGCCGGGCCATCAATTGGCCCGCGAGGTCTCGTCATTTAACGCCCATGAATAATTATCCTCTGGACCTACAAGACTTCTACAGAATCTCAGTGCTTAATGTAGAAGAGAGGCATGAGAACGCTGCTGTGACAAATATAAATGAAGTTGTGCTACTAGACGTTCAGAAATGTATCGCTACTAGCACAATGACGTGAAGTTGCATAAATCCTTCGAACGCATTAGAACGTAAGTTCACCGATGAAAATATGCAGGCCAGTTGTGCTGACTGGTGAGGATACGGAAGAAATCCATTGATTACCGCGAGGTTGATGGGACATATGCTCTGTGCAACAATGCTTTCATATTAGGAAAAATCTCTACTAGATAAACTATATAGATAGATCTACTAGATACTACTAAATAAAAACTGTACTAGACTTTCAATGCATAGGATTACTATAGTCGTGTAATTTGCGTTTGTGTTAATATGATTTGCGTTTCTTTTTGATAATTTTTTAGCTGTTTCGTTTCCATTAATCCTACAGTGTGAGTGCATTAATGGAAAATGTATTTGATTTTCATTTGAAACTTCACATAATTATTTTCAAAATTCAAATGCCCGTAAAGTAATTCTATGTTACGAGACTTTGGATTTTGGCTTTTTATGTATCACAACAAATAACAAAAGTTAGAAATAAAAGGTACAGTTAACACAATAACAGAAAAAAATAATTCCTTATTAATTATCATTATTCACAATGTTTACTTAATCTACTACCACAACGTTACGAATATCATTATTATTTCAATAAAATTTCGTGCAGTTTTAATTGTGTTCGACTTTCTTTACGCAACTTCGGCCTCACAGCACAGTAGTGGATTGTGGCATTCTGTAGAGTAAGAGAATGTCAGTCGTTGAAGTGATCGTGAGTACATTTCTTTATCAATCACTGGCACATTCCCTGAACAGTAAGTTGCAGTAGGAAAAAGAGATATTGGAAGGCTTCGAGCAAAATGGGCACAAGAACAGGTTGAAGAACCTAATTCTTGATATTCCTAATTCTTGATAATCCTAATTCTTGTATATTAATACTGTAGTTGTGCCTGCAACATTCAAAGCCTTTCAAGTGCTCAAAAATCTTCTTGTTCTTTTTATTCTCCTTGTCAAGGATCAGGTTCTTCAACCTGTTCCGGTGCTCATTTTACTCAATGCCTTCCAATATCTCTTATTCCTTTTGGTCGATACTGCATTGCCAAAAGTGGAAGTGTGCTACTTGGCATTCTTCTTCGATGTTCACACCATTTCTGTTATTTGTTACCAGCTGGTCAATTAATGATTCTTAGGGTTCTTTAAAGATACCCTTACTTTAGGATACTTTAGATTTGTCTCTTTTTGTCATTATTACGGCTTCATTTCCAATATGTTAGAACAGACACAGCTACAGTATTAAATATGTGGTGCTCCCAAAGCACCTACTTTCTCGCAATGTTTCTAAACGCACCGAAATATTACATTGATTTGAATATTATATTGAATTGAATTGATATAACATTCATTTTACAAATAGAACAATATGTTTAAAATTTCAAAACACGAAAATGATATACTAACTCTTTCCCTGTATTTAGAATATTAACAGATAATATATGTGAGTGGAATTGCTTCAACTTATTTTCAATAAAGTTTCAAAAATTCTCAGTAGTTTTCTGCGCCAACAATTTTTTGTATATACCCGAGCCAGGCTCGATCCAGAGGCTCTTCCCTCCGAAACGCTGAGACCGAACCCGACATTTAACCACTTCGGCTTTCCGATTTAGAGAATTGTCACTTCTATAATAATCATATGCGCCGAAAGACAACAAATCTTCTTCAACAAGTCTTTGTTTGTTTCTTTTTTTCTTTCTTTCCTTCTTTCTTTCTTTAAATAGCTAATTTTCTAGCGCAAACTTTTTCTGAGGCATACATTTCTTCAATTTTTTAGCTTTAATATTTTTTGAATTTTCGAAAAAAAAGAGCAATGCTCGAAAATGGGACTAGCACCATATTTCTTACCGTCTCTTATCACATTTGTGCAGAAAATTTTCAGAAAAAATATGAAGCGGTTTTGAGAAGAACAGTACTTTTACAAAACATGTTCGTGATATGTTTTAAAGACCTAATTTTGTACAACAGACTTTGTTTGACCCAAAAACCTCTATCTTCAATTGTGTAGTTTTAATTTTTTTTTTGAATTATCAAAAAATTGGGGATGCCAACAAAAATGAGATCTAAACTATTCTCTTAAACGTCTTCTTCTTCTTCTTCTTCTTCTTCTTCTTCTTCTTCTTCTTATCTTCAAGTATTGAGGCATAATGCCTGTTACACCGCTTAATTTTGGTCCCTCCAGCGCATTCTTGGACGTCCTACATTATTTTTTCCTCTCGGCTGATAATTTGCCACTTGTTTAGGAATTCTGTCGTTGTTCATTCGCAACATGTGATCTTGCCATGAGAGTCTGTAGTTGGTGACTTTCTCTACAAGACTTTCTACATTTAGCTCGTTTAGGATTTGTGTGTTTCTTTGTCTGTCCAAAAGGCTATATCCCGCTACCGGTCTAAGGAATTTCATTTCCGCTGCCTGCAGTCTTGATATATCTTTGTCATTGTCCACACTTCACTCCCGTATAAGCAGGTTGGTATTGACATAACTTTGTAAAATTTAATGAGAGTGTCTCTTCTCACTTTTGAACTGAGTGTTCTTCTTATAGTTCCATTCATTTGATTGAATCTTTCTATTTTCTTATTTATGTCGATTTCGCCATAGAATGATATGTCTGCTCCCAAGAATGTGAAGTGTTGTATTTGCTCTACTGTTTTATTATTTACTACAATTTTTGAGCGTATCGGGTATCGACCTTGGAATGCCATCACTTTCGTTTTGGTGTCTGATATTTCAAGATTATATTCTGCCATTATCCGCTGCAGTTCATATGTTGCTTTTTGTAATATATCTTCTCCTTCTGCTATTATTGCTTGGTCATCTGCAAAAAGTATTGTCCATAATTTTGATGTAGTTAGGTCTAGGCTATAAAATTTTAATCTGCTCTTCCACTCACGAAGAGCTTCGTCTATGTAGATATCAAACAGTAGCGGTGAAAGACTACATCCTTGTCGTAGGCCTAGGTCCACTTCCGCTTTTCGGTCTGGTTTCCAAGTAATACATATTTCAGATTTATTATACATATTTTCAATTACAAGGATAAGATGTTCGGGGATTCCTTTCTTTCTTGGTATTTCAAAGAGGGTATGCCTGGCTACAGTGTCAAAAGCTTTCTTGTAATCTACAAACAAGATGTGGGTTTCCTTGTTATATTCTCTGTGTTTCTCTAAAATTTGTTTTAAGATGAAGATATTGTCTGTGCAGGACCTTCCTTGACGAAAGCCACTTTGTTCTTCCATCAACACTGTTTCTGCAATTTTTCTTAGTCTATTGGTCACAAGTTTTGAATATATCGTATAAGCAACGTTTAGAAGACTTATACCTCTGTAGTTGTCACATATTGATCGGTCTCCCTTTTTGAAAATAGGTAGCACTACGGCGAGTTTCCATTCGGTTGGTATTTTTCTTCTATTCCAGCATAGGTTGAAGAAGTGGAGAAGCCTTATTTTAAATTCTTCAGTTGCACATTTAAGCATTTCTGCCTTTATGCGATCACTGCCACTAGCTTTTCTATTTCTCATTTTACTTAGTGCCTCTTCCAGTTCTTCCCTTTCTATCTGATCTACGCTGTCTTCAATGAGGTTTTCATTTTTGTCTTCCTTCTTATTATTATCCCTCGCATTCTTATTTGCCCATATGTTCTTGTAGTAAGAAAGCCATTCATCTGGCTTAATTATTTATATATCTGCTATGTCCTTCTCTTGTCTGTTAAGGTGTCTCATAATTTTATATGCTGTTTTCTGCCGTCCATGTATGTCATTTTCGATATCAGCTATATATTTATCCCATGAATCCTGTTGGGCTTTTCTTGTTAGGTACCTGACGTGGTTGGAAATTGTGGTGTATTCCTTCTTAGTTTGTGAGGATTTGTTAGATAGATATCTCAGATATAGTTTCTTTTTCTTGTTAACAGCTTCTTCGATTTCTTCATTCCATATTTTAAGCCCTTTCTTCTTCGTTCTCTTTGAAGTAGAGCCTAGTGTTTCATATGCTGTTACTTCAGTTATAGTTTTCAAATTCCTTCACTCTTCTTCCACATCATTACTAATTTCAATTGTTTTATTATGTTGGTTCAGACGTAGTGTGGCTCTGGACACCGAAGGACTGCCGAGAAAAGGTGGCCTTCCTAACTACCAACGGGCTCCTGTTTCGAGGGCAAATGAACGGGTAGTGGGAAGTTGGATCTCTCTGGTTCAGGCCTTGGCGGCCTAAAAACCTCGTCCACATAAAATTTTCAGATGGTTTTAGTGAAATGAAATAACGAATATCTCTCGACGAAACCGTCACTATTTATAATAATAATAATAATAACAACAACAACAACAACAACAACAACAATACTACTACTTCCCTCTTGGATGGACCGAGCGGTGGAGTGCTCAGGGCCGTTTGTCGCAGGGCGAGGGCCGGCGCGGGCATGGGCGCGTGGCGCACGCCGTGGGCGTCGTGGGCGCCGTGGGCGCTGTGGGTGGCGACGTGGGCGCTGGCCGTGGGGCTGGAGGGCGCCGCGCCGCGCGCCACCGCCGTGCTGCTGGAGGAGGAGCGGCCCGCCACCTTCCTCACCGCCTCCGTCGGCGAGCACGTGGTCTTCAACTGCCAGCTGGACTTCCCACACGACATCGTCATCCCCTACATCCTCCGCTGGAACAAAGGGGTTAGTGCCTTCCTTGCGCCTCCCTCTCGCGCCACCACCTTATCCTCCGCCCACACCACCTTCTTTTACATAAGAATACCCTTTTCTAGTCTCAAACCCTTAGCTCTGCACTTTTGCTTATGATTCATACCGGGATTTATAATTGCTAAAATACCAAAAAAGATTAATAAAAATAATAGCTAAAATCAAGCAACAATTTTTCTTCGATAAGAAATAATAGCGAAATATTTTTTTTAAAGTATAGAAGTATAAGGATGAAAATCACGACAACCCCCCTATGCTGTGTAGTCCAGTTAGTCGCAGTCAAGTCAGGAAATCGCTGATAGGTAACGTCTTTGCTCTGCGTAATCTACTTATCGGCCAGAATTGGGAAGGAATAAGGATAGGGGTAAGGTTTAGGACGCTTCACAGGGGTTGAACTATCCCCTGTGACGCATGCTAAATCGTTTAGTCGTAACAAATTTCACATGAGGTCCTACGTGGATTTAACGGGAATCGAACCCGTAACCTCAATGGTGAATGGCAAGCGACTTCGCCACTGAGGCACCAGCGCATCTTTTAAAGTTTAAGAACAGAACACACAAAAATGGTACATTGACCTTTCAAATTTTAAACTTGCAAATAGCTTCTAAAAACTGAACTTTTTTATCACGTGTTTCATGTTCTTTGACAAAATAGGGCACTCTTAGAACAGAAATTGTAAATATTATGCTGTCATGTTGATCAAGTTGTAAAAGCACTACTTTATTGAGTTAATTTATTGTTAATTAATTAGCAATTAAATGGCAAACAAATTTTTGTTAGTTTTAGTTATTTAAGGCAGTAAAATCCAGAAATATTTTGCTACCTTGATATCAAGTTAGAAAAACACTGCGTTTCATTTTTGATAAAGTGCAATTAAATAAATTTCTTGGTAATTAATTAGCAATTAAATAGCCAAAAATGTTGGTAGTTTTTGTTGTTTAAGGAAGTAGAAATCATGAAAGGTTTGCTACCTTGATATCAAGCTGGAAAAACACTGCGTTTTTTAAATAAATGGCAATTAATTAATTTTATGGTAATTAATTAGCAATTAAATAGCCAAAAATGTCCACTAGGTTTCACTTGGTTTTGCTGTTAATGACTTTATAATTTTATATACCTCGTTAGACGACCTAGGTATGGACAAGGGTATTTTCATCGCTTTTCAAAACTCAGTCATCAATACGTCAGGAAGTGCATGGTAGGACATGTAGGATTCTGAAGCTTTTAAATTTAGCCTTTACATGTAATTTCAAGTTTGATATTTTATATTGTATTATAAATAACTACAGAATGTTGTAAAGGTAGAACAAATCAGTTGCCATGCTCTGATGTATCTGTGTGGTAGGTATATAAGGCTAATAATTTGTGTGAAAGTGGAATAATAATAATAATGATAATAATAGCCGATCAGATGGCCGAGATCGCTAAGGCAGTAGTGCCGGAGTGGTTTCGGACCAGAAGATCGCGGGTTCGAGTCCCGCCTCGGGCATGGGTGTATTTGTGTATTTGTGTATGTCTGTATGTGTTGTCCTTTCACCCCCATTATCATCATATCATCATTTCATCTTCCATACTCCCAGGGCTAACAACCGTGGGGGATAAAAATCGGATCCAGCTAAAATGCTGGTCCCCCCAAAAAGTTGTCGCAAGCACCTGCCACCGTGATAATAAATAAAAACTGAGCCACGGTAAATGCAGGATGCTTGCATGCGTGGTCCAAGTTGGCCGATTAACGAAAAAAAATGATAATAATAATAATAATAATAATGATAATGATAATGATAATGATAATGATAATGATAATGATAATGATAATGATAATGATAATGATAATGATAATGATGATGATGATGATGGTGATATTATGGACGAGATCGCTAAGGCAGTAGTGCCCTGGCCGGTTTCGGGCATGATTGTGTTTGTGTATGTCTCTGTGATTGTGACTGTGTTTGTGTATTGTCTTGTGATTGTCCATTTCATGCTTCATCATCATTATCATTTCATCTCATCCCACAGGGCCGACAACCCTGTGTGTAAAAACTGATTCAACATGAAAATGCTGATCGCCCCCCATAAACTTCATGTGCACCTACCCTCAAAAAATATAACTGAGCACGTGCGCGTGGTCCCGAGATGGCCAGTTCGCGACAAAACAGTTATTGTCGTTACTATAATAAAATGTCTTTATTTATAACGAGGCTCAGGCTATAAGTCCTTTTCTTCTGCCTAACCACTTTGACACAGTTTTCCACTAACAATAACAATACCGCAGTAGATTTTCATTCGTTCGTTTCATTTCGTTCGATTCGCATCATTTATAAAAATACATCCATACAAACCCCCATGCTACTGCTAGTCAGGAAATTAGCGCAAACCCTGCATCAAAGATATATAACAAGAGAGGACTACCACCGACCGTTGTCGGGTGGAGCGTGCCCCGCCTCCTCCGTCCTGCGCTCCGCCCCGGTTGCCATCTTCTTGAAGCATCTGTGTGTGATGTGCTGCGAATCTGCTGCTATGATTTTTGTTCGCTGTTTATAGAGTTAATTTTAGCTTGTATGTGGTTTGATATTTTGTGTACACCGAGTGAAGAGAGTGCTATTCTGAGTTTCTGTGATGCAAGTTACCAGTGACTGTGGCGCGCAGGGCGTCGCAGGTGTTTATCTAGAAGTTTCTTTTAAGGCACCAATCTTTGTTACTGTGTTTTAGAGCGTGATTTGTGATTTTCTAGTTTGTTCACACGTATGGAAGTCCTGTGGGGACGTATTTGTTGAAGACGGCTGTTATCCTGAGCTATGTAACCATCTTGGATCGATAGGGAACGTGACGTCATGCTTCTGTCATTGTGAACCGTCATGGCGTCTTTTGCTGCCACATCAGACCACTAATTGCCCAGAAAAACTGTTTGTTGCTTTATGGTTTGAGAATTGGCGAGCTGGTGATTAAGTTCAACAGAAATATACATCTTAATGCATGGTTATTGCTTCTATTGGTCAAGATGATTAAATTTTAATGTGAAATAGTTGGAGTGGACCCGTCGTGCACCCGTCTTGTACGCTGTACCAACTTAGTGTATTCGACCCGCGAGATGGGGTATATTCTTTCCTGCTGCAATGAAGTTTGAGAATTGCAAACTGCATTTTATTTAAAATATTTAATTATCAGAGTTGGTAAGACAAACTTCATAAATACTAGTATTTGTTTAATCGTGCGCTTGACGAAAATCAGCTGTTCACGGTTTCATCCAATCGGGAGTTTGAACGTTCCCATAGTATATGCTTACACGTCACTGCAGTGATATATATGCCACCAATTGAATGAAATGCTGCTTTACGTCAACTGCATGACTAAATAAATCACACTATAACAAGTTAGATGTACGAGGTAGACATATTATGGTCGAAGTATATTGTGACTCAGGGATATCAACGGTTTAGTGTTTCCTCGTTTACAAGAGATTGAAACACCAGTCTCAAATTGATGTCGGATTGCAAATATTGTAAACCGACTGCGGTCAAAAAAATAGTAATGTGCCCAAATTTCAAGACTACTTACAACACGAGTTGCAGAGAGCGTGTGAACAT
This sequence comes from Gryllus longicercus, assembly GCA_038098605.1. Lineage (NCBI taxonomy): Eukaryota > Metazoa > Arthropoda > Insecta > Orthoptera > Gryllidae > Gryllus > Gryllus longicercus. The sequence continues at coordinate 629,915 of JAZDUA010000365.1, forward strand.
ATCAGATGATTCGGCAAATCCTGATCTTTTCTACTGTTGTGATAGGTACGATCTGTCCTTGGACCTGTCCTGTATATTCTATATTCTAGCTATCTACCTCATACTATACAAGGACAAAACACTCGAACTATGATTTCTCTATTTGCCGACGACTCCGAACTATCAGTCAACCTGCTTACTAGCTATGCAGACTTACAAAGAGGCCTTGATATTATCTTATTATAGTCGCAGACTTGGCTTATTCCTCTGAAGATGCAAAAGGCTCCGTAATCCACATTGTTAAAAAGACCCTTCGTTTACCATACTTTCTACAAGGACAGAGAATAAAGCCGAGACGCAGTATCAAAGTCGTTGGGTAATTATTTTTGACGACTTGAAATGGGAGACACATTAATTATATTGCTAAAAAAGCAAATAAAAAACTTTATCTCCTAAGGAAAGTAATATCTACATAACGAATCATTTAAACTTCTCGACAAAAGCTTCATCCTTCAATATTGAATATGACGGCACCGCTTGGGACCCTGTTTTGAACAAGGACGTCTTAACTTTGGAGAACATACAGCGGAAAACCACCTCAGTAGTATCATGACTGAGAAATCTTCCGTACAATGATTGCCTTGGAGCATTGAATCTGTCTTCTCTAAGTGAGAGACGTCTTCGACCAGACCTCATCGAAGCCTTCAAGGTTGTGAGAGGGTTTTACCGATATCACGAATTAGAAGAGATCTTTACCCGATCTGGAAATACCCACTTGAGAGGTCACAGTTTTAAACTTACCAAAGCCAAATTTAAATGACTCTAAAAACAAAACTTGCTATTAAATCACATTGTAGAGTTCTAGAATCTTCTACTAGAACGAATTGTTACATTACCGAGTGTTGGAACTTTCAAAGTGGCTTATGATAGGATGACGAACCAAGAACGAATCCCTTGACATAACATAATTTTTCTATATTTCAATAACTTATATTTATATCTTTTTATTTCTACTTAATTTCAAACTCTGTACTTAAGTAGCAAACAAATTATTCTATTTTTCTACATAACTATGTGTGAGATTTATTACATTTGTATATCATACAAAATGGTGTTAGCCTGATTCGGCGTTTAATAGATTTTCTGCTGCCTGTATCTCAATTAATAAAATGAAAATAAAATAAAACAAATTCAGAATTTCGCCGTTTATAAGACAACGCATACTCACATGCCACCCGCAGCACACCTTAGGTCGCACCCTAGTCATGTAGCCGTTGTGCAACACAAGTTGCATAACTCGGAAAAGATGCGTTCGAGGCCCTTAGAACTTCCTAAGTCATAATTTTCCTATGAAGGCAAAGTTTTCTTGACTAGCAAGGACATTAGTTATGTTTCAAAATCACAAGTTATGTTTAGAATGAAGAATTTACACACCCTCATTTTAATTTGTTTGGTAATAACAGTAGAAAGAAGCATTCATGATCTTGCAGTCATTGGATAGACCACTATCTTATTTTTCAACGAAATATGAAATAAGGGCCGAATTCATAGTCGACGCTTAGGGAATAAGCAAACCCCTAAGAGATAAGTGCTTTCCCAAAATAAGTGGTCACTTACAGGTGCTCGTATTTCATAGAGATTCCTTACGACCGCGGAATGAGTGTACCTTTCAGCGAAAGGGAAATATGGCAACATGACATATGCGGCAGCAGTTTCGTGATTCTTGGCAACCGAGCAACTCCTATACACTTACTTGTGCGAAGATCACTGTACGTGTTGAGTGCGCGCACAACATGAACGTCGTACGACGTCCGTACGTCGAGTTGACGGCGCGCGCTGCGACCACTTGCTAGCGCAACCAGCTTCTATCACAGATGAACTGTATGTTATTGCAACATTTAGGTGTTTTTAACAAATATTGAAAATTTCTTTAATTCAAAATATTTTCTACCTCTAATACCTTCATACAGAAGAGGTGTTTGGACATCGGTATCACATTTTACACGTATTTACTACCGTCACAAATAATAATCAATGTTTTGTAACAACAATCCTTTATTCTAATATAATTTCATAGAATATTTGACTTGTGCACTTTCTTCGTGTTATTTATGTGCATTATTTGGTGATAATGTAATATTTAAGACATTTCCTATTGATTTCACAACGTTAACGTGTACTCTAATGTAGGAAATGGTACGATCGTAGATCTGCCTGTATTGGTCGTGAATTATTAACAAATTTTCAGAGAATAGAAAATGTCAAACGGTGAAATTGGTAGACCTCGTTGGTCACAGGTATTTTTTCAATCAGAGCTCAAGTGTAGTCACTATTGTTTTATTTAAAGGAAACCGCTTTCGAAACTGTTCGTCATTGCACATTTCCAATGGATTGCTCCCCATTGCTGCCTTCACTAACAAAACTTTTGCATACGCACGACATAGGTTCTACAAAACTCAAACGCGCACGAGTTTTAAACTCAAAATATTATGCGAACTCTTGATTTACGTTTTACTAATGTATCGTTTTAACTAATAGTACGATATTTTACTGTCATTAATAAAACGAATACAAACACCAATACAACTAACACAAAAGTCGGTGAACGCCGCGTAAGAATACGAGTATAACCTAAACCGGTTACGACTGACAATGCGAGGCAAACATAAGGGACACTTGAGGCTGCCTCCCTTATCGGAATGAGTGCTCACTTAAGAAGGGCTGTTTATGAATAAGATTCGTTCACTTAAGGGAACACTCACTTTAAGTGTCGACTATGAATTTGGCCATAAATCTTGATAAAAATTTCAACAGTCACATCAAGAACTAACTCTAAAAGAAAATTCCTAATAAGACAAATGATGTGAAAGAGATACATTTGCATCGGAAACAGGGGCACTTTGTTACAAGGGCATTGATTCAGAAGCAAATTGGTCCGTCTGAAGTGAAGATGAGTTCTTGCACGACGGAAGCCCGCTTTACCCTCCGCCCCCACCGTTGGGCCGGGCGGCGTGGGCGCTGGACGCGCGTGGCCGCTCTGTCTTGCGCCTGCGCGCCCCGCGCCCGGCCCCCGCCCCGCGCCCCCGCCCCGCGCCCCCCGCCCCCGCCCGCGCCCCGCCCCGCGGCGAGCGGCGAGCGGCCCGCGCCCGCTCAATTAGGCCATCAGAGGCAGCCGCCCACGCGCGGCCTTCCACTCCCATTGCCCCGTCCGTTCGCCGTGGGGGACGCAGCGCCGCTCGCGCGCCCCGCTTCCGCTTCCGCGCCCTCCCCACCCCTCCCCTTCCCCCCTCCACCAACCTCACCCCTGCGCTCCGCCAGGGGAGCTCTTTCTTTAGGGGCACACAAGCTCCCTGCGGGAAGGTCACGTGGCGTCCTCTCGTGGCATCTTGTGACGCAGGCAGGGTTTGCGCTGAAGCCTGAATGATGAGCAGCAGGAGCCACTTGCAATTAGCGACGCGCTTGAATGTCTGACGTGCAACGATTTTCTAAAGGCTCGGAAAGTAACTTAAAATAATTCCAAAGGGAACGAAATTAATTCACATATACCTTCACTCCCAACATTCACCGGAGAATTGAATTTTTAAGACTGTTCCAGCAGATAGTGAATAATCGAAAACTAGTACAGTTATTTTTAAGGACATCTGCACCACTCTCCGGGGGGCTTACGCATAAATATTTCTATGCAAATTAAATGGGTCAAATCTGACAAACCAATAAAGAAGCATTAAGTAATTTTGTAAATTACGCTCTTTGAGGTTTCCGGGTTCAAATTGCGCATTGCCACATTATTTCTTAAAACATAATTTGTTTAAATGATTATTTAATACTAATTTGCAAACGGAAAAATAAAGCGTTCCTCCTACATTCAGGTACAATTTTTTCAGAAATATTTAATAGAATTCTCGAAATGTTTTTATAAACATATTTCTTAATACATATGTAATGTTTACATGTGACAACCATTGAATTTGTAAGATTGGTTTCTTAGAAGTAGCTCATGAACTTGGAGTAATTCTTCTTTATATATATTTTTCAAATATTTTATTTTTTAATTGCCAAACTTTTTGAATTTGCCATCTCTGTTAAAAATTTCCAAGTACATAACAGAAGTCACTATAACTGATAAAAAATTAGCTTTCTACATTCAATACTTGAGGAGAAAAGTGTACTTAATTATAAAAGATAACACTTGCGAGAAAACGGGAAAAACTAAAAGAATGCAATTTAAGACATATCTAATACACTCCAGGCTGGTGAATCACAAAACACAAGAAAACAATAATGTTCCCGCTTGTTCCCGCTAAATCACAGTCATTTGTGAAGAGAACTTCGGTGTGCCAACAATGAAACTAAAAAGAACCACAAAGACACGCTCTCCAGAGCTGTAAACCGACCAGGAAGAATTTGACAGCTGAGGGGGCGTGGCGCTAAACGCGCCGTATTTAAATCTCCTCGTGGAGGCATACAAATCCCCGACATGCACAGAACTATACAGTGGCATGTTCCACAGAGTGTCAGGAGTCGATTAAGATCAAAAACAAAAAAATCGATATTTTGACCCCAAACACATGTGCCCATGATTTTGATAATTAGAGTAAGATGTTAGGAACAAAATATTGTCTCTTCTCTGTAACGGGAACTTCCACGTTAGTCCTTTGAGCACAAATAAATACATAACTCTAAAACTACCAATTTAGCAATTAAAATAATTAAGACTATTATGAATTCAAGGCGTTCAGCATCTACAATTTCTACAATGGTGAATACGTGCATTTTATATACATTGTACAAAGCAATAATTTGAAGGAAATATAGGAATCATAGGAAATATAGCTACCAATATTCACGAGAATGTATGAATTATTTGACTTACACATTAAAAATATTTTATTCCATGCACATTTTTATGCCTTCAGTGATGCTGATAAGAATAAATATGTTGACATTTGTATGCCAAAGCTTTGGAATACAGGCATCGGTGTTTGGTTTGGTTTAGCTGGCAATGAGATGGCGGGTCTCTGGAGATTAGCATGGTGCCTATCTGGATGGATAACATAATTAGGTTGCCGACAGGTGACATACTATTAGGGTGTGCCCAGTGCTCATGAATATCAGCTTGAGTCGAACTTGGGTCTACTACATTTAGGGAATGCGAATATGCCTAGTCCGTAATAAAAAAAAAGGATTTGGTGGAAAATATTCCACAGTCCTCCAATAGCATAAAGCGCGCTTAAAGGAACATGTCTCATTTTCGTTGAAATCTTTGATTTTTCAAAAATTCCAAAAGTTCAAAAAGTTTTCGTCGTCTTCCTACAACCACAATATTGAATATATTCGTAGAGATTTTTTTCTATATTTCTATAATATATCAAATATTTTTTCTACACCATATAGAATCTACACAAGTATTGACATAGGATCAAACACATGTATTGATATAAGATCATGTAAAATTTTCCGAGAATGTGACTAGTTTTATGTTATTTTCAGTGAAATATAGGCAATTTTTAAACAATTATTTTGAAATCTGGCTGTAATGGTTGCACGTATGTATCAAAGAACGGTAAAAAAATGATGTTGTCCCATTTCTGTATTTTCGAAAATTGTAAAAGAAACATTGCAAAAGTGCAATCATAAAAATAGAGACCTTTCTTTTAAATGAAACCTTTTTAATATATAAGATTTTCAGAAAGGTAATGTACGAGGGGCGTACTATATTATTTTACATTTTATTTCTTGTACGTCCGGATATGTTTCACATTTCACTTCTGAAGGTGGTGACGTGTAACAAGTGTCTTATTCCACCGTTAGGAAGCAGCACACGCACAAGGGCAAACGAATGCACTCGTCATAGCCATTTCATAACAACCATGTCAGCGTAGGAGCAGACCACATGGAAAGCAAGCGTCAGGGACCAAACGCTAAACGACTGGGTTCCTATGGAAAGAAGGTGTGACCACTGCAGAAATTCATCGGCGCTTGGTGGCAGTCTGTGGGGAATGCGCCGTCACGGAGAACAGTTTACAACTGGGTGGAAGGTAGGAAAACAGGGAGCACATTGCTGGACAAGGGAACCAGTTCCTGAAGGAATGTGACAGCCAACACCAGCCAACATTGCCCGGGTCGAATAGACCATGCAACGAAACAAATGCCTCACATTTATGGAAATTGATGCAGATATGTGGCAACTCTTAAACGCTTATTTTTGGCATTCAAACTAAAGGGCCTGGAAAATTGGTTAAAGGTGTGCTTCTGCAACATGACAATGCCCGCCCCCACACAAGCCGAGAGACCCCTGCTGCCATTGATCAAAACGGATTCACGGTGCTGCCACACCCACATACTCTCCCGACGTGGCACCAAGTGATTATCACCTGTTCGGGAACATGAAGAAGCCTCTGCGTGGACGCCGTCAGGCGGATTTGACGAACTGGACACATCTGTCAAGGCATGGCTACGCAGCACTTCGAAAGAATGGCTTTAGGCAGATCTGGAGAGACTGACACATCGATGGCAAAAGTGTATACAGTTACAAGAAGATTAGGTTGTGAAGGTAGACGTAACATGATGTGTAACGTACTTCATCTGAGTAGAAATAAATAAAGTGTAAAACAATATAGTGCGCCCTTTTTACAATTAAATCGGTAAGTGGAAAACCCCACAAAACCTCCAAAATTGACATTTTTTAAAATAGATATAGCCAAAATCACCTTTAAACGTAGCCCTTCCTTATGAAATGGAGAACAGCGCAACTAATACATTGTGTTCGCATTTACAAGGCTACCTATTATTGTATTGAGTGGAAGAACGGTATAACTTCTGGAGTTATATCGTTCTTCCACCTAATGCCGTATGTTCTTCTTGCCACTTGAGTTCGACATACTCCTATGTAATCGACTCTACAGACCTGCAATGTAAATTTGGAGGGAGTTATCATTATTGTTTGTTAAGTTGAAAGAATCAACGGTAGTTACGTATCTAATAAACCTCGTAAAATAAGGCATTAATTCGATTCAATTCAATAATTAAATATCTACGTGATGTTCATGTTCGTGGACACTTTCTACCATGCGACAGAGCCTTCGGAAACGTCCAACGAGTCATAAGAAGGCGTGATTGAATCTATCTACCAGAAGGTTGTGAGCATATGATTTTGATAAGTAGCAAATTAAAACCATTTATAGTATCAGTAATGAAATATGCAGATATAACGGACTTCAAGAGCTAGTGGACAAATTATTATAAAAAAAACTTACAAATCAACGGTTCAAGGAAATAATGAACCCTTCTTAGTTTTAAACTATAATCAGTTAATTTAAGGAAGTTCTACACCAGGTTACTTATCAGTTAGTAATTTTATCGGAGGACTAGTTACAAACACTTTTAAAAGGCTCAAGCTCCACGTCACTTAAATTTTTCCAAACGAACCAGCCTACAAGAAACCATTACCAATCAATATGAAGAAGATCAATGATATAAAAAAAGTCTTCAAATATATCAATGGCAAAATGTTTGGAGTTTTACTATCATACTACGTCTTGGAATTATAATGAAATAATTACAGTTCTAAGCTATCATATTGTGTGAAAATTCAATAATCATGGCATTCTTATTAAAATTAGTTGTTTTGTTTTACGTTTAACAAATATTGGAAAAACAGTATAACTCCAAGATCTGTTTTTGGCTGTACCGCTTCTTAGGGTGCACATAATGAAACTTACTCGGCATGTTTTTGTAGAGGGAGTCATTCCTTACAACTTCTCTGCGCACTTGATTGTTGTAAAACGTACACTTTTACGCAAAACATATTTTTGTGTTTTTTTCAAAACAAGTATTTTGGAGTTGTACTGTTTTTCCACTCACCAATTCAATTTTAAAAAAAGAGATAGTTTTAACATAATTTCTGCTTGAAGTTAATGAAAATTATTTTAAAAAATTCTCAAAAACCGCTCCAAATTTTTTCTTTAATATTTTTCCATGGATAGAACTAGGGACCCTTAAACAATACGTTATAAATACTGTTGGTGCACGAATAGTTTAACATTTCCGCCGTTTTCGGTTCCATAACTGTTTAATTCAAATGAGACTAGTGAAATATAGGAAAGCAAAGAGGAAATTTTCGGAAAAAATGAAGAAAGTTTTTAGAAAGTCGTTCCTAAATATGCCCCAGTTTTACTTCACTTATACTAGAAAACTTGGACACTGTGAAAATTCATAAGAAAACATTTAAGTATTTTGTTTACAAATTCTTTAAATTAGGGCTTCTGAAATGCAAGAATTCAGGCCATACAGCCCGCGTGGGGCCGCTGCTGTTGCCCTCTGCATATTTCCACCTGCGGATAAGAGCCTACGCGGCCAAGACGATTCAATAGGTTGAATAAAAATGGCATATGTCAATGACTTATTATCTATCAGTTTAAAGAAACTTTAATGAGATCCCACACCTCTAGGAATCGTGCATAGATTGCTCTTTCCCAACTTTGTATGTAACACAGTTTTTAGTTGTTTGTGATATTAAATAAATAAAATAAACACGTGTACAAAACCTTTTCTTTTCAACTTGGGACGATGAGCTTTCTTACAGCATACGTTAAAAAATTAAAAACATGTATTTATAAAATAGCAATGCGATTTTTGCACGTACGAGTACTTTCTTTTTTTGAGACAAGTAAGCGGCAGATGAATCTTTTTATGGTGCACAAAGTTGTCAAAAACGAAAGAAGTACGATTTCCTATATTATTTGAAATTTTAATAATTTTATTATTTTCATGCTGATATTGAAGTATCATTCTGTATTTATCTCGTATTAGTAAGGAAAATGCTTCAATTTTTTTGATATGTTTCTTGGGTTGTTTAAAAGTATAATCAATCGTTTTACAGAGACATTTGCTTCACATGTAAATGAGTTTTTGCCGTGTTTGAGATAATATCTCAAACAGAGGCCAGCACATCTTTCTCAAAAAATATCTATTACAGCAGTTTCTTTGCTAATACGGTATTAGAGACGTAAAAAAATATGTGAAACCCATATTCTCAATGACCCTAGGGCCGCACTGTGTTTTCATGGTACGCCAACGTGCTTACTGCTGACGAGGACTACATCGGGCGTGTCAACCTCGTGTCTGCAGATCCGCGCTATGGGAAGGGCTCCGTGAACTTAACGAGCATTCGCGAAACCGATAGCGGTTGGTACGAATGCATCGTCTTCTTCCCGAACAGGACGCCGTCGACGCGGAGGAACGGCACATGGTATCATCTTACAGTGGATGGTAAGTAATTATGACCTTCGTTGGATTTAAACAAGTTTTTTTCGAAACATGAAAAAATGTTTTATTTAGGTTTACTTCTTGGTTTGTACAAAAACATGAGTCTACAGAGCATTGATTATTACAAATTAATTTGTAGTTATATTTTGATTTATAATACGAATGTCACTCGTTTATTTAATAATACGTAATAACGCTCATTTTTTAAATATTTTTTCAGAAAGGTAGCATAGTGCACTAATATTATATTAACGAGTGTGAGTTTACGAGTATTTAATAATTTATACAAGACGTTTCATTTTACCCGGACACGGAGATAGTTGCAATGGTAGGCAGTGCCGGCGATTGGTTATTTATTCGCGCCTCAGGTAAAAAATTAAATGTTTGTTCATATAATATAATAATAATGTTCGGAAACATTTTAAAATAAAATATGTTAATATGATAAAATATGAAAATACAGATACACATTGTTCGACTAATTAGTTATGCTTCAGCATTTATTACGATGCTTCAGCATTTCGATAAATATAATTGCTAGACTAACGAGTCACTCTTCAACATTGTGTGGCGTAAGACTATTTTTTACAAGTTTGTTTCGAGAAACTACGTTGCCCTCTTGCCATAGATACTGGCACTATTAGAAGAAAACATTTGGTACATTATCCTGCAGATTTTGCTACTGTATAAATGTGAGCACTTCTTGTGAGGGCAAAGATTTTGGAACTCTTCGAGCTACTGCCAAAACTTCGTAGGAAATGTCTTCACCGACAATATCTGCCTCCCTTATGCGATAAAAATTGCTCCAAATTCTGACAATCTTCAAGTAACTCTAGAGTTGTCTTTTGTCTATATACCATACATAAACCCCTTCTTCTTACTGCAGTCCACACGGTAGCTCTTAGTATATTCTAATTGATTTATAGCTGAAGATAAATCAGAGCCCTTGGTTTAAGGTAGCATATTTGTCATAATGTTGCTACTTTGCAGTAGCTTAAATTTCATTAAATTCATTAAATGAAGATTCACAGAAACCAGCAAACGAGCCAACGTGTAAAAGAGCTGATATGAAGAGACTTTTCTTGAAATTTATGAGCCTTCTCTGTTTCTTATGGAACTACATTCGTTAAAACGCAGACAGCATGAACATTCTAGCTTTTGCTTTCGTCTACGTCCCAGTGCTACCCCCAAGTGAGCAAATCTGTCAAAGTAGAAATTCGGATCTTTCTTTCTGTCCAGGCTCATATTCTCTCTCTCTAACATTCATTTATCATGAATATAAGTTCATCATTTATTATATCATAATATTTTGTAATCAGATAATAAATACTTCATTTAGAGAAATTATGAACACACATTCCAAATTATTATTGTTCAGGATATCAAAATAAACACAATAATGATAAATTAAAATGAGTTCGAAGATAATTGAAACAATAATAAATTACGCATATCGAAGCTTTCTTCTTATTCAATGAATAATTATTTTATTAATAAAAATGAGTACCAATAAGCCTAAATCAAAAAATTAAATTATATTTATTATAAAAAATGTACCAAAATTGCGCCTTCCTCTTCGAGGTTTGCGCCCTCGGCGATCACCTAGATTGCCTACAGGTAAGGCCGGTCCCGATGGATTATAGTCATACATTTATCATGACGCTGCGCGACGTCGACAGTGTACAGTCTTACCGATCTAACTCGCGTATGGACAGCCGACCGGTTCGATGTACGCCAAATCGAAAAGAATTTCGAGAAGAAGTGAGCAAATGACAAGCATAACTGATTTCGCGCCGAACGATCAGGAAACTATCGTGCTGACGTCGTATCGTGAGCATCGGAGAACGGCGACGCCGGATAAAGATGAACAGGCCCAAGGTGCTATGTGAGAACGAGTGCGGGGAGCCGAGTGAGTGCGAGGGCGGAGGGAGGGCGCTGACGCGCACCTTCTGTCGCAGCGGGGACGCTGCTGGCCATCCCCCCCATCAACCAGACGACGCTGGAGGGGCAGCCGGCCCACTTCCCCTGCGTCACCAAGGACGGCAGCGCCTCCGTCGTGTGGTTCAAGGACGGCGAGGAACTTTCCACCGTGACGGCGCTCAACAGCCGCTACTACATCAACCCCGAGGGCTCGCTCACCATCGAGCCCACGGACATGACGGACCCCGGCGAGTACACGTGTGTCGTCACCAACGGCCAGGGCGACCGCCAGACGGCCTCCGCCTTCCTCAACGTGCAGTGTACGGCCACGGCCCCGCAGGGCCCCCGCGCGCGCCCGCCCTTACGCTTCGGAGCCCCTTCATATTGCCACGTCTCGCTTTCACTCATACCTTCTGGACGTTGTCCAAAATGCTTTGCTATTGAAACTTCAGTATTTTGTCCTGCAACATTTTTGTCGTTTTGTTAGAACTTCGTTCAAGGGGCAGTTAGGCGTGTAAGTAGCAGCTATCATTTGCAGGGTGCCGTGAGGTTACTACAAGGGAGATTTAAAAAACGAATGCACTCGAAAATTTTACGTTCTCGCTACTTACAAGCGCTTAAATACTAAGGAATAGATATGTATTTGGTTAGTAAAAAAGACTTGTAATGCTGAACCGGAAAGTGGCGCCATTTCGCCAGAAAAGCTTGTATTGTGGGGCCCTCATATCAAAATAGTGGATGAATCTTGTTATTAAAGTGTGTTTAAATTGGTAGTTTTCGTAAAATGGCAACACAGCGGTTTAAAATTATATTAGAATGCTTATCATTGTTTTCGGTGGTGATGATCGTATGATGAAGATAAAAGTCTTACAAAAGAAAATAGACTTAAGGAAGGAAATATGTTTAATGTAGAACTAACAAATACATTTGTTTTACTTTTACTTTTACTTACTTTTTACTTGAAGTTGTATCAAGAACGTCTATTGAAATAATGTTCATTTAAATGTGTAAACATTGTAAATGCAAATGTTAAACTTTTTTTAAAGGGTTGGGAAGACTGAGCTTAGCTATGAGGCTGGTGAGTTTTGTAAAACGATTTGAAAGAGTTAGGGAGTGAAAGATCATCAGTCAGAATCGTTTTTACCACTGTACCCAGCTAAAACCTTTTCAAGATAACTACCGTGATGCCAAAATGCGGATAATTAGACAAATAAAAAATAAAAATTACAAGGAAGTATTGCTTTGTACAGACGGAAGTTCTGTCTGAAATATGAGGCCTGAAGAGAAGGTTCAAGTGGCGAAAATATAGATCAAAATAAAATGTTGACTTACATTAAGAGGCCAGAATTATATTCGAGTCACCGATTGTAAAATTTGTAGAATAGCGAAAATGTTTTACTTTTAGAAAAGAGTAGCACGGAGATGAGCGAGCTGTTCTTGCAGACAAGGCGAAAGTGGTGTACTCGCCGCGGGAGCGCTACCTGCCGTACGGCCGGCCGGGCATCCTGGACTGCCACTTCCGAGCCAACCCCCCGCTCACCAACCTGCGCTGGGAGAAGGACGGCTTCCTCTTCGACCCCTACAACGTGCAGGGCGTCTTCTATCATCGCAACGGATCGCTGTATTTCAGTAAGGTGAGGCTCTTCCACGCACGAGAAACAAAGGCGTACTTTTTAGAGAGTGATAACTTTCTTCTCGAGAGCTTTTCATTTCAACTATATTTTACCTCATGGAATTTTCATTTTCTCTAATGTTAATTTGCCATTCACTAATGGTTTTCTTCTAGAAAAGGTTCCCCAAAAGTACTTACTTACATCCATACGTACATCTTTTGTTACTATTTACACAGAAGACTTTAGATGAGGCTTAAAAAAGCTGATTTTCGAACATCCGCATAGGCCAAAATAGGGTTGAACATATGAAGCTACCTGGCGCGGAAGTTTGACAAAATTGAATGCTTCGACTATTTTCAGCTTAATGAGAATACACATTCTCTGAACCAGGAGTTGGCGTCAGTTCGGAAAGAGTTTAAAAGATCGTAATTGTGGCGGTCCTTGGCAATGAATATTGGTCAGTAGATCAACAAAAACGCAACGGGGCTCTCAAAGAATTAAATTCCACTATCACTCAACACATTCTGTTAAATTCAATATTATTTAAATGTAATACTCAATAAAAATATTAACTTTCACATAATAATCTTAAATAATAATAAGTTATTACTAATTATAATTATTATTTAAGTACTGAAAAGCTTCACTTGTTTACGATAATCATGATTATTATTGGTCATCGTGCGAGAAAGAGACAGAAAACTGCTCTTGAAGAATCCTCGGTCTTGACTGAACGTCTTTCTGTCAGCATGCTTTGTGTGTCTCAGATCTGAGAAATAGGACCATTTCCTACAGTCAGGAGGTTCTGCCCCCAGTCTGGAGATCCGCCTCATAACTGATTTACATATTTTTAAATATAAATTTTATTTTATTTATTTTCATTCAACATTTAGGTATCGTCTTATAGATTCGGTTCAATGGAAATCTTATTCACTAATGTTACTCCCATTCCAAAGGAAAAGTACAAAATGAAATACGTCTTTTCTCACATTGAATAAAATGTGACTGACAAAATATTTAATATGAGTAAATAAAAATAACTTTTATCGGTGATTAATAATTCTTTGATTAATTTGTTTTCAAATGACTTTTGTACGGGAAAATGTTACGTTTACAAGTTAATTAAATTATAATGTATTTTATGTTGCGATGGAGTGTTAAAAGCTAGTATTTCACACTGCGTTACAGGTATCTGGACAGCGTAAGTATACAGAGACTTGAAAGCACGATATAAAACACCTTCTTAGGTAGCTCAGGGTATCAGTTGATGTCACTGCAATACCTCTGACCTGGAAGTTTTAGGGTTCGAGTCCCGATGGTAGCACGATTTTCGACACATGCTACATACTAGCTAGGTCAAATTCGCGCGCTGTCTGGAGGAAAATTCTAGTGGCCGGCTGCTCTGATCGGTTATTTCTGCGTGGTTTCCCTGATCAACACCAAGCGAATGCCGGAACAGTACCCTAACAAACGGGCCACGGGCAGTGTGCGATCTTTCTTTCCTTTTCCTTGTATCATCGCACTTTAATGATGCACACACACTACCACACACCGGGAGACTAGTCGAGAGCTTAGTGCTTGATTCGTCTGAGGCGGTGCCCTGCTGGTGGGAGATACCTGGTTGGGTAAACATCTCAAGGCTATGTGTACGTTGGCGCCGGACCTCGCCATCCATCTGAGGAAGATCACCACCACCACCTACCACTAAAACATGCACTACACTTGCGGGACTAATGACGCTAGCTGTTGACGCGCCTAAAAACACTAATCAATCAATCAATGAGAGCTAGATAAAACATTGAGGCTGTTGAACATAGTGGAGACACCTTCACTTTCAGTGGACGCATGCCCTCTCCGCTTGATGCAGGGCTTAGCCCCGGGAGCCGTCCCTTTGCATTGTTTGCGGTGCTTGCACAGGTGGACGAGAGCCACGGCGGGCACTACACCTGCACCCCCATCAACGAGCTGGGCACGCAGGGGCCGAGCTCGCCCACCGAAGTCATCGTGCAGCGCGCGCCCGTCTTCACCGTGACGCCGCACAACCTCTACTTCCGCAAGTCGGGCGACACGCTGGAGCTGCCGTGCGACGCGGTAGACGGCAGCGACCGCCACCGGCCCTCCATCGTCTGGTTCAGGGTGAGCGCCCTCTCCTCTCCTCTCCTCTCGTCTGCGCGCGGAATGCTCCTTCTAGACCTCCGATGGCTGTGCCTCCATTGGAAACTATTCGAAGAGTTTCTTACCACATCTACCCCTTTGCCACCTTGCTTCAAAACCCCAGATCATATTGTCTCAGCTATGTCCTTCGACAACACCATCGACACTGAGATAAATGCGGCTACTCCCAAGCACAACCACCATAGGCACCCCCCAAAAAGTCCCCTTCCATCCAACATCCTGAATTAGACACAAGCGAAATATAGGCAGCGTTATGTGGCAGTGGCAAACACTCCTGTTTCCTCACTTAAAATCCACTTTAAATCAGACAACTCATAGGATTCGCGAAGAGTTAAGTAAGTTTCGCTACCACAACTTCTACCAAAAACTACTTCTAAATATTGATAGAAAATACATTACTTTGTGGAAACACTGTCGTCATTTCATTCATTCCAATCAAGCAATCCCCTCATTATTCGCTAATACTGAGTTTGCATATACAGAAGCA
This sequence comes from Gryllus longicercus, assembly GCA_038098605.1. Lineage (NCBI taxonomy): Eukaryota > Metazoa > Arthropoda > Insecta > Orthoptera > Gryllidae > Gryllus > Gryllus longicercus. The sequence continues at coordinate 645,356 of JAZDUA010000365.1, forward strand.
GACAAACTAGAAGTGCTTGACAACCATTTCAATGAAGCTTTTCATCCCAATATTTCTACAGATCTGAATTTCCAAAATTATGTAGAGGAGTTTTTAAGATCTCCATACCATACTGCTCCATTTCCAATGAGTTATATCTCTCACTCTAATGACAAATAATTACGAATACAAAAAACAAATCTTCTCTAGATATAAAAGGTATTCCTAACATAATTCTAAAACTATTACCTCCTCATGCCATTGCTTACGTAACTGCCATCTTCAACGCCTGCCTCAGATTTGGCTGTTTCCTGGTAAGCTGGAAAAAATCTATCGTAATTCCCATATTAAAACCTAAAAAAATATCCGAAACATCTCTCTAGTTACAAAACCATAAGCCATTTTCCACTTTCTATGATCTTCTAAAACCTTTCTCAAGAAACGGCTGCAATTTTATTCTTATGAATAGAATTAAGAATTAAAAGGAATACGATTTATCCAATTTTTCGTTACCTTGGCCCAGCATTAAGAGGTTTTCTATCAAGAATTTACCGATTTCCGGTGCACAATTATAATACTTTCTCTTCTTACGAAGTAAGGAGAGAAAGTGAAAAGAAAAGCATTGATAAAGGCATAATGACATATATCAAATTTGGTATTCCAGAAATCAGGCGAAGAGAAGGATTCCTTCACCTTAAGGAGTTGACAAATCTAACATATATTCTATAGATATGAAACCATAATTCTGAAATTGAGTTAATAAACGCTACATTACAGTTATAGGTTCAACATTTGTTTGGGAATACGTTTCCCCTTTTGCAGTGGACAATCTCCTTTGAGATCCAATATCTACTAAGCATGGCTTGATTGAAATGTTTTGTCTGTTCAAAGAACCATCTACCCTGACCGGAACTGCCGGGGAGCCCCAGACTCAGGTTATAAAACCCTAATTTCTCGATATACGCTCAGTTGATCTGCCACTTGCGCTATCAAGACTGTCAACTCTTCGACCGCATTGTAGGTTTAAATAGCCCCTGTGATTTATACCAAAACAGTTAAGTCTTAGCATTCAACTCATGGGCAATACTTAAACTTTACCTATTCTTTCGCAATTGCCAAGTGTGCGTGTGGAGATCACGCTGAACAAGATATCCTATCCTTGAGGCTACTAATTAAATTCCATTGCCGTCACACAAACGTCTGTCAAAAAGGTACACTCACTTAAGATGCTGGGGACTGCGTAATATTTAAAGATTCTGCACATCTCAAGCGTGCAAGTTGAAGCAAAAATTACTTTATTTTTAAGATGACATACAGAAAGTGAGTGTTCAAGCAATGACGGATTCACCCCAATTAATTTTGTTATTCGTGTAATGAAACGTTGAATGAATTATACGAAATATAAGTAGTTATAAAGATAAAGAAAGCACCTCGCGTGGCTCACGAACCGCGAGATAACGTTTTGTAAGAAGGTCCCGGGTTCGATTTCCGGCAGGGGCAAACATGAAGTTGTAGCTTTCTCATACAAATCGTCGCAGTCTCTGTAGCTGTGCGACAAAAGAAAAGCTCATACATAAAGAAAAAAAGCATAAATTTTACATAGTACAGCATTTTTATGACATGGACATTTGTAACAAACTATGTCATTTGTACATTTTTTAATGTTATGTCTCAACAATAAAACACAAATGTTTCATAACTCTTCAAATCCAGAACAAATCAATGACTAACTTATTGTGAGACATTTAGTCCCATGTATACTTACGATGGCATGAAAGCATCGGATGGAAAACTGAATGGAACGAGGAAGTGTTAAAATAGTATTGCTTGCTCATTGAAATGGAACATACACGAAAGTTGTATGGTGGCATTTGCGATACCTTTGATCGCATACGCGTAGAATGCATTGGCGTGGAATGAGCGCAGTGCGCTTGGTGTGCAAGGACAGAGCATGAGCGGCACAAGAATTAACGGTTAATTAATAACTGATGGACATTAAATTATTGATATATTTAATATTGAATTATTGATTGATATTAATCCACTGACATCCTCTTGAAATTTTGGCCAATTAATTAATTGATTATAACCTCAGTTTCACAATTCACATTGAATTTTCGAGCAACAATGTCAGGTACACATGTGATACATAATCATAACTGAATCTATTTAAATATCAAATATCTACAAGACAATGATACAGAAATTGAATGATGAAGCTATAAAACTAGATACTTGTTTAACTTAAATATTTTATTCACTTAAAATACTCATATTAGTATATTATTTGTACATATCTATGAATCGGAACTTTTGACCACGGTATTTTCCCAGAGTTTATTGCTGTCATTTGTACCCGTTAAGTTGCCTGAAGGCGCCCCCACGACGTTATTCCTCCACTCAGTGGCTGGGGATTTTTTAGCAAATCATTTCGATGTAAAAACGTACGTTCCAGAAAGACATGTGGCTTGTTGTTGCAAAGAAATTTCAAAATTGAACAGTGTCATGTTGGTCATGCGCTGCTCGGTCGAACGTTGGCAAACCGTTTGACGAGTCGACATTTGCTGATGCGTCGTGGGACAGCTACGGAAGTGTCGAGATTATTGGAATATTTTGAGTCTTAGATTTTAGACCTGAATGGTGAAAATACACATAAAATAACTTAATTATGTTTTCTTCAAAATGTCTGATCTATTATTTTAATGTAAAATACTATAGAACAATATTTTAAAATTCATCAGAGAGATAGATATTTGTCTCTCATATGCGGAATTCTGGGAGAAGTAACTGAGGAATTCTAATACGAGTCTATTAAGTCTTCATGGCCCCTTATTTTACCGTTTTTGACTGATATGATGTTTAGTTTTCCAGATATCTTCATTAATTTAATTTTCGGAACCATCACGATTGGGGGTTTCAATAAAATATATTCAAACAATTGGGGATTAACCTTCCAAATAATTTGAGTACTGGTAACGAGATGTTCAACACCAATATCACCACGACGAACAAAAGCTGAATACAAAGAACATAGTGCGTTAAAACAATGAGCCTTAAACATAGTCAAATACTGCACAGCTTACATTGTTCTTTCTTGCCTAAACACGACATAATGAGCGTGAGCTCTTGACCAAGGCCGCACGCATATCACAACACAGAAACGGAAATTGGGAGCAGATTTCTTATCTACAGCAAACAAGCAGGGCTGTTTCTGGAAGGACGTTTCCACAGCTGGGAATCCCTTTCGATGCTGCCTCTGTCGTGGGTTCTTTAAAGTACAACCACTGAGTCACCCAACTCGCAGCGAGGGTATTTCGACTTCAGACTCTTATTTGGGGGGGGGGGGGTCCTCCGGAACAAGTATTCTGTCAGCTTTGGCGGGGAACTCTTAAAAGCGAACCCCGCACATGCAGGAGGAAAATGTCCATAATTCAAATATTGAGACTCCAAACAGCCAACTTCCTTATGAAAATGGGAATCTGTTATAAGCGGACTCTCTTACAATAGGTTATATCGTGTATACTAATACGAAAATCTAGTTTAAGGACGGGTGCGAATAAAGCTTTTTTATCTATCTATTATCTTTTTATCTATTATATTTTATTATCCTCTCCGTCGTGCAGTGTCAAATCTACATAAACTAATGACTATAACCAATAACTAAACATTCTGGAGCAAGCCTTTGCTGTATGTAAAAAATGGACGAAAACCTACGAAAAACTCAGAGGCAACAAGATATTCGCGAGCAAACTCAACGTTTGGAATTATTTATAAATTTCAGTGACGGGTGGCCTTTATTGCTAAACTTCAATTTTTGTAATGATAGAGTGTAGTGGTATCGCACGTTGTAATGAAATATTTTCTAATCCATGAATATTTTTCTAGTAATGATGAAATTATTCAGAAAATAGATACAAATGTGATGTGTTGGTGATATGTTCGGTAATTTGCCATTTCATTTGTCGTTGTTGCTTCATTAGATTTCGTAGGCCTTAAGGAGGTTTCAATTTCATATGCCTTAACGAGACATTGGGTCGAACATCAGCACCATCGCCGCGGCCACGACAATGCCTTGCCCAGCGTCAGCTCCAAGCTCTTGTCTCCACTTGTAGTGGCTTTAGGGCGGACTATACTCCGATTTAAATTGGATGACTTCTGGTAGATCATCGATTGTGACGCGGTTATCCCATCAGGGGCTTAAATACCAAAAATTAAGTCGGAAGCTCCCAGTTGTGTAACCACATCCAGCTGATCATCTGTCAGACGCCACTCCATTTATAAATAATAGGCGATGATTCCAGTAATAATTCAACAATTATATTTCATCGACAGAGATTTTGATCTCTTTTGCAAGATCTTCAGTATCTGAAACTGTAATTAATTTGAGCTTATGTGACCCAAATTGAATATTTAGTGCTAGTATAAAGTTTGACATTATGAAAAAAGCTGTACGATACACCTAGCTGCAAATATTCAATATGGGTGATATAACCTCAAATTAGATACAATTTCAGATACTGAAGAGGATCTCGCAAAAGAGATCGAAACTTCTGTCGATGAAATAGAATTTTTGACTTCTGACTGGAATCACCGCATGTTATTTATTGAATATATTCAGTGATCCTTGCAGATTTTTTCAGCCTATTTAAATCGAGGAGAAGTGCCTCCCACCGTTCTTCTGATGCCCGGGTGCGTTGCGCAGAAAGACGGGCTGCCGTTGCCGCGCGACCGCGTGACGTTCCACAACGGCAACCTCACCATCCAGAACCTGCGCGACAGCGACGGCGGCCTGTACCAGTGCGTGGCGTCCAACGAGGCGGCCACCATCTCCTCCGACACCGAGGTGCTCATCGAGAACGCCGCCCCGCGCGCGCCCTACAACCTCTCGGCCATCAGCGACGCCGGCAGCGTCACGCTCCGCTGGGTGCCCGGCTCGGCGCGGCCCTCCGGCGACTACAGCGTCTGGTGAGTGCGCGGCCGCGGCCCTCAGGTAGCGGCATTTGGGTGGAAATCGATAACGTTTTGTTTATAATGTAACACGGGTCCTAATGATCCAGCGGCGACAAAAAGCCCCAGGGTCTTTGCCCCGAAGGCTTTTTATCGCCCGATATCAATAGAACGTATTATCACCCGTGGTACATACAAAATTTATTTTTTTACCTAAATGTAGTAATTGAAATATACTTATTTAACAATTAACTAGATATTATCTTGACTTGGTTTGTCTTTAAATATTTCACTGCCAAAATGCCCTTTCATAATTCCGTCTCATAATTCACATGTGGCATTCAACTGTTTTCATATTTCTTTAGTAATAACAATCCTCTCGATCCAGGTAAGTTATGCTGTCCACATCGAGTTTTGTATGGATGACTAGTTATTACAAGCAATAACGTATGAAAAAATAAATATTTTAATGAAGCACTGGAAAAAACTACACTTCATTTTTGTCCAGTTGACATAATTACTTCTAAAATATGTTTTAAGGGTCACTCTGACATTACAAACATTACTATTACTTACTGTAGCACTCATACACGGTGATCAACGTGCGAAACTGCTGCTATGTTCAAATGCTGATGCCAAACCTTGCTGCGAGTCACATCATAGGCAGACGGCCTCATCGACTGAATTATATGCTTTTTATTTTTCATCATTGCAAAAAATTACAAATTTTATAATAAATATCAACAATTGCAATTCTAAATTTATAATTAATTGAAAAGTATTCTAAGTAATTGTTAGTTAATTGTATTTGTGCTATTTAACTAAGGAGTAAATCTTTTGTGGAAAGAACATTGTAGGCATGAACTCCCAATACAATTGAAGTGGGATTGCAAGAAATTTAAAAAATATCATTTACAATTATCCGTCCACAATTATGAAAACACTTCTACAATCTTTGAAGGAAATTTGAAGATCTTTGTGAGTTCTATCATGCTCTAACATTAAATGAATGAAAAAGGAAATTATACTGTGCCGCACTCTTGGTAGCCGTTAGGGTGTAGCTATTATTTAAGTTAAAAGCTAATTAAGTTAAAAGAGCAATTTTATGCGTTATGGTCCAAAATATTCTAAAATTTATTCAAGAGCAAACTTCATTTGCATGAACAATGTCTGGCTAAATGACTTATCATTATTGTGGGTAATAAGACTATTCCGCGCAAGAAATTATGTCCAACAGAATTCCAGAATATACAATATATTGAGTTTCATTAAACTTCCTTTAGTATCTATTTAGTTCAACCACCTCTTATGTATACACCATCCTATATGACTGATCAATTGCAGCTTATAGTTGGCCAATAGAAAGGATTAGTATTATAATCGGTATCGGTATCGCATAGAAAAAGCATGAAAGAATGTTCACATTCAGATCAGATACTGCTTAGGGCGAACCACATATATTGTTAATCGCTATGCGTTAATTTTGTAAGTGGAATAATCCTAGTAAACACGGTTACTCTACTCATAGCATCTTGCTGTGCGTGCGAAAGTACTCTCTAAAGTTTCGTGTTATGCAAGTGACGGGCAGAAGAATGTCAGAATCTTTGAACAGCTAATTTTTTTAAAAATTTGTTGCGTCTGGATAGATACAACGCGTCTCCTAGCTCCTTAAGAGCGCTGAGCGCATCGTGGAGTTAATGACAGTTGGAGTAATCATCCGTTATTAAGGACCCAGCGCCTTTAGGGACCGCTGGGTAGTCATGTCACGTCAGTCGCAGTCAAGTCAGAGAACCGCCGTTAGGTAGCGTCTTCGCGCTCACGTCTCGCACGAGCCCTGCGTCATCGACTCATAGGCGAGAATTGGGAAGGAATAAGGATAATTTTAATGTTTAGGACGCTTCATAGAGGTTGGACTAGCCCGTGTGAAGCAGGAAAACTCGTTTTGTCTTAACAAATTCTGTCAGCACAAGAAACTATTGGTAACTTAGAACAAAAACTATAATGATTGATTTCGAAACGACAAATATTAATGCGGTTACTCGATCATTTGCTGATTTCATAGTGAGTGGATTTTAGTTTCTTGTATGCTGCGAACATACTCCTTATCGAGAAAGTTACGTAATGTTGCACAAAAATCTAATAGAAATTTTAAATAAAAAACACATTTTAGGGGGATTCCTAGTACCGAAACAGTGGGTTTTTTTCAAAACGTTTATCTGTCCATCTGATTGTCAGACAGTCTGTGAACAACACAACAGCCTTATCATACATAAATTTCCCTAAAATAAATAATTCCAGATCGATGCCACACCTCCGTGAATTTGAGACAAATATTATTATTTTGAGAGTTAAAGCTCCTCAAAATTTTCTCCAAAATGTCTAAATATTTGTCTTCACGTTTTGCTCGAATAGAGAAAGGTGCACTTATAATTAGGATAAAGGTTCAATTTTGATTAAAATATCTGAAATTTTGAAATGTGCTAAATGAAAATTTTTGTTAACCCGGCGTTCAGCTTCAGTTTTGAAGCTAGTGATTTTGTGGATTATGCAATCTATTCATCAGTACTAGATATTTAAATCATTTTAAGTTCCATTTTTTGAAAAATTACTAGTGTTTTCGTGATTTTGATGAAAACGTAACATTTTTTCACGAGTGCGAAAACAAGATTTGGTAAAAAAGAATCCGAACATCATTTTTATTTTACTCACAGGGCGCTCGCGGAAGGCCCTGTGAGTCTGCTTACCACAGACCGAGGAGTGAAGCTGAAAACCGTATATACTACATTTCTTTCATTGTTTTGGACAGGTTTATCAACTTGAAAAGCATGAACTATCTGTACCATTTGACTAATGGAATCCCGCTACCCCCTTTTAGAGAGTATTAGGCGCTTATGACGCGCTCATCCATGTAGCGTATCAGAGAGAATGCACAAGGTGATCAACATGATAAGGAAAATGTGATGGCGCAAATTCGTGTGGGGAACACAAATATTACACATTCTACTAATAAAAAGTACCTCACTAACCAAAGCAGAATTGAACAGATTGTGGGATAGTACAACAATTAATGACAAGAAAACTACATTAAAGTTAACTTGCGCAAGCAAACTTACCTGCAATTATATATTACTTCAAATGATGTCAAGAATGTAGTATATTAATTATTTGAATAGCAGTAGACTACAAATCGCCAATAAAAGTATAAATGTTTTTCTTCTTGGATTTTCATTATTTAGAATTATTCAGACTGGTTACACAAAATTTAGTTTAGGTACTATTATTTTAGACTCTATTATTTGTTATGAATATTTTTTGATATTTGGATCTTTCTTTCTGACATTTTCACCTGAAATGTTTCGGACATGTGATTTGAAACCCAAGATAAAAAATAAGCTCTTGTAAGCTGAAATGAAAATACTGTTGATCGACATCCTTCTTCTCGATTATCAACTTTTCGTGTTTACTTTACAGAAGACAGAATAAGTGCTAATATTGGTTTTGTATGCCTTTGAATAATAAAGTAAGTTCATTTCAAGCGATTTATAATTTTTTGACCTTGATAAGTAAATCAGTGTTTTCTTTGCTTATTTACGCACATTCATACAAACGTCTAGGACAATTGCTTTCAGTCAGCACTCAAGATTTTTGCCACATCACATGTCTTTATCCCAACAACTACATCAAAGAGACCTAATATTCATTAATCAAAATATCTTCCTTAATTTTATTAGGCCCTTACCATGAGGCAATCAACTGTTAAACCGCGCCACGATGCCAGTTTATTTGAATATAAAGCAGTTGAAATGATCTATACCTCTTTCTTGACACAAACAGGGCATCTCCCGGCAATCTCCCGGCAGAGGGAGATTCCTACATGTTGGTCCATGGGCCTCTTCGCTTTGTAGGTATCGCCCCGTCGAGTCCTCGGAGTGGCACACCATGCGCGTGCCCACCAAGGGCACCACGCAGGCCACAGTGTCGGGCCTCAACTCCGACCGCTCCTACGAGTTCATGGTGGTGAGTCAGGACCAGCAAGGCGATTGGATGCACAGCAAGCGGCTGCAGGTCAAGACCAAAGGTGAGCTATTGCACGAGATGCCATTTTGCGCGGTCCATGTGTTCCAGAGAGTGTATTCCTAAGCAAGCTTAGGGTAATTGTGATCGAGAAAGGACAAACGCCCCTCCCACACTTTATCGATTAAATAATAAGACTTTACGCCTCCTATAACTTTTGAACGGTTGGAGTTGTTGCAATGCAGTTTTCACGAAAGTGCACGAGGGAAGTACATGTTATCATATGTTAAATAAGAATTTTTTTGAGTAATTTTGATTTTTTTTGCGACTAGTGTTTAACGGATATTTTGAATGAAACCAGTCCGCCACACAAGATTACGCAGGGCTCCCCCAGCCAGCATTTGTAAATTACGGTACAAACATATAACTTGCATTCCTTACAGAGACACACAAAACTGGCTTTAAGGCTCTAGGATGCATCGCTTGGGCGTTATCGACGTTGGTGAAGTATGTTGTGGTGTGACGTGTTTGCGAATTGCATGTGCGCCTCCTAATCTAAATATGTCATAATTTGTGAACTTTTTTCGTCTTAAATCTCTCTGATGCAGCCCTGAGCGTAAAGTACCCAGCAGTAATACACTTACGGGCTTTTGTGTGTATGGTTTCTTATAAAAGCGAACAATTCCTTCTTTTCTTAGCATATTGTCTATAGTAAAAGTGACATGTATGAATAAGTATCTCTTCATTCTTCATACAATTTCTACATCTAAATTAAATAATTGTGAAATCTATTGAATTTAAAAAAATGTAATGTGATGTAAAATATGTTATCGTAAAAACGCGATATTATCAGAATTATTAAATTTTAATCAACTTGATTACCTAATTAATATTGAATACTTAATATCGAACATTTTACTCTAGATATTTTCTGTCATATTCTTAATATTATATTTACTTTACGACCACACAAAAGAATTGGAGCCTTTTATGATTTTATGAATACTTTTTTCAATTTTTGAGACACTGATTCATAAATGATCCTATTTGATGAAAATTTGCAAAAATTAGACAATATGGTGTGAAATTTGCCAATAAATAATTTTGTATTTAACGCCATTTTTAATTTTCACTAGTTATATTACTTCATTAATACTTTCGCTTTATATTAAATAGCATGTCTGGACTTGTATAACGTACTACAAAATAAATGCATTAAAGTTATCGACATTACTCTTTCCTAATAAATATTTCTGTTTGGTATTTCTCTATGTAGGTAGCCCTGCAGAAGACAGTTCGGCTCAAGAATTCAGGAGCCCATTAGGTAAGATTGACGAAGAACTCAGTTAAATGTATTTTGGACCTTCTTCACTTTTTTTAATTAAGACTTTAAAGTAGTGCATGCATATTTTTTTTCCATCGTATGTCATATAACAATCATATTTGAGCTTAGCTATTAATTCATTTCGGCATATTTGTATTTTCCTTAGCACTCCTACAACCTTTGTCAATCATTTTCTTTCAAACCTCGATTTACAGAGCCTGGACCTCTAGCGTCTCATTCAACAGTCATGGCATAAAGAGAGCGATTGCTTTGTATTCCACCAAATATACATACTACGATTGGGGTAAATCCTGGTGTATTGGGACTAGAACTAGAAAATTTCGGAATTTGTAGCAGCGTGCCAGAATGGTATCACATTCTCCGAAGATCAGAAAAGAGGTGGAATGCATTCCACGAAACTAAGCGGATGCTTCTCTTGAACACATTTTCGCGCTGCTGGTAGAATGATGAAGAATAGAGAACGCTTCATTTTTGTTTTTTCTCGCATGCGTTGGCATTTACAGATGTAGTATCCAACTTGCTTCTTGCATGAACTATATGTGAATATTGAACTATTCACAATAATGTATTTTCAAAGTATTTCGTAAAGATGTTTAAAAATATTATAATTACAAACCCTAAAATTATTAATAAACATATAATTCAACAATAAATAATTAGTTATGCAAGCTTACGCATTTATATATGAAGAATGTGCAAATGAAACAGACAAATTTTATAGAATCTACGTATTGTGTTATTCAAACGATATTGTTTAAAAATGATTAAATGACAACTTGAGTTAAATCACAACTGCCATCGCTAAGACAGAGATCTTCTCTCTCTCTCTCTCTCTCTCTCTCTCTCTCTCTCTCTCTCTATATATATATATATATATATATATATATATATATATATATATATATATATATATATATATCCAATATATATATACAATCTTGAAAATATTTCGAAGCCTGACTTTGGAGATGGTTGCCACCACGCGTTTTCATGATGCACTATGTCCCTATTTGACAGTGAATCTCTGAAAGAATTCATAGAAGGTTATATCCTTTTGTAGTGCTTCGAACATTTTCTATATTTTTCCAGTCGGGTAATTTAACAAACAACGTCTACATTTTGTAGCACAGAAAGAAAGTCATGTGATGGGAACATTGTGTGGCGCGTAGTTATGTGAGGGGAACATTGGTTTGCTTCAGACACTCTCAGGAGGTAGGACATACTCCAAATATTACAAAGATGTTTTATTAAGAAAAGTAAGAACAAAGATGACGAATTACGAATTATTGTTTTAAGTGCACATTTATTGAGAAATCATCACATGAATGTTATTTCTAATTTAAAGCACAGAAAATTCTTGAAATAATTCGGAAACGTTTTTTGGGGAGTTCCGGGTGATGTGATCGAATAAAAGGGTAGCCTGATAATGTTTTTCTAAAATGCTTAGTTTTACGGAAGCTTAAAATGTAATATTCTGCGAGACCATTTTCTTTTCTGCTTTCTCATTTTTATTATGTAATATGCAAAGTGTCATAGTTCCCTGAAGGCTAGAATAATAAGAGGCTAATAAGGCGAGGTAATGCAGATGACAGACAAGGTTCAACCGAAAATTCTAAGCCGTTTCCATCTTTGAACGTAATGCAGTTGATTTTTTCTTTGTCCTTTATATTAAACGATTTTAACTAATTAAAAGATACTTCTCTGGCAAAAAGGAGGCTGTTTTAATAATAGAAAAAATACTACTTCTTGTGCTAATGTAAATGCACTACACTTTATTTTAAGCATGCTTTTTTATTTTACTAAATGTATCATTTACATGGTAGTGAGGTAATAACAGTTATAAATGTGGTGGAAATCTGATTTCATGGATAAGGAGAATTCGTTTGTAAATGTGACTTTTTACTGTGGTAATTATTTCAAGTACTGTTGAAGTCTGTTTCATTTGAATATTCTTTACTCTAATTGTTTAATTAATTATACAATTTAATATTATAACATAAATATATTTTATTAAAAATAATAAAATTTGTTTATATCTTACCTCCAAATTTCTTTAAATCATCATGAAAATGTGAGTTTTAATAATTTGAATAAGTGAAGATTACCAATCCGATTCCAATTATCCTTTGTTCATTTTCGGAAGAGGCGATTTCAAATGAATCCTGGGAGCAAAAGTAACTCGTATGTGACCATTTTCAGGAAGAGCAGAGAAATAAGTATAAGGAAAGAAAGAATGTATCTAAAAATGTTTTAACAATGATATTGGTTTCTCAAGTACGGTAACCGTGCATCTGTCAAAACAGTTCGTATATTCACAGGACTCACGGGACAAGGGTGAGCCGCTTTTTATGAAAACGAACGGTATTTTCGCATCAGAAGTATTCGGGAGGTTTCGAGTAGATGTGATTTGTACGAAATGAAAATAATGTGAACAGGATGAGAGCTGAAATCGTGCATGTGCTGTGTCGAAAACGTACACCCGAATTCGTCTTGTGTACTTTTATGCTACTGTTTCAGATGGAAAATGTATCACAACAAGTGATTTATTACTCTGAAACAATCATCACTATGAGTTTCGGCTCCATTCAAAATATGTGTTGTCATTTCTAGTGCAATTACTCTCCGAATTTTGATGGATAATTCTCATTTTGTAAGTCTTATTTCTGCACTGTCTTCGGCTGTGTTCGAACAAGTTGGTACAGTCACCGAGGACAATTATCTCACCATGCGAGTTTTTGGGGGCGAGTTCAGCAAGTTTGCAGGGCGTCGGTATTATATAGAAATTAACTAATTACCACATTACATTCTTTAGAAATAATCACAAGGCCTGGTACTCAGTAGGTAACGTATTTAAAGGAAAGTAACGATGAATATTTTATAACTTAAATTTTAATCTCATTTGTGATTTCTTTAAAAACAAGAATGAGCTACACAAACATTAATTATAGATTATTTTTAAAACTATGGCTCATAATAACAGTATGTAAAAGAAACGACAAGTTAATCATCAATGTGTCATCATCATCATTCATAAATATGCCAATCATCAATCATCAATCAACAACCCAACGAACATACGGAAACGAGAAATATCATGTAGAAACTACTAGATCTCATCATTGATGCCCTTACGATTGTTTATATGAGAGATTAATATATTTTCTAATGTGCCCTCCTCACTGCCATCGTGCAACTTGATAGTTGTCAGAGTATGTTTGAATTACATAACAACACCCCATGATTGTCATCCTCTAGGACCCAATACCTCTGAGGTCCCATGTCTGATCAATAGTAATGAGTAATAAGATACAAGCTGTTATACGTTTTTTAAACTCATAGATTAATTTATATTATATATAAATAAAATAAATAAATGTCTGTTGGTGGCGAGGCTCAGTACATTTAGCCATTTAGCTCTTCCGCCTGATCACTTAAAAAAATGACCTTCTTTTCATGAATTATTGTATCAAAAAATTTAATACAATAATTCATGAAAAGAGGGTTATTCAATGAGAAATACGTACGCAATTTGGATGAGGAGTTTCTCACATTGAAGATAGGAATGAAAGCGAGGGAGGAAGGAGTGGATAGAAAAGGTAATGCTCTCACAGCATTTGTGACATTAAATTTATTTATCAATATTATGTTATATTTCAATCCTAAACTAATATACTGAACACGAAACTTTATCATTGATGCATCTAGTGGTGCTACACCAGCGCATACTTTATCGTTTTCTTTGTAACGGTAAAGTAACAATGGTTATAAATAGAACATAATACACGAAAATTTGTACAATAAATAATAGATACAAGGAGAAAAGTTAACTATGGAGGATGTAAGAGATCTTTCAAATAATATGAATTTCACGAAATTTCTTTTAATGGAAATCGAACATAAGAATCTGAAATTTTGTTTCTGAAATCTTGTTTGTATTCTTGTGCGCTTATAAACATGGCGCAGGTGCGCGTTTCGTTGAACTCTCTAAACGTGTGAAAATTAAAAAAAGTTTAAAAGTCTGGAAAAAGATTTTAATGAAAAAACATAGAATTTTCTAAAATTGCTCATGTTCAACTTTCTTTCAAAAGCGTCGGGAGTTTTGTCACCTCAGGCTTTTGGTGTAGTAGATATGCTCGTAGCTTGCTAAAAACTAGTACCTGAGTTAGAAGCCCATCGTGTGCAAGCATTCCTTTGCTCTTTGAAAACCCTTTTGCAGGTTCAAGCAGTATTGTAATGGTATGGAACCGTTACTAATAAGCAGAGTATGCACGTGCCGCTGTAGCACCGCTAATTTTAAAAGTTCGATGCAAGAAAAGGCTTGGCACCCCATCCTCCCTCTAATAGACGCAAAGGTCACAGTATCAAATGTTCAAGCAATTTGCAATAATTATTTCAAGATTAAATCCTAAAATCTCTTGAATGCAAGGAAATGCGTTCAGGTAGTGTTCGCTACAATCGATTCTTTAAGAATTTTTGTGGTGATTCTGACACACCTCAAAAATAAATTTCTGAGAAAATCAGCCTTTGAACATTGTTTAATCACCAGTTCAATTTAGGTACCTGTACCTTGCCTGTGCTATATTTACTTATGTTCAGTAACACACACGAGCACTGACGAGCATTTGAGAGGAAAACAAAGATTCCCGTGCTAAGAGACTCTTATTTACACGACTACCGTAATTACTGAGCAACAAGGTGTGAATGTTGAAGAGAGCACATTTTTAAACATGGAGGAGTGGCAGTTTTTTTAGAAAGACATAATGCCGTCTGCTGTTGCATAGTGTGTTTCACATTTTTTACGTAACGATCAAAACATCAAAAACATGAAAATTTTCTTAGCGGAATACTAAATGAAAAGTTTCCATGCACTGTTCTCATTGAAGACAGCGAGACTTAACTTTATTCTTGAATGAAATCCTGCAGATAGTACAAAATTGATTTCTGTTAGCGAGGAAGGGTTAACAGTCCAACGAGCCGAATAAATACACACGATTTCCAAACAAACAAATCGTATATTCTGATGTACGTGTTACATAGCTTAGTGATCAAGAACAACTGAGAAAAAAACAAAAGGTTGACCGCGATGCGCACGGACAAGTCATGGCGCATGCGCGCAAACAAGATAGATGGCGCACAACCGCTACTCGCATTCAAAAGATAAAATTCAAGTTACAACACTTCCCCTCGAGTCGGTTGTTCATCCGTCGGTCATGCGTTAATCTTCATCCCTGCTAATTGTACGCAGTGCTTATGTTTGGACTTAGGTAATCCCTTCGTCAGGAAATCTGCAGCTTGGTCTTCAGTAGGCACGTGTTGCAGACGAAATTCCTTCTTCTTCAGTACGTCTCGCACAAAGTGATGGCGGATATCAATGTGCTTGCTTCTTGCATGGTACGTATCATTTTCGGCTAATATCAGAGAGCCACGGTTATCGCAGAAGATGATGAGATCATCGAAATCATAGAATCCCAATTCTGAGAGAAACCGTCGAAGGAATATGGCTTCCTTCGCGCTCTCCGATAAAGCCATATATTCAGCCTCCAATGTTGACAATGCGACAGTCCGCTGCTTACGAGAGTCCCAAGAGATCGGTCCCCCGTTCAACATAAATAGATAGCCGGAATAGGATCTCCTGTCACCGGCACAGTTACCCCAGTCAGCGTCAGCGTATCCCTTGAAGGAGCCTGGATCTAAACCGTACGTCAGTCCCAAATCAATCGTGCCCTGTAAATAGCGTAAAACGCGTTTAGCGGCTCTCCAATGTTCGGAGCCAAAGCAATTGTTAAACTGTCCAAGGTAACTTGCTGCGAATGAAATATCGGGTCGTGTGCTTGATGCCAAGTACGTAAGAGCTCCAACAAGCTCACGATATGGAAGGCATGAGTCTTCCGGCGATTGTGACTCGTTCTTCTGCAGCTTGACATTCGGGTCCAGTGGGGTAGAAACGGCATTGCAATTTTTCATTCCGAACCTCGAAATTAACTGCTCAATATAGCCTCGTTGATGAAGTGTCACTTGCCCGTTTGATTGCTCGAATTCCATTCCCAAACAAAACTTCACGAACCCAAGGTCCTTCACGACAAAATTAGTACGTAGTCCTGCGATTAGCTCGGATATTTCATCCTCGTTGCGAGAAGCTATCAGAATGTCGTCGACGTAAGTCGCAATGAGAACCACATCTTCCCCTGAACCGATGTAAAACAAGCAAGGATCGGATTTCGATGGTACGGCTCCCAGTTTCTTCATGGTTGCGTCTAGCTTCATATACCAACTTCTCCCGGCCTGTTTCAGTCCGTATAATGATTTCTTCAAACGGCATACCTTTTCACCTTCGCGGAGTTTGTCGAGAATCTTCTTCGCCTTTGATCCAATCTGATTTTCGCCTTCAGAGTCTACGATGTCCCGCAAGATTTGTTGAAGATTTTTCGGAGGTTTCATATAGATTTCCTCTTCAAGTACTCCGTTCAAATATGCAGTTTCGACATCCAGCTGTCGAATCTTCATACCATGACTGGCTGATAGTGATGCCATAAGTCGAATGGTACTTCTTCGTACTACCGGTGCAAACGTCTCTGTGAAATGTATTCCAGGTTGTTGGCTAAATCCCTGCGCAACAAGCCGTGCTTTCCTCTTTTCCAGCACTCCGTTAGGATGAAATTTATTTCTCAGCACGATTCGACTGCCTACAACCTTCTGATTATACGGGCGATCGATCAGATCCCAAGTATCATTCTTCACGATTGATTTGATTTCAGCTGCAATGGCTTGACGCCATTCGTCTGCTTCTGGACTATTCAGTGCTTCTTTAAAAGGTACTTCGGAGAGAAGTATCTGGTTCTGCTCATCGTGAAAATCGTTGCTAGGTTCTGGTACACTTTTGTATATCTTCCTCGGTCTTCCCCTCAAACCTGTTCTAACTATCTTCGGTCGACCGCGGCCTCTATGGCCGTTCGATTCTGTAGAATCTTCGTCATCAGAAGAGTCAAAAATGTGGTCTATTTCCTCAGTAGGTTCCGGATGCCTTGATGAAAACTCCACTTCTCTAAATTGTCGAACCTGCGGTGAATCATCTTTTCCATCGATGGCCTCTTCTTCGACGGGAAAATCAGTCGATTTACTGTGATCCTCGTCTTCCAAAAAAGTTGCATCACGAGTTATCAGAACCTGCCGCTTCTCCGACGACCAAACGCGATATGCTTTGGACTCTTCTGCATATACTAAGAAAATTCCCTCTTGACCTCGATCGTCGAATTTTCCTTTCCCAGGAGTTCTGTCCAAGTAGTAGACCTTACTTCCAAATATCCTAAGGTTGGAAACGTCCGGAGCTTCGCCAGTCCATGCCTCAAATGGTGTCCTCCCATTCAGACTCTTTGTCGGTAGTCGATTTCTCAAATAATTCGCAGTATTAACTGCCTCTGCCCAAAAATAGTCAGGCAAATTCGATTCCTTGAGAAGGCATCTGGCTGCTTCCAATAGTGTCCGGTTTTTTCGCTCGGCGATCCCGTTCTGTTCCGGGTTGTAGGGCACAGTAAGTCTCCTTGAAATCCCTTTTTTCTTCAAATAGTCGTCGAACTCACTGTTCAAAAATTCTCAGCCGTTATCGGACTGTAGACATTTAATAGTTATACTCTTCTCGTTTTCGACACGTGCGGCATAATTGGTAAACGCCTTAAAAACTTCGTCCTTGGACTTTAAGAACTGGATCTCACACCATCGTGTACTGTCATCAATAAATTCGACGAAGTACTTCGATCCACCCAAAGATGCTGTCCGCATGGGTCCACAGAAGTCCGAATGTATCAGGTCCAGAGTGTTTGTCTGCCGCTGCGACTTGTTGGGAAAAGGAGTCCTCGTCATTTTACTTCGTAAACAGACGTTGCAGTTGAGTTTTCCGGTCGTATCTGAGAGCAAAACACCCTTCAAAATTCCCTTTTGAATACCTTCCTGGATATCTCGTATATTCGCGTGGCCCAGACGTCGGTGTAGAAGTTCGAGAGTAACTTTGTTTTCCTTTGGTGCGGTTGCAGCAGTATAAGCGCCTTGTCCAGATTCACGGATGAAATATAAATTTTCAATTCTTTCGGCTTCCAGCACTATCTTTTCATTTTCATCTCGAATAAGTGCTCCTGTCTTTCGGAAAAGAATTTCGAAGCCGTGATCTGTAATTTTACTCACCGACAATAAGTTTTGTCTCATTTCCGGTACATAGATCGCGTTGTTCAGTGTGACATTCGCTGTCTTGTCATGCGCGCGTGCGACAAACTGCGCTTTGCCTTCGCCTGCCGTGACTGTTGTAGCGTTACTAGCGAATTTTACCTCTTCAGGATTCGACATGATTTCGCTGAAGTAGTCGGCGTCGATGCAGAAATGACTAGTCGCTCCGCTATCTAGGCACCATTTAACATCCGACTGTGACCTCTTCTGACTCGATACGTAAAAACTTACATTCTCCGTGGATTTTTCTTTTGCACTTTTCTTCTTTGTCGGACATACGTTCGCTTTATGACCGAACAGTTTACACTTATAACACCGGATCGTCGCAAGATTCTCTTTCTGTTTGTCGCCGTCACTTTTGTCTTGTCGTTTTTTAGAATGTTCTTTTTTCTTCGCGAACATGGCCCCTGACGGCGTGTTTCGCGTGACACTTTTCCTCGCGTCACTTTCCTCGAGAATTTTAATACGAAGTGCCTCCGGCGTTGGCAATTCGTCTCGCGACTCAATGGCACACAGAAAATTTTCAAACGTCGTTGCCAAACTGTAGAGCAATAGAATCGCCAGCAAATCTGGATTTATTTCGATGTCCATATCATTCAGTTTGTCTACCGAGTCAAAGAAACTGTTCAGATGCGCGCGCACGTCGCCGTTTTCCGCCATTTTCTGCAGCGTCAAACTTTTTAACAACGTCGCCTTCCTCGCTGGTCCTTTCGACTGATAAGTCTCTTCGAGTTTTATCCACATTTCGCGCGAGGTTGTACAATGTTTAATTTGTTTCAACTCGCTCGTTGAAATCGACAATATCATGTCCGAACGTGCCTTCGCGTCGTTACGTGTCCATTCCTGAATGTTGGCCGCGTTCGCGTTATTTTCACCAGGTTCAGGTTTCACCGTTCCACCGTTTACGTATTCCCACAAATCATTTTTAGTGAGAACTGCCTGCATTTGCAGTTTCCACGTATCGTAATTGTCTTTTCCCAATAACTCGATACGTCCCACGTTTCCGGCGTTCATAATGGCAGACACAAAGAAAACTTTTCACGCGCGTTCGTTTTTGATCTGTAACACCGCTCGTTGTTCACTTTTCACTTTTCACAGTTTTCGCGAACCAGGGCTCATAACCTGTTAGCGAGGAAGGGTTAACAGTCCAACGAGCCGAATAAATACACACGATTTCCAAACAAACAAATCGTATATTCTGATGTACGTGTTACATAGCTTAGTGATCAAGAACAACTGAGAAAAAAACAAAAGGTTGAGCGCGATGCGCACGGACAAGTCATGGCGCATGCGCGCAAACAAGATAGATGGCGCACAACCGCTACTCGCATTCAAAAGATAAAATTCAAGTTACAACAATTTCAGTATCATATTTTTATTTATTTATTCATGTAAAACAGAAAACTGTTAATCGTATGGGGGAAGTGCAGTCTGCGTACGTTTTCCTGAGCTCTGTAATCCTTAATGTTGTTCTTTATGCTATAAGAAGTTGAACTATATGCACAGGCAGCAAGAGTGCTAATTTCATACGTAAAAATTTTGGCCATGACGTTATCCCTCACATAGTCTTTATTTCCATTGCCTTCTGCCCGTTTTTTAACCACAAAAAGACACAAAAAGACAAACAAGATTTTTTTGCCCTTTAATGAAGGACTTCGCTACTACGATTGAACGCATTGTTTTTCGATGTTTTGGTCATTACGTAGTGTACTTTTAGAGTGCTCCGCGCGTGTCCCTTGTGGAAGGGTGGGCGGGGCGGGGCGGGGCGGGCTGGGCGCGCACTGAGCGCGGGCGCCGTGCGCTGCAGGCTCCTTGCAGAAGGCGGGCCCCCCGCGCAACGTGTCGGTGGCGCCGGCGCCCGCGGACGCCGGCTGGCTGGTGACGTGGGAGCCGCCCGAAGTCGGACGCGACGCCATCAAGCGCTACACCGTCCACTGGTCGGAGGGCCCGGACGACACGCCGCACGGCCGCGCCGACACCCAGGAGACGTGGGTGCTAGGTAAGCAACTCACGCCCGTACACTCCCTTCATAGTGCATGTTCACTACAAGCACCGTTCCGGGAACGCTATTGGGCAGAGCGCCGGGGAGGGCAGGCATTTTTGCGAGACCCGCGGGTCAGGCTCGGCAGGCAGAGACTCTTTTCGACGCACGCACAAGCCAGCTCCGACCTTGCCTCTGGACTGGCGGGGCGTTGCGACGTAGGAGGCAGCAAACCTGACTTTTGGTACGTGTTACTTCCTTTCAGAATAAGTAAGTCGATGCAGAAAGACTAGTGATGATTGATGTATTTCTAGATAAATTTTGATTTATTTATAAGAAAAAAATTTTACACGCGTTAATTTAATGATAATATAAATATTATCATTAAATCGAGTCAAAATCCATCAAATCTCACATGAGTTTTTAAACATTTCTTGAAACTGTACAACCGCTGATAAAAAGGGAAGACATTTAGATGCAGAACTCTGTCTCAGTCATGAAGTATATTTCTCCCTCATATTTTAAAAGAATATTTAAAAAAAATTTTTGGTGCCAAAAAAATAAGAATATAAAGTGACACTCACAGCGACTCTGTTCATCACCAGATCACAGTCGAACAAAGATATCGAGTTGTGATGATTATAATAATAACTGACTCTAATGATAATGCGAATAATAATAATTATTAGTGGCGTGCAGCAGGACAATGCTACTGAACAAAACCACACAAAACCGTTTCCCCACAAGTGTCATGCACTCAGCTCAAGAACGAATAAAACACTATCGGTACGTACGTATCAGTCGGTACGTACAGTATGAGTATAGGCGGAATAACACAATCAAAATTTGTACTTTTCAATCAACATCCAAACTGTTTCATAATTTTTGGACTTTTTCCGAGTTCCAGAAGGCGAAACAAAACAATCGATTCCTCCCTCTCACTTCGCCAGTCAGCATAATTTTCTTTTAATTTTTGCACGCTTTGGATGCCTGCGATACAGATTATTATACCCCTATATATATATATATATATATATATATATATATATATATATATATATATATATATATATATATATATATAACTTTTGAAATATTCAATTAATTTTAAATAATTATTTGATTTCTTGTAATTGTAGTATTTTATTTTTGGAATAAATACAATATCGGTATGAGTGATAAAAAGAAACCCAGAAAATGTTGCCAGCTTAAGACATAAAACGTAAAACTTAATATATATATATATATATATATAATATATATATATATTATATATATATTATATATATATTATATATATATTATATTATATATATTAACAATTTTACTTTCAGTGAATTTAAATAAATAAATTTTTTAAAATGCGATAAAAGTAGTAAGATATACTATGACATAATACAATGTAAGAATCGTAGAGAAGGGCAAAAATCACATTTTTTAATATATGTTTCGTTAAAATGATACTATATTGCGGTAAGTGTTTCATGTTTAGAAAAGGTACGTTCTCATTTCGGCTTCATTTGTACCTATGACCTTTAAGAGACGTAAATTGTAATGCACATCACTTTTCCTAAGGAAATAATTTTTGGGTCATTCCACATCAAATCGCACAAATTTAGAGAAAATTTGACCTTGATGTAACTGATTTTTAAACTTTTTTTCTGTGGAGAGTGTAAGCAAAAATATGAAGCACGTGTTTTTCATTTTTTCCCGGATAGTTTTTTGAGATTATATTAATTTTCAAAATTTTCAATCAAATGCTCGCATCGCTAATGTTAATCATTTTTAACTCCTGTTGTAATTGTAACAGAAATTTAATATTTAAAAGAACAAAAGTCTATATAATATTTTAAAGAACAAACGTCTCTCTCTCATTTGATGTAAGTATTGAATTAATTAAATTTCTTCAAAATAATTTTTGACCTATTTTATTTTTATTGTAGTAACTTTTTTCAAAAATCGACTATTTAAAAATTTGAAAAAACATTGGTATATCTATAAATATTTACAGAGTTACAAAGTGGAACACCGAGATGAATCTGAGAAATTATATAGACTAGAAATGTCTACTCGCTGTTTTGCTAAAGGGTCTGCTAGAGCGTCACCCCTCACACACGTTCCGATCAGCAGTAGACGATTACCATCAATATACTTTCACAGAGCAATAAACAGAAGTATCCCTTCACATCTTACTACGTGCCAGATATGTACATATGGCCTTCGTAGCCGATTAAATTCAAATTAAAAAGTGTCAAACTGATTCTATTTAGCATTAAACGGACAGAATATTTAAACGAATAAGAGTATGTGATACAATTAATTAAATTGATATTTATTTTACTTCACTTTACAGAGAATATGGTTAATTGACCTTTTCATAAATAAATTAAACTATGTATTTTCTTTGTGCCTTCTACTGTTTTTTGGTTAATGTCATTGTTGCAATAGTCCTCTTTCTAAATATTCAGCTTTGCTAAACATATAAAGGTAATGTTCTTCACATTATCATCAACCCATTTAAATAACTTTCTGGGTAAATTAACAGGTTCCCGTCAGAATTGAAGGCTAGCTTTTATTAAGAATGTTATAGAACCCCCTCTCACTACGTCGCAAAATCCTTTTCCATACTTGTTACGAAGCGAAGAAATAACATTCAGCACGCATTGAAGACATATTTTTGGAAGCATAAATTCGCATTGGTTTATAATACTTGGCACTGATCCCGTCCGAAAAATATGTCTGTTAACACCGACATAAACTTACTTGAGAAGTGTTATGAGTTTACACTGGCAATGGTGAATTGAATTCGTGTCGTGTTTCAGGCAACCAGAAATTAAAAAAAAAAGTCTTAGCTGTCTGAGGATAGCACAAAAGGATGCAGAGTAGCCAAGACTAATTCACAGCAGTCACTGAATTACATATTCAATTAAGAAAGAATAATGTTCTAAGAAAATCACACTGGACAATAAAATTTCCCAGCGTCAAATTTTATTTTTGTTTCATGGAAAGAGGATAAGACTGCAAGGCGAACTTTCTCGGTCAGTTTCTTCATTAGTCGTATCAGGAGATAAGTTAGGGTAACCAAGACCAGCAGTGCCCGTTATTCATCATTCTCACTGCCCAACATATTTGCGGCATTAATAAATATGGACGATTCTCAGTTTCTTGAAAAAACTTTGAAAACTAGTTTTTCCAATAATATAACTTTTTTATGGCAAACAGTCAATTTTCAACTTCTCAAGAATGCTGGTTGTAATAACCTAAACGTACACTTCTGCTTCAATTATAGATTTTTATATTAAGAAAATGCAAATAACAATAGTACTGATATTATTGTAACTATCTGTATTACTAACTTCACAGAACAACGCACATGTTTCGCGTATTCCTCTGTTTACACAACTGCCTCAGTATATCTGAGAAAGAAGGCTGCTCTGTTACAGACAGACCCTAGCAGTGTTAGTTGTTTATAAATAAACTTAATAGTCAAATTTCGTCAGAAGTCTTCCATTTGAGACCGTATGTGTGTTTCTGCGATTTATAGCGACACAACTCTCACTGTTGCATTATGTTTGGACGTCACGATGCGCCGTGTCATTGACACCCCAAGTACCGAGTCCGGCGGTAAGAGGGCTGCCTACATGCGCCGATGAACAGACTACTAAAATGTTATTATGTGTGTCCCACTTTGAAATTTGGCATATATATATATATATATATATATATATATATATATATATATATATATATATAAATTCGTGTAGAAATACTGAGTACTTTTTATAATTAATAATTAATTTAAGTATTGACCTAAAGTAAAAATTTGCAATTTGAGAATTAAAATATATTTTAAATATTTAAATAATATGTTAACAGAAATTATATTTACATCACATGAAAGTATATCTTTTTATGTTAAATTTAAGTGTAATTTTTTTGCATAAAACGGTATTTGTGTAAAGAAATTGTGAAAATTAACGCGCACATGATTCTTCAGAAAAAGTAAATGGTAATATTTCGGAAAGGGATAGGATTAGAAAAAAAAGAAAAAATACTTATCACCGATTTTCAACCCTAGAAATCATAAACGAATTTTCAGTTCGCTAAAAAATAGTGAAGTTTTTTTAGTGTGCGATAGGACGTGGAATGATTCTTTTGATGAAAAACAACTATTTATGAAAAAATTATAGCCATCAAAAAGTCATGTAATATGTGGGTGGATAGGCAAAAATTACTCGATGACATAAACGTGAATTAGTCAACAAGAACACATGCAAAGGAAATGTTTTCTTGATAAAAGTGAAACTATGAGACATATTTTCATGTTTCTCACTATCTTGTAGATCACTTATTGTTCATTAAAGTGTTTGTAATACATCAACTATTTGAAATGTAATTATTTTGTATTCTCGCCCTTACTTCATAACAAGAGAAAATATTGTAATGATACGCTTGAAAACTGGGAACTGGGAAAGGGATGGTTTAAAAGCTGGCGCTCGTACCATTTTCGGCAAACTCTCTATTTTCGAAAATTGCAAAACGTTAACATTGCAAAAGTACAGCATTGAAGATATTTTTGTCTTAAAAGAAATCTGATGTAAAAAAGTAGGCCAAAAGGTCATGTAAAATTGAAAAGAACGGTGCAGGTCTAATTTTCGTGGATGTCTCTAAATTTTCGAAAATTGAAAAAAATTAGTTATTAATGCGAGAAAGTATGTACTGTTGTAGACCCACTAGTTTGTGTTTCGTTTAACAATGGTTAAGATAACAATAACTATGAAAATCATCCTCTTCATTTACAAATTCTGAAATTCGTGTGTAAAGTGTTTTCAGTATCTTTTTCAAGAAACATTACAAAAATTTGTATTTTTTAAATTTAAATAATTGATGTGTCTTCTGTAAATTTTGGAAAACATGACTCGTGTAATTTCTAAAACATACGATGCACGTGCAACAAATGTTTTTTACTTTCTCGTACTTAATTCGTAATAAGAGAAAATTGAGTAATTGTGACATATTAAAAGACGATTGTTGAAAGAAGAATTATGATTCATATTTCATTAATATACACAAATCACGATAGAACTGAGCTTCAAAACTTAACTTACGACATGAAACGAAACGTATTTTTCAAGAGTTGAACTAGAGGAATATAAACGATTTGAGACGCGATTCATCAAATGCAGGAGCGAGCTGAAAAGCCCCCGTCACACCACACAAGCACCGCTCGGCACCGCTCGGCACCACTCGGCACGGCTAAGCGAGCCACCCATTTACAACGGACGACTCGGCACGTTACTGCACTGGGCGCCACTTTTTTTTTAAAAAAAAATTGTCACCATTTTGGGACAACGTTCTCAAGCATATGTGGCGTCGAACGCACACTAGCTCTTATGGGCTTTTAATTGGAGTAATCCTCCGTTACTAGCTGCCCTCTAGGGGCCACTGAGTAGTCGTCGTCACGTCAGTGACAGTCAAGTCAGGGAATCGTTGAAAGGAAGCGCCTTCGAGGTTGCGTCTCGCATGCGCCCTGCGTCATCCACATCAAATTGGGAAGGAATAAGGATGGGGTAAGGTTTAGGACGCTTGACAAGTATTGGACTAGCACCTGTGAAGCATGCTAACACGTTTTGTCGTAGCTAATTTCACATGAGGTTCTACGGGAATTGAACCCGGAACCTCAGTGGTGAAATGCAAGGGATTGCCCCTGAACGACGAGAGCCTCTTGTTTAAGAAGCTATGAATAGAAACTGATGATAAAATTGATATTTCCGTAGACGAACTGATTATATTAGCTGCGGATAGATATATTGGTTGATTATTTGTGATTCGGTGCGTCAATTGCTAAAGTCATTAGTCCCATAAGTGTAGTGCATATTTTGGGAGGTGTCGGTGATCTTTGCCCGCTGGAAGGCGAGATCCGGCGCTGACCTACCTCCATACAACCCTAGGACCTCCCGGTCAGAGGTGCTGCAGGGACGTCAGTTGATGTCCTGAGACACCTCTCCCGCTATTCGATGCGGAGAAAGATGAGAGGAGGGAGGAGGACAATGTAACTAGCGGAATCACAACTACTGTGAACAATATTGTCCGAAACCGTCAGGTTCTTTTCTAAAACTAAAACAATCCAATTGATTCTTCTCAATTTCATGTTCTACAAATTTTAAAGGTTTTTTTAGTTTAAGGGGTTCTCTATATGAAGCTCGTACCATATTTTCAATATTTTCTCAATTTGTCTCCCAAAAGTTTATTTTTATTGTTTTTTTATTTTGTTGTATCTTTAATTTTATTGTTCGAATATTTACAGGTCAGTTCATTTATACGGCACGAGACCGATAAGATAGAAAAAGTCCAATTTTATTAAAACCACTGAATTTTCGAAAATAGCAAACGTTTAACCCGGCCTAGTATTAGAGTGTTAGAGATTTAACTCTCG
This sequence comes from Gryllus longicercus, assembly GCA_038098605.1. Lineage (NCBI taxonomy): Eukaryota > Metazoa > Arthropoda > Insecta > Orthoptera > Gryllidae > Gryllus > Gryllus longicercus. Next base: position 672,272 of record JAZDUA010000365.1, read on the forward strand.
CGCGGTCCGTTCCACTGCCGTGCGGGACCGGGCCAAGTCGACCGTTGGCAGTGGGTAGCACGCGCAACATTTCGGCCGCTGCTGCGCCGGGCCGCGCCGAGCCGCGCCGCGCCGGCCGGTGGACGGGCGCCCTTTGTAAGGCGGCGCTGTTTGGCTCCGTTGCAGTCCCGCACTTGCCCGAGGACGCGAGCTACGTGTTCCAAGTGGTGGCGACGGCGCACGACAACTCGGCGTGGGCGAGCGAGAAGGTGGCGCTGCACGTGGCGGGGTCGCGCCGCATGCGCGCGCTGGCGCTGGGCGTGGCCGCGGGCGCCGCCTTCCTCGCCCTGGCCGCCGCCGCCGGCTGGTACGCGCGCCGCGCCTTCCAGCGCCGCGCCGCGCGCGCCAAGGAGGACGGCTACTAGGCCCCGCCCACGCAGCTGCCTGGCCACGGGGGCGCCGCCGCAGCGCTCTTCATCTCACGTCGCTCTCTCCAGTCCCCAGCTGTCGGTTCCTCGTAGTAGTGGCCTTTGGAAACGACACGCCATTTACTTCGCGTTTGTGTATTATCGATCTCGAATCCCTGTCCTGCGCCGCCGTCGTGTCTCCTCTGCACTCCGTGGAGCCGACCCAGCATGTGAGTGGCGCAGGTGGAGGGACAGTTCGCCCGAAAGACTTGTGAAGGAAGCCCCGCGGCTGCCGGCGTTGCTCACGGCCAGGCCGGCTTCCGCACCCTGGACGCCGCCCCGCCGCCATGGCCTGCGGCGCCGCCCCACACGCCGCCGTGCCCGGCCACTTCGCGAGCGGAGTTCCCAACTTTTCTCGCGGTCGTCCCGCGCGAGCGGAAACGTGCTGCGCTCTATGCCAAAACATTCCCAACATCCATTGATGGCAATTTGCTACGTTCCAGACACGATACTGCTTGGCGACGGTTCTTTTTCACCATGCTCTTCGCTCTTCGGAGTGAGCAAGTCGCAATTTGATTCAGCGCACGTGACCCGCCAAGGCGAGATCACATTACCCGAACTTTGTAGATAAATGTGTTTTCTTGCCAAGGTCTGTTTGCAACGCAAACGTCACTTCAGACTGTTTGACGAAAAAAGGTAAAATAAACTCGCGGATTAGAGTCTCCAAATGCAGCACTGATGAACCTGTGATTACGACATTCAAGACTGTTAATCATATGGTTCTTTGGGGTACATTGTAGCGAGAATTTGCATATTTCGCCGTGTCAAGCTTATGTGAGCTTTGACACTCGGTGACAACGTTAAGTTCCAGGCCATCGGTGGCATGGGCGTCTCCTGCTGCGCGCATGCCACTTGGTCACTAAAACTACAATCCATGAACGGACATTTTTTAATGTGTTGTGTAAATACCTATAACATGCTCTTCGCTGATATGGAGGAAGACTTGAAGAAGAAGAAGAAGAAGTGGAAGAAGAAGTGGAAGTGGAAGTGGAAGAAGAAGAAGAGCTTTGGAGCTTAAATGTTCCATCATTGTGGCATCATAATTTCACCGTAAGTGCCATCTAATTAATGAAATAAAGAACGGACATATTTTTGACACTAATCAATCACGAAGAATCTGGTAATTCTATGACAATATGATGACAATAATACTATTGTGACTCGCTCTACAATGGTAAAGTTTAATGATTCTATTGAACACAAACATTATGCTAATATGTCAAATTTATATTTTAAGTTTAAAGCAAAGAAGAACAAGAATTGTAATGTCAAATATTCATTCGTTATAATAATAGCAAAAAATAAGATTATTTAGAGCAAACAATAACAATCTTAAAGGATTCGACAGAGATAATTACTAATTTACTCAATCAATGTAAAATCCTAGTACATCACACAATAGAATTTGCATGCTGAATTGAGAGAAAAGTGTTATCTCTCAAATCAGAACACATCAAACTGACTTAAACCGGTGACATTTTCATATTCAAATCTTCATTCTAACTTACCAACTTCTGGTAAAATACATTCAAATTTATTATATGTGGTATTAATAAGATATTACGTACTACTGAAATTAATTTGCTATGTAATTACATTTGATGGACAATTCGTTTATAAATTATTTTGAATATTTACGATGTCTATTACTATTTGTAATTGTTCACAGAGTCCTTTATGTTTCAACTCATGTAAACTTCTATTTATTTTTCCTTAATGTCATATTTTAGGCACAAATTTATATCCTGATAATTAAAAATATATCAACTCTACTTGTGTCCATAGATATCATAAAACTATTAAAAGCACTCGATATGAAAGCTTTGCCTCAATTTAAAATTTTGCTTCTATTGTAGGTTGAAAAAATCATATGTTTTAAGTATTTGTCTTAAATGTTTAGGGAAGAATCGTGGCAGTAAACAGCACACTTACTTTGAAATTACAATCGGTCTGGTTATTTATTTCCACCTACCCAAATATTCTAGTCCTCTACTCTTCAAAGAATTTAATTCGTTTTTCATGTAGAAATTTACCGTGAAAATGTTAGTGATTTTTCGCATAATCGAAGTTTGCGGACATCTTCGAGCGGAGGAAAAATATGTATAATAAATTTAAAAATATTATCTCTAAAAGACAAAAAAGTTTATTCAAAAATTCATTAAGATATTTGTTTAAAATTGTAGTTTCGAAACAAAACTTGAATTCTAATGAGTACACACAACCTGCTCTTTACTTTTGTACTTGTTTCAGTAACATGCAGTATTATAAACTTCACTGGCTTGAGTTGACAAGAGTTGCCTTCTCGGTTGAGCCTATTGAGTTGAGACGAAATGAAACTCTTTCAGCACATGCTGAGGTGGCCCCTCGTTTTGGTTCTGAATATACTTGCAGTCTCACTATAGGCGATTTTTTCTTGAGCTCAGAGGGGAATATACTCGTAGTTATTCAAATATTCCTCCTCCACGTTCTCTCGGCAGTAAAGTCGATTCCTTCATGCAAGGCACAATAAGGAAAATCGCCAAAATCTGTACAACATTTATAATGACAAACATTCACATAACATTTTCTCCTGCATTAAAAAAATGCGAAATTTTATGTACAATACTTAATTCCAAGGAGTAATGTTTCGAAAGATGATTTTTCTTGAAATGAAAGAACATTGGATTGAATATAATTTTTAATTTTGTGGTACACTTTTACGTGGTAAAATATCAAAATTGTCCATTTTATATCAACTAACATATTGACTAGTTTAATACTTCATGTCAAAGAAAACCATTTCCTTGATGTTTGTTCAATAGTACTACCGTGGAAATTTCATATTTTCTCTATCACCCCTTTTCTATTTCACCATCTTTTATCTCCTTCATTTTTATACCACATAACTGAATATTCCTTCAAACTTTCACCTCTATCGATCGGAAGCGAAACGAGAACCGCGCGACACCTGGGAGTCACCACCACCAATTAGCATTTAGATACATTGAATGGTTGAAAAAATTCAGTTTAAAAATTTATTCGCATCAATACTTTATACTTTCATTCTTTACTTCTAAAAAAAATAACAGGGATATTTATTTTGAATTAATAATACAACACAAAAGAGTTTTGGAGTATGCTAACAGTTATCTTCAGAAACTTGCCATTTTGCTCAGTTTGTACCAAAAAAAAAAACAACAAAAGAACACCATATGAAAATTATAAATCACAGAGATGATGTATTTGGATTGTCCCTTATTGAGGAAAGCATTTTAAAGTTATTTAGAATATGTATTGGTAGTTAAGAAACGGATATTATTTCAATGGTTTCACGGATATATCTGTTGTTTAATAATAATCCCGTTCTTCTATAGACTATTGGAAGTAAATCAAAGGCGTATGAGTAACACATCAGTAACACGTATTTATGTACTGAACATTTTCATTTCCAAAAATAAGTATTAATGTACAAGCAGCTGATGCATTTGAAACATAACGTACAGTCAAATGGTACGAAGTGCAGACGTAAGTGAATTAAATTTAAATAGAAATCCAATTCCGAATTCGTTTCGCGAATTGCTCAGATTTATTTCTCAATTTATGGATTTTTTTAATAATTCCTTTCTAAACTTTGATATTGACACGTGCATATTTTCTTCTTCTTTTTCAGAAAAACGATTCTAATAGTACTCCTTGACTGATTGATGCCAACGATTTTTCCTGTGTAAATAATTTCACACAAATGAAACATTACGCAAGTACAATAGTGCTACTAACACGCTATCTACCTTGCCTCTTGTTGAATAATACTAATTATAATATAGGTAGAACATTTTTTAGGGAACAACTTATAAATCAATAAATGCTCCTTTTTCCATATTGGGTATTCATTAGGCAATGCAGACACTCGTATGTATTATTACATTTATGGAAAGTATACATGACTTGCATGTACATCGGTATTGAATTTTTTCGTTCCTAAAAATATGAATTACAAATTTACCTCCTTACGTTTTCACTTGTTTGAATGTGGAGGCTTAATAAAAGGATAAATTATTCCAATCACATATGGAAGAAGATAAATCATTATTAACATACCACAATTTTATAACAATAGATATGTTTTGATCTTGTAGTAATTTTTGTTAAGTGTGTATTCTTTACAGCAGGTAGTTTATGAAGTACCTTTAAACTAGTGTAATTTGTGTAGCTTTAATTTTGTTGAAGAGAAATGTACAAAGATGTTAAAAAGAAATATATTTTGCACTCATATAATTTATTGAATATTAATTACCAACAATATGTAATGATTAAATTTAAATAATTCCTAAAATGTCCTATTCTGCATATCTTTCCTAACAGAGTATTCTACTCCTACATTTTTTACAATCTTGTAGCAATTATATTCCTTTCACTGTGGAGAAGAAACAAGTACCATAAATCTCGTATCATCGCATAGGAGTTCTCTAAACTATACTTATTGAATAAATTCATAGTGACCATAAATGAAGTCGTATCAATGTAATATCAACAGCTTGATTACTTTAGAGCAATGATATGACATGTTTGAGTCTGTTGAACAAGTAATTATCTACTATTTTTATTATGTGCAATCGTCTAGGAAAGTTAGACAATACTCCTCAGATTCCTTTGTGGTAGAACGTTTTCTAGAACGCATTCCTTTTTGGCATAAACGTTCCGGTAGGACGATTATAATTTCATACTCAAATTTTGTAAAAGTAACAAAAATACTTTGTTGTTATTATGAAAAATATTTTTTTCTTTTCAGAAGAATGAATTTTAAATTTCTCTGGAATAACTATCTAAATCTTTACATCACCTGGTGAAGCTGCTTCATTAAAAATGAGCTTTATCCACTCACCCAGTTCACTCCAACTCTTTTACAGCTTATTATATATTCATCATCTGATAAAAAATTAAATTAATACAGAATTCTTCATATGACCTTCATCATAAAGGAAGGAGTTCCGGGAGGCGAGAAACAGGGTCAAGCCTCTCGGTCGTTGGATCAGTCAAGAAAAAAGTATAATGAAATTATAATAAATTCAATGGAAAAAATATAAAGACTATTGTGCTTCGTATCGTGCGTAGTCGTCGTGTGCAGTTTTCTCGTACTAAAATAGGCGGTCGTTTGATGGATCACCAATCTTCCGAGAATTGGTAAGTAGTATTTTTTGGAAGTTATTTTTTTTTTCAAAAAAATCCATGCAAGAAATCGAAGCTCCCCCATCCCTTGGGTGAATTTTACATCGATGATGTCCGGCAAATGATTCGTTGTCAGAGAATTTATTGTACTTGGGAAATTTTCTCTTTACAATTGTCGACAATCATTAATACTATCCACACAAAGAATTATGTCCTTGAGAAGATCTCTTACATTGTATATTAAAATTAAGCATAGAACTTTCTCAACCATAATCACATCTGATTATGCCTATTTTAAATCTGCCAGTACTGCGCCAGACATGAAAATTATTGTCCCCACAATCATAGAATCATTATTTGTTTTATTTTAGATTGCCTACAAAACAATTAAGATTAGAAGTGACCTCAGCAATTCACATTATTTGACTTTTTAATATGTAATTTTGAATAAATGTACAATAATAAAATAATTATTTACTTCATAAACTACTTATACAAATGGGTCAAACATGGTAGGTGGCCTGCAAAATATCTGAGAATCCTGACACATTTCTAAGTTTTCTCTAAATAAAAATAATGGTGCAACATCAACATATATTTTCTCGCATTATTTGCAACGGTTAATGGAAACTATTCCACTTTACTTTAATTCATCTTGAAAAACAGTCTCTAGTAGACTTACTTTTACTTGAGTTGTCAACTACTCGCCAACGGAATTGTGATTGAGCGATGACACCCCGTTGTGAAAAACAGGTTAGTTTTGGTGAAAGATTATATTGAACTAACCATTTTTTATTTCGAAATATAAAATTTACTTGCCGTAATCGACTAAGTTAACAGAGACCACCAACTGATGGCACTGCTGCGATTTTGACTAGGATATCATAGGGTTCGAGGGGGGATTTTCGACGGATAGGGGCGGATTTTCGACGTTAAATAGACAGCTAATTCGAATTCTGACACTATCTGGAGGAGAATTCTAGTGACCGGCTGCTCTGATCGGTGGTTTCAAGAAGAAGGAATAATTTCGAATGAATAATCTTGATACTTCGGACTTTAAACGAATGAAGTTGACATTAGCCAACACGAAGTAGCTAGGGACGGTGAAGTACGTTTACCGGCGTATGCGACTCAGCGCATTAACTGATGTCACTGCAGTGCCTCTGGCTGGGTAGTCATGTGCCTGTGGCTGGGTAGCAACACAACTACGTCGAATTCAGCCACTGTCTGGAGGAGAATTCTAGCGGCCGGCTGCTCTGATTGGTAGCTTTCCGTGATTTCTCCGATCAGCACCAGGCGAATGGCGGAGGAGTACCCTAACAAACGGGCCACGGACCTCGAGCAATCTGCCCTTCTTAATCCTTGTCCTATTCTCACCCATTACACTTTACTTGCGCTAACATTACACATGTCGGGAGACCAGTCAGGGGCTTACAGATTGTTCCTGCTGGGGCGGGGCCCCGCTGAAGGGAGATACTTGGTTAGGAAAAAAAACCAATTCGGCGTGCAGGTCGGTGCATGATTTCCGATTCCAGGGGAAGATTACCATCACCACCTCCCGTGATAAAACATGCACTACATTTAGGGACTAATGAACATAGCAGTTGACGCGCCCGGAAACACGAAATAATCAGTCAATGAGGTTCGTTGCCGTTACGAGGAATAGCAAAGACGTGTTAAATATGTATCAGGCTGTGGAAAGTGTCTCAAGCTTGTGAGAGACAAGGGGTGTAGTTTTCAATTCCAGTGTCAATGGCAAATTCTTATTTCCACGATACCACGAAACCCCATCTCACTGTGACTCAACCGATGCTTTGTTACACATTTCCAATTTGGTGTCGAAGCACGGAACTTCGCCCTCCAATTTTATTCGACAATCTTGAGTCTGTGTAACACATAATTTTCAACGCATTTTTGCGCCAAAATATTCTCGCGGGCATAGAAGGCGCCGCGCACTCGATCAAGCCACATTACTTTAGCCAGCGCCGTAAAACCGATACCAATATGAGGCAGAAGGGATCTAAAATGATCCGTTCATCGTTATTCATTGTCTGGCTAAAGTGCAATTTAACTGCAAGTCCTCTTAACATTAACCATATTCCGGTCTTCAGCCATGACCAGTTGAGAAAGAGTTTCAGAAGAGGTGAGCAAGGGCAGAGTACAGAGGAGGTAGAGGAAAAGATTTTTGTAATGGACCCTGGCTCTAAGGAGCTGTCGTGTGTCAAAATGTGCTGGCGTGCCCCTGCAAGGACGGCACGCCGTCTAATTCTGATGTCGATCGGGTATCTACTATTTCAGGCTGACCTGAATCAGACTTGTATTAACTGAATCTTCTTTCTTCTGGCTTTTTCCGACCGACAGCCGGATACCCTTTGCGTCGCGATGGGGCGCATATTTGACCATACACAAGACATTTTCACACTTTGCGGGCTCCTCTGATCTGTGGTCAGCAAACGCGAGGCCCTCCGCGACGACATATACACAAGAGACAAGGTACACTCTTGGAGAATGCGTCGAGAATGCCTTGGCCCGAGAGGTTGATGGCGCTGGACATCCCTGTTTGCCGACAGCGCTATCTAACGTTTATTTCCGAAACTACGTTCTGTACATCGAACTATGAATATGAAATTTATTTTATTGGAGAGCATATAAAAAACTTTAACATCCATTGAGTGCTAAATAGTATTAGTAGTACAGAGGAAAAATACTTCCGTGATTCTTGTCCATTACTCTGAATTGACATTAACTTCTATAAACGTAATGTTCCTTTCAAGTTTCGTTAATACAAAATGTGTTGCTATAAGAGGAGCATCGGAAGAGCGAAGGAATGGCTCAGTGTCAAAGTGTAATTATAAAACTAGTTGAACGGCGTGTTCCATTCCCAGTCCTCGTAGATATGTTATCCACTCTACAGTGCTTTAAAATCCACTAAGTTACAACATCCTACATTTCTCTTGACAATTTTAAACATCAAGTGGCAACAATTTTAAGCATCATTATTAGTGACAATCATATTGTTCTTATACATTTAACTGTTTAACATTTTGAAAATCTTCCCCAAATGTCTCCAAATTTTCTGATTAAATTTTATCCTCGGATAGTAAAGAGAACGCTTAATTGAAAGGCACAGAACCCGATTTCGTCAAACACTCAGAATTTTCGAAAAATTGCGACAAATTAACATCGTGAATGTGCAATATTGAAAATCGCGATTATTGTCTTAAATGTAACCTGCAACTAATGGTACAGCATGTACTTTCTTTTTTCAGTAATATTTACTATTAAAATTTACATTATTAAAATAATAATATCGCTATTTTGGCCCATATTAGCACATCCCAGATTTACTTCTGAACTCATAACAATAGTAAGCATTAACAATAAAAAATAATTCATTTAAAGGTAATACAACAACATAAATTCGACAATACAAAACTACTTTCCCTATTCGTACTTAGAAGTATCACTCAACACTGAGAATCTATTCTGAGAGTGTCAAACTACCGTGATACGGCGTTCTGTTGTTGCATTCCAAATGATAATGTATGAAAGATTCCAGCAAAAGGAGTCCGGGAAATTCAAATTTTGAATTCGGAAAACTAAAGTACAACTATTTTTTTAAAATGAATCTGATAGTTTTTAAAGCTCTGATTCTTTAGAAAAGATTCCATTTAACAAAAAACCTCCCTAAATACTGTGTTTTTGCAATGTTAATTTTTAGTCCTTGTTTGCCGATATCGAAAATACAGTGTTCCCCGAAAATGGGATCAGCACCACTCTTTACTGCACAGGACAATTTTTTTAACATATGCAGGCGTTTTTGAGACAAAAAATTAGAGTAATATTTTGAGAAAATTGTATTTAAATTTTTTAATTGTTTATGTTTTTCGCAAAACTACACATATTTTCAAAAAATTGAACCTGGCCTTATTTGTAGATCTATTTTGGATGAACAGATTTTACTAAGAAAAATGTGTCATCATTATTGTAGTTGTAGGAAGACGCCGAATGAAGTTTGAACTTTTGCACTTTGCGAAAATTGAGGGAGTTAAATGAAAATGTTTATATGCCATTCGTTAGGCATCTCTTACTCTATAAGAGTAAAATTTTAAAGAAAAAACTTGGAGCCATTTTTGAGAAACTTTTGCTGAGGCTTCATGCAGGCGCGGATCCACGCCCACGGGGGGGGGGGGACGAGAGAAAAACTTTTCAGTAAGTATTAATTTTAACTTGCCACGAAACTATCAAGCAAAAATATTATCGTATACACATTAAAACAAATAAATTGTATGGCAACCTGAGCTAAGTTTAGCTTGCGTCATTCTACATCATCTGTAATATGACACATTCAACCAAAGCATTTTGAATAAAAAATTCCTCTCCCAAAATTTTCTCTGTATCCGCCCCTGCTTCATTTAAAGTAGCCCCACAAATCAAAATAGAGTTCGTTGTGATTGATCGCGGAATATCAATTTTGGAGAAAATCGTCTGAACGGTTTAAGCGCTAACGATGACCACAGACGGACAGACATGTTTTCCCGTCAATCGATTTATCGCTATTAAAGAGCCACAAAACGTGGATTATGACTGCACAAAGATTTTGAAGTAATTTACTACATATAGGAACAAGATACATCAAGGTTTTATTTACTAGGGGCCGGTAATTAGAGTTTCCCCGTCGAAAACTCGCTGTTTTTCCCGTAGCATGCCGATGCTTTCTCTATACTACTTAAGCACGTCTGGCGCACATCTAATTTTCGCGGGATGGAAATAATGGGAGAGATATTAGCGGTTTAAGCGTCGGCAAAAATGAGTACGGCCGAGGGACTACGTAGTGTACTGGTAAAAGGTGGCTGGATGCGAGTCTCGGAGAGGCGAAAAATGTAATAGTTAGGAGGCGTTGCAAATAAGTAGTGCGAGAAAGTATGTACTGTTATAACAATACTAGTTTTAAAATGTCTTACACGCATTACTTTAAATGTCCTATACTCGGGTGTTTTTGAGCCTGTACCTGTAGATAGAACATAATCGAAAACCCATAAAGTAAAATTTTGAAGTGCTTCTTACTATACAACACGAGTTAGAAGAGTGAAATTATTTCGTATGGCCACCATGGGTCGTGAGGCGGGCAGAACCGGGGGGTGGAGGCCGCGAGGGGGCGCATCTCCCGAGGCGCAGGGTGGGTCAGTTTGACAGAATCTCTGTTAAAAAATCTTCGAACGGGTGAATTAACCTTGTGACAGATACTGATGTATTTTATGCGCAAACAATTTAATAGACGGCAGTGACGGTTCCTTGAGGTGGGCAAATTAGGCATTACCTACCCTAATGAATATATACTAATTTAATGCACTTCATAATAATAATAAAAAATAATGCCTTACAACTTTAATACGGTATAAATATTATTCATTTGGAAATGTAAAATGAACATTTTATTCTCGTGGCATGAGCCGTATTTCCATTTCATGCGTTTGCTAGCAGCCCTTGCACCACGCGATCTGTCTCGTCTCTTCCCGCAAAGACCCGCACCCGCTTCCACTCTCAGAGTGGGCGCGCCCAGGCTCCGCGTCGCTTCGCACCGTAGTCTGAGGAAAGCTTCTGAAGTAGCGTCCATACTTGACGCATGCGCGTTGTGCGTAGGCCAGCAAACTCTCTTCCTGCCTATCGGAAAACTCCCATTTCCACTCACATGCAAGTCGTTTAGCAAGAAAATTCAATCCTTTGTTGTACATTTCACAGCACATGGCGAACAGGTAGTGAAGTTAAAAATAAGCTTTATTGTTGGCCATGTCTTTTATTGTCAATTAAGGCGAGTACTTTTAATTGAGAGCTGCTGGTAGACCCTGGTCCGTTCGAGGGATGTCGCGACAAGTACAGACTGAGAGACTTGTAATTGAGATTGCTATTTTGACACGAACAATTTATCAAAAGCTATATAGCAAGAAATGTCAAAAGATCACATATGTAATTAAGTGGATCTTAAATGCCTTGGAAAAAATGAATTCTATTTCTGAAGTATTGTTAGAGCAACACAAACTCGCAACACTTTCTGAGAATCCGAATATCTCGAAATCAGTCTGTGCGTGCATCATGAAAAGATTGCTTTGAAATGTAGTGATATCAGTGAGACAATTGTTTTGAATAAATTGGATAAAATAAAAAATAGATTGATTAGTGTTCTCCTCCCCCCCCCCCGGGATCCGCCGCTGGTCAGTTATCTGTTTTGCTTACCCTGAACATTTGTTCTCGAGCCGTCACTGATAGAAGGAAATCTTTAAATGTTATCCCATTAAATTAAAACAAAAATATTACATTACATTTTAACATGGTAATATATCATCAAACTTTAAATGCTTATCGAGTTACATTTTTATAATATTTGTAATGCAAACATATGATCATTTTAATGACCTCTTTTGCCGATATTCTAATTATCCCATTCCATGAAACACATTTGATTCCTTAATATGTATTCATTATTGGTAACTATTTTCAAACCACTGTCTCTGAAATGACCCACCATGAAATGAGTGAAATTTTTTTAAAGTCAAAACCATTTCCGATTTTGACCCTATGAGTTTTGGATTGTGCATTATTTTAATAATATTCAAAACCAACAATATAATGATACCATTCATTTATGACAATGGTGACCGTCATGAATATGATATATTGAACATTAATAAGTAGGTGAATAATGTGAGTGAATATGTAAATAAATATCACGCTCGATTTGAAATCCAGTGCCCAGCCGATTTCTGGGAAATCTTTTCCCACTTCTGTGGGTGACTTCCTGCTGTCAACTGAATTGATCCAAGGTCGCGCTCGGGGTTGGAGGAGGCACCTGCCCACGGCTAGTCCACCCTCGCTCATGCCCGATTACGGCCGGCCGAGGCATTAAACACTACACATTTCCCTCATTTATCTTATTCCAATCGTCAACAGTTCTTCTAAATTGGCCTGTTAACGTTTTCGATTACACACTATCCTCTACACTATTAACTGACGAAGTTTCATAAAAATACGAGTGTCCGACATGGTGGGTGTTGCGTGTTAATATTGAACTACAGTAGCCATGTGTATTTCTTCACGGGAACCAGTAATGCAAACATATCATTGTTTTGAAACACGTTGAATAAAATGGTTTAAAGAAAACTACTGTTTTTTCAAAACAAAATGTACAAAATATAAATTTTAAGAACAGATTTTGTTTAAGGCAAAAATATCTTCAATTTTGTAGTTTTCAAATGTTAAGTTTTTGCATTTTCTAAAATACGAGAGTTGGGTGAGACTAACACCACTTTTTTATGCTTTTCGTACAAAGGAGTAGAAAATTTAAAGAAAACAATTGGAGCCATTTTTTACGAAAAAGAATCATAATAAAAAGTATATACTCACGTTCTGCACGTCGTGGAGTGAAAAACGTACATGAAAAAATTTACGAATGTGTGTTGTGATATATACTAGTGTTATAACTGTGTATCCAATCGAGGTGACTGTTGTGCCTTGGATTACAATCTCATCCCGTCTTATTGTCCCGAACATTTGTTGGAACCTATGGAGTTTGATACTAATGTAGTTTTTCTAATCATAGCTCAAGTCACAGCCAAGGTAGTTAAAATGTCTTACTTGTTCTAATGCTGAATCGTAGATACATATTTTTTATCTGACGGAGAATTTGCCTTGGAAAGCCATCACTTTACTGTTTTGATAGAGATGAAATAATGTAAATAAAACAGATTATGTTACACTCTGAGGAGATCAGAATGCTCGAGTGGGTAACTAGCCAATCCCCACTAAATGGGGAAATATTACATACACAATAATGGAAATCGCTGAGACTTTTTGTACCTACAACAATTTGAAAATATGGAAGGAAGACAAGATAAAATTCACTTGGTCAAGTTGAGGTTCAAGATATATTATTAACTACATTATTTCAAATAAAATGATGTCTCCATTAATTTAAGTTGTACATGTCTAAAGGGGATGTGACATCAGTTCGGATCATTTTTAGTTGTCCGAAGTTTCCCTGTTGACTCCATGGATGAGAGGAAGTCAAAATACAAACCTTAATGTGAATACACCCCATTTTAGATAAAAATTAAACACTTCAGTAACCTAAGTATTGTAATGGGACGGTAGCACGCGTTAGGTGGCGACGCATATTTTATAAAATTATATTGTGTATAACGCCGCTGATAACCAAACGAGCCAACCGAGCGAGCAGTATATCTCTGCCTGCGAGCGCTTTCGGGACACCTGGGACGCTGTGGAATCCAGCCCTTTTGTATCGGCGCAACCCACGCCAGGCCACATGCTGTGACTCAAGCGAAAGTACGGACGCCGCCCCTTCCCAGCGACGCACCGCCGCCGAGCCCTTTTCTCGGAATACGGATGGCGTTCGGGTTTCGCAGAATTTGGCAAGACGCGGGCATCTGCCAACGAGGCCGCCAACGAGGCCCGAATGGAATAACGCTGGCATGTCTTGAACAAGATGGAAATAAAACCTTGAGTAAACAAAATATCTATAGAAGAAAGATGGAACTCAAAATATGGAACGAAAGCATGAAAGAAGCATTAACAGAAAAGAAAACTGCCTAAATGCCTACACGGAAAAACAGTAGAAAGTTTTGAAATATATAAAAAAAACGTAAAACTGCCAAAATGTTTGCCAGAAATTCTCGCAGAGAAAGATGGGAAAATGTAATAAGCAGAGTGGAACAGGAAGTTTATGGAAGTTATGGCCTACAAGATCCTCCGTCCGTTGAATAGCCAAGAAAAAGATTCTGCCAGAATTAATACAATTGAAGATAAGGGGGCACAACATTGTTTAAAATTGTGGTACTATTCGAACGAGAACATTTATACCAATTTTAAGATAATGGAAAGTATAGATGAACTCAGTATGAACGAAATGGGAACAGCTTTGACAAAAATGGAAAATAGAAGAGCACCAGGAACGGAGGTGTTGAATGCAGAACTGTTTAAGTATAGTAGCTTTTGCTTTAAACTTGGGCTGTTACATTTCCTGAACAGTGGCTGGAAAAGTTAAAGAATTTCCCAATCCTTGGTGACTACAGACGTTACCCCCATTTTTAAGAAAGGAGGTCGGAGTGAACCTGGAAACTATCGCGGAGTCAGTGTTCTCAATACCGATAATAAGGTATATGCCAGAATCATAAATAAAAGATTAAAAGCAATTAGTGAATGGCACCTATTAAATAAACAACACGGATTCCGACAAGGTATGCTCTGACATCTTCTGAGACAGATAATTGAAACGAGAAGAGAATTTCGATAGAGTTGTAAGAAGAAAGTTATGGCAAACATTAGAGACCAGAGAATATCCTATGCAAATAATATAAAGTATAAAGTCTGTAACGGAAGGGGGTAGTTATAAATATGGATCACCTAATGAGCAAACTATTTTTAGTAAATCAAAGAGTACGACAGGGATGCAGTTTGTCCCCAAAACTTTTTAGTACATATCTATCGTTAACTTCCATCCCAAAAGATAAAAAATCAGATAAAAACTTGAAGATAAAATCAACTAAACTAGCAAACATAACTCAAATTTTAACAAAATTCATAAACTAAAAACTAAACAAAATTCATAAACTAGGGGGCTAAAACAGTACATTCTTACTTGAACTTAGTAACGGTTAAGGAATACTATTTTTATCGCAATTTCTGTCTGAATTAATACATCTTAGTCATCATTTTTTGTAAAACTCATTACACATTGTAGAACATTAATTGCGAAAACGAAATATTCTCAAGCAAATCTCAATATATATTTGAGAATTAAAATTTCGTTTCATACAGTTAAATCATGTCCCAATAATGAGACGGAATTCACAGATGCAAATAAAATCCACGCATTTTATTTTGTTGCCATTCAACAATGAATTTTTCAAATATCCATCGCATCATTGTTGCCGAAGGCCACGTACGGTAGTAACATAAAATTATGGTAAATAAAAGTTCGTACAAATTTATGTTACTCAATTTTTTCACTTTCTCTTTCATGTTACATTTAAATGGTATTTTTATGAGAGAAAACCTAATTGAGCTAATTTCAGTTAAGGTTTGCGGATTGCTTGAAAGAAAATATATCAATACATTCAAAACGCAAATACATTCCTCGCAAGCACGGACAATTGAATTGTGTTAAATAATTTCCTAAAGGTTAATTTGTAAATGTATAACAAAAGCTCGAATGTAAGAAACAAACGAGGAAATATGAAAAATATAAACATTCAGACTTACTTCTGACTGAAAATTACCTCAAGAATACTCATATTTTAAAAAATTGAACGTAACATATTTTTAGATTTTTGATAAACTATTAAAAAAATTGTCTTCAAAATTGTAGTTGTAGGAAGGTTTTGAAAAAATTTTAATTTTTTACAACTTTCAAAAAATCAGAATTTTCAACGATTATGAGATCTTTACTAATCTCTTAAGCGTCTAATTCCGCTATCCTAAGTTAAAATTAAATCAAAAAAGTTAGTGCAGTTTTTGACAAAAAATTTTTAAACAAAATTAAAAATTGCCTGTTCTTCACGCAAAATTACGCGAAAAGTACTCAAATTTTCGAAATATTGTACATGACTATTTACAAATCTATATTTAAGAAACAGATTACATTAAGGGGAAAATATCTTTAATTTTTTAATTGTAGGAAGAAGTCGAAAAAATTTTGAACTTTTGCAATTTTCAAAAAAACAATTTTTAAACGAACATATCACCTGAACATTTCTGTTGTCGTCGATCACGCTATTCGACAACAACATTTAATCAGGTGCCATTTTTCTATCAGCCATCGAATAATTAGAATAATTTGAAAATGGTCCTGGGGCTTCATGGAAAGTCCCCCCCTTCCAAAAAAAAATTAAAATATCGGTTTCAATTTCACGGAGCTGCGAAACCAGCCAGATCGATTGAAGAATATCAATTTTGAGAAAATCGGCTGAACGGTTTAGTCGCTAGCGCTGTTCGCAGATGGACAGACTTTTGCCCTCAATCGATTTTTCGGTATCAAGGACCCACAAAACATGGATTCTGGCTACACGACGTGTTAGAGGAAGTAATTTACTTTATATAGCAACAGGATTCATCCCCTTTTTCGTTATCACAGTTTTTCGCCGAAAATTCGGTTTTTCTTTCCCGCAGCATTACATAACATTCTCTTTACTGCGTAAGCGGTAGTGAGAAAGGTAAAATAAAGATGAAAACTACGCAATAGCATTCACTCAAGAAATAAATATTAAAAATCGACTGCATTACTACTCCTGCCCTACTCCTTCTGCATTGGCTTCATATTGGCAGCATTTAAACTTGCAAAGGATCTTAGCAGCAGCAAAATTGTTGTCTTTTCCACGTCTATGTACACAACTAATAATATCTGCATTGGAGGTTCGAGCACAACAATGACAAACAGCACTTACTAACTGTACTATGGCATGAAATTTAACAAGACTGTAGTAATGGCCTGGGTCCCAAATTACAAAGAGATGTCTGAAAATGACATAATAAGCATTGAGGAAGAAATGTCAACTTCAGAAATAGGTGGCGTTTTAGCAACTTCGCACACTAGGACAGATCTATGGACACACTCCAGCATGGAAATGCAGAACCGATGGAACAATCACTGGAGAACATTGAAGTCTAGTAATCTGCACAAAAAAATGGTAAAATTTTACTCCTTGAAAACTTGCAAAGACGTTTTTACAAAAGAATGTGTAACTTAAGTCACCCCTTAAGACATCCCCCTACCACCTGTGTGCTCTGCAATGCATCCATCAGTGTTTATACCACTGTACTCTATTTCAGCGCAACAGACGAGAGCACAATATAGATGAGCAACAGCAAGAACTAATATTAACATCTGAGGACAAGATTTACGCAATTTTTCGTTACCAGAGCTCGGCGGAGTTTTTCTGTCAAAAATACGGCGTACAATTTTCGGTTGTTCGATTACAGTATTTTGTCTCCTTACGTAGTAGGGGCGAGAAGGTAAAAAGTCAGATACTGAAAATAAACATAACCTATTTAAATATAAATGATGTAGTCGAGAACAATTTATTTAGCACAATAATATTATTCACACTCAGTACGCTGAATGTTGTTTCTCTAATCGCACTTTATTTCATTAACCTAAGGATGTTGCATTAAAAATGTACGTTTTTTTAGTACTTTTATGTAGTAATTGGGTGATTTATTAAGAGAATCGGAATTTTGGTTGTAAAGAAAAAATGCGTTCTTTAAGACAGTCTAATAATCTCACTGTATTTCGTAATGTTTTGTGAACATTTCTTTATGAATTTCAGTAACATAAAAAGTAGGTCACATTTTGTTAACAATGATCTCCACAGATTGCAGTGGGCGATCTGAAGAAGTGAATCATAATCCACGCTTCTTCCCACAGCTGGCAAGGCATAGCCTTATCGCATGACTCCTCATAACTACAGCTGCGAGGTTCTTTCTTCGCTGAATGCTTGCTCTGCTCGAATGACTGATAGCAAATTGACAAACTCCTTTGTTTCACACTCTGCAAATCAAAGTGCTGATAACAGGCTACATAGTCGAAATGCTCTTTGGAACAGTGGCTGCTTGTGGGCGAAGATCTGGGTGAAGTGCTATCTCGAGGTACATATCTTGCACTAATTTTCGATTAGATGCATGTTCATATTATTTTATTTCTTTACGGTACTATGCCTCAGTGTTAGGAATTCTCGATGCATTCCGTTCGTTGTGTACGATTATTAAACGTACTGTGTCACACTTCAGTCACAACAAAATGTAAACGATATGACTCAAAATTACACCAAAATTACCAATAGTGCTACAACACGTTCGTCCTCCCATGCAATTTCCAAAATTTCCAAAATTTTAATAAAAATAAGACCGTTAATTATTGAATGGAAAATATTCTAGTGGTCGGGTTTGCTGAACGGAAGATTTCCGTGGTTTCTCCGATCAGTACCAGATGAATGCCGGATTAGTACTTTATCAAACGGGCCACTGATCACACGTTATTTTTTCACAGACTTTCACGCGCTACCCTACCAGACATCTTGAGAGACCAGTCGGAGCTTAGAGTTTTTTAAATTATTTATTTTAGGTCACTTGAAAAACATCTAAGGTCATTAAAGCGACCTAAAATAAATATTTTTTTAAAAAACCTTAGAGTTTGTTCCGACTGATCGGGATACATTTGGAAGTATGCAGTGCTCCTGAAGCTGTCATAGAATTCTCCGCTGCAGTCCACATCCTAGCGGGAGAGAAACACCGGCTTCTGAGGTTAGTGATTGATAGATTTATTGATGTTTCCGATAGTTTCCATGTCAGCTGCCAGTCTGGTTTGTAGTGCATGTTTTATCCCTGGGGGTGGAAGAGTTCCTCCAACGCGATATCGTGAGACCTCGCGCTGACCTACACGTAGGCTTGAAGGGTATTTCCCTCTCCAAGAATCTCCCTTAGCGGAGAACTTGTAAGGAAAGAGATTGGGTCAAGAAGAGGAAGGAAAGATCGTGTGCGACCAATGATCGCGTTTGATAGGGTGCTGCTCCCGCATTCGCCTGAAACTGAACAGAGAAATCTTGGCAAACTTCCGATCAGAGCAGACTGCCTCTAAAATTCTCCTCCAGATAGCGGCTCATTTCGACCTGTCTACTTGATTTGCAGAATGTGAAACAAAGGAGATCGTGAATTTGCTATCAGGCATTCGAGCAGTCCTGGTAAATTAAGCTACTGCTGAAAACTCACCATTGGGATTCGAACCGTACAACATTTGGTCAGAGTCGCATCAGAGACAGCGGCATTTCTGGCTCTGAGCAAACTCAGCTCAACCTAACTTTTTTTAACTTGATTAAATTTTCACAATCATGTAAAATGTTTATAAACGTATTAATAGAAAATGTCAAACATGTTTTAAAACGTTTGAGTTACTATGACTCATTCCAAAGCAGTAGAAATGTGAAGCAGTAGAAACCAGAATCGAATAATGGAGAATATTCTCAAAGAGGATTTCATGACGCAGTTCGCTTCCGTTCTCGGAACGGCCGTATCAGTGGCAACTTTGTAAGAGCAGCGAGGCAGCTTAGCTTTCGGAGGTCAGGGTTTGTCCCACGGGCGTCGTGTTCGGCCCCAAACATTAAGGGTCGCTCAAACAGAGGATAAAGCAATGGAGACATCGCAGGCAATCAGTTTATTTTTGCAGTTTAAAGCATTGAAATGTGAGCGACCGATGTTTGACCGTTGATTGACAGCTAATTTTCTGCCAAGAGTGTGTATGTGTGTGTGGGGGGGGGTTGAGAGAGACAGACAGAGAGAGAGAGAGAGCGAGCGAGAGAGAGAGAGCGAGCGAGAGAGAGAGAGAGAGCGAGAGAGAGAGGGGGAGAGAAAGAGGGAGTGTGGGTTGGCGCGCGTGCGTGTACGCGTGTGTGAACGTGCGTGCATGAATTTTTATTTTATTAATAAGAATTTCGCTAAATGATTAAAGAGAGGATGTTATTTTCTGTGTGTGGATGGTGTGATGAACATTATTTTCCATTGAAAATACCGGTATAACCATTATAAACGTCCACACTGGTGTAGACGTCCTATAAAGGTATTTTACTGGTATAAAAGAATAAAGGTATTTGATAGGTATGGAAAAATACCGGTATTTTACCGGTACTTTTACCAGTATTCAATATCTTTTCGGTATTCCAATTCTGTATATAGAGGCAAGATTTATCAACTTTTTCTTTGCCAAGGATCGGCAACAGGAGTTCTTCTGTCGAAAATTCACATTTTCCGGCGCACGATTACAATACTTTTCTTCTTACAGAGGGAGCGCGCCGGTCCGGATGGCCGAGATCGGTAAGGCAGTTAGAGCCTTAGGACCAAAGGATCGCGGGTTCGAGTCCCGCCTCGGGCACGGTTGTATTATGTTCGTCCTTTCACACTCCTTTCATCATCATCATATCGTGTCATACGCGTAATTACCATACCGTTACACGCAATGGTGGTCGCTGACGACGTAGTAGTTGGTGCCACCTAAAATTTAAGAAAAAAATGAGGGCGAGAGTGTAAAAAAAACATATTCAATATTGTAGTTGAAGAAACACACCGAAACATTCAAACCTTTGTAATTTTCGAAAATTCGAGGAGTTCAACGAAAATCGAACTTGTGCTTTTTTATGAGTATATTTTGCTACATACGAGAAAATGAATGTAAAGAAAAACTTAAGACTCATTTTTGTGAAAATTATGAAAATGTTGAAGCGTCATGTGAAGTACTCCCAAAATTAAAATATCTGTTTTAAATTCACAATGCTTTGAATTCGGCCACATCAATCAGGAAATTTCGATTTTGGAGTAAATCCTATAAGGCGTTACCTATAAGGCGTAGACCAGGGATTCTCGACCTTTTCGGATCATTGACCCCTTTTCAAAGAATTGTCATCGACCCCTCATCGATCCCTCGACTGACGTTATTTTCTATAATACATAAAACATAATCATAACAGAGAATTGATCATATATGATCAATATAAATAACAATTTTGTACACTAATAGTTTGCTAAATATCTAGATTTTCAACAATCGATAATGTCTCCGCTGCTGAGTAGGTGAGTTTATAATCTTCATTGCTGTGCAACGGATACAAAATGTTGAACGTTTTTGAACAGCACATTAGATTTCTCTAGTACGTATTTTTCCGCGATAGAATGTAGTTGGGAAAACATAGCTAAAATCTGTTGAATTTCTAAACATCCTAAGAAGTTGCATAATTCGGTTCTCGGATGCCCCGGTGCAGAAATGTGAAACGGGACCCCTCTCTGCAATAAACGTGTAATGAAGAGTTTTAAAGCTAATTGATATAATATAATGCTGGTGTAGTATAGAAAATAAGAATGGGGGGAAATTTGTTTTATTGTTTGCCGGTATCAGTTCACAGGAGTCCTTACTAAGGACCCCTACTTCTGGAGATCGCTTTTGCGCGCCAGCCTATTTACGCTTTTGATTCAGGCTGAACGTCGGATTTCGAAGAAAAGACGAATTGTAAATTATTGGTATACGTTTTGCTGCTCTATATGGCTATTAATTCTCACGTTCATTTAATGTTTCTTTTCTTTTTTGTTTCTTTTTTTTGCAATCAATGCGATCTTGATTATATGTTATTTCTGCCGATAAATCACATCTTCTTATTTGGCTATAGATCCCCCAATCGATCCCGTAATCATCATCGACCCCCGTCCAAATTTCGTCGACCACCAGGGTGTCTCCCGTCTCCCGATTCCCTTGAGAACCCTGGTTTATGTGCTATTCTTCAAGAGAGTTAGACCTTTTGCTATAACCAATTTTTAGATATCAATGATCCACAAAATGTGAATAATGACTATACAACATATTAGAGTAATTAATTTTCTACGTAGTACAGGAGCAAGAATTATGCATTTCTTCGCTGTCAAGGACCCACAATACATTTTTATGTCAAAAAAATAGTCTGTTAGCGTGGCAGGATTACAATACTTCCTCATTACTATGTTAGTATTAACGAGTAAGATAATATATTCTTGACGGAGCGTATAATGTTGGCTATTATTTACGAGTTGATGTTTACGACACGAGCAGCGTAGAAGCAAATGTCGTAATTTCTACGCGGGAATAATAGCCATAATACGTGCAGAAGACTATACTCCTTCTATGACCTTGAAATATCTAATAAACGTTTTATTACCGATTTTCTGCCATCTGTAGCTGGTATTGTTGAGACTAAACAATGCAATAACTCTAATTTAGCGCCTCAGTTGACTACTTCACGTATAGTTGGTGAGGACTACAATTTACAGCTTGAATCCCTAGAGCCCCTGCATCCATGCACTCTACTTAAAGCGAAATAAACAGCGATTTGAAGGCTTGTTAGCTTCATCGACACCTCCCGGTGCATTCCTTCCTAGCACATGCAACTTTTCACGACAGTGAAATTGGAATTTCGACAGTAGAAAACAAGTTTATGAGAAGTATAAAATTCAAACATAACTTAAAGTAAACTACCTCAGTTTTATTTAGTTACGATACATAATTTAATATACTTTAATATTCAGAACAATTTTCACTCGTTGTAAGCACTACACACTGTACATTTTTATTCTGAAATTGAAGCTATTCTGTATCGTTATATGCGATGAGTTAAATACTTGCTAATTTTATCCAATCCCGTACTTAGAAATTATTTACTAATGAAATAATATATTTCATTTCGAAGTTGCGGATTAGCCATTTGAATATGGAGGAGACGTGTGATGAGATGCAGATAAGAAAAATATTAGCAATTGTTTTGGTACCTTTTGGGAGTGAGAATGAACTGAGTGCCTCCAATGACAGATGTCATGAACATCCAGATGAAACTTTACTATGTGCAGTGGTTTTACATTTGTTTCATGCACAATGTGATGTAATTCTCTTTTCCAACAAAAGTTTGTATACAATGATTAGTGAACATAAGTCAAAAAACGTTCTCAGTAAATGAACGTACTCTTTATTCTTCTCCATTCTATAACTGTTGTCTATGATTGATTATTGTCCTTCTTCAATTTTATTGGTAATAATTGAACCGTTGTTGAATTTGCTACTTCCGAAATTTAAGGTGAACACATTTCATTTTCACTGTCGTTGCTTTCCAGATATATTCTCTAATACATGAGAGGTGCGAAATGTAATGAGAAATACGAACAATGTGCACATAAAACTGCGATATCTTTCACTAGTTTACCGCGGATCAAAAGAAGTAAAATTATAAAAATGTTGAAGAATTCTCCTTGTAAAATCTTTTTCTTTGGTTTTGCACTTTTGCTGCCGCAGACCATTTTCAAGAATGATCCACTTTTGCAGTATCAGTTTCCATGTGACGCAGGAGTGCGTGGTAAGCGGCGCGTACACGGAGATGCTACCTGGCGATCGTCTTGACAAACTGACTGCGACGAGACTGGTACTAGACAAACAATAAAATAAACATGAACGTAAAAATAATAACGAATAAAATACATGTTAACTCAACAATGCAAACGCTCAACTCTCGTTTAGGGGCTGGGAGACGCGTTGCGTCAATGTAGACACAAAAAAATAATTCTGAATTTTAGAAACTCCATTTCCGACTTTCTATGGAGCTGCAATCCCCATTTTTAGGATGGAACAGACTCTACTGGTTTCACATGAAGTGAAAATGCATTTTACAATTATTAACTTAAATAAGATTTGAACACATCACAGTTTCATTGTCTGTTGTTGTCGAATCATCAAATTAATAAAATACCTTAGCATTCGAGATAAGAAATCATGTCTCACTTCCTCATTGATACCACATTCGTGTTATTGTTTTTGAGAAGATATCAAGTGTGAATAGAGAACAATACCAACCGAACCATGTGCTTTGTGACAGTTCTTTCCATGTGGTTGTTCAGCAAAGACGGTGGACTATCCTTCAATAGCACTTCCAAACGTGTTTTATAAGGTAAGATTGCATTATATTTTTGGGCAGTAGTGTAGTCAATTATGATTGTTTTTACTGTGAACGGAAATGTTAAAAAATTATATATAAAATATAATTTATTTCTTTAACATACTTACGTTACAAGAGAAAGTATTGTTATGACGCGGCAAAAGTCAGTAATTTTTCGACTTAAAAACAAGTTTTGTGGGGCCCTGGAGTCCAAAAAGTGGACAATTTTTCTTCCTATATGTAGCAAATTACATTCTTTCTTACGTCGTTAAGTCAGAATTCACATTTTACTTAGTACCGAAAAATTGGTTTTGGAATTGGTGTCTTACGTCCGTCTGTCTGTAGTCAAGGCTTAAGCCTTAACCATTCACATGAGTTTCTCGAAAACTGATATTCCTCTCTCTGAATGAACCAAGGTCTAGAGAATTTGAAATTTATATTTTGATTGATTGATTGCGATTCCTGGCGCGTCAACTGCTAAGGTCATTAGTCCCGTAAATGTACGGCATGTTTTTTTCTTCGGGAGGTGGCAGTGATCTTCCCCTGTTGGATGGTGATATCCAGCGTCGACCTACCTGTCGGCTAACGAGGGTTTCTCCAACCAGGTATCTCCCAACGGCGGAGCAACCCCAGCCAGGGCAAGCTCTATGCTCTCGACCGGTCTCTAGGAATTTTTCGAACATATGAGTCGTGAATTAAGGCAATTTTTGATCTATTATTTTCTCAAAAAGAAACGGCTTTAGATTTTGTCTTTAAAATTTTTCCTGGGTTACAGCACAGCATGCTGAAAAAGGTGCAAGTATCATTTTCGTACAACTCTCTGTGTTTTCGAAAATAGCAAAAAATTAACATTGCAATAGTGCAATATTGATGATTGGGATTTTTTCCTTAATGAAATCGGTTCTAAAAGTTAGATATTTAAATAAGTTCATTTACGATTGTAAAAAAAAACAAGACGCTTTGACCTAATTTTTGCTTCAATTTAAGGCAATTTATTTTTTCTCAAAAATGCCTAATTTAAAAAAAAATCATCGTATTTAGCAAAGGGTGCTTTGAAAAGTCGCATGTCTGATTTTAGTAGAACTCCTTGAAATTTCGAAAATTATAAAAGTTACAAATAATGCAAAAAATTAGAATTGTTGTAGCAACACTAGTTTATAATTATAATGATGCAATTTTTTCATTCCGAGAGTTTGATACAAATGTCGTTGAAAATAGGTCAGTTAAATGCTGTATTATATTACACATCAATGTTTCAACTACTGACTTCAGCTTCCTCAGAGCAACAATAATTACAGTAATGTTATGTAAAATAAACAATCAATAAATGAAAACTTAGAGAACAAGAAATTTAAACAAAACTACAAAGACATTGAGAATGTAAATGAAAAAAATCCTTATAAAATAATAATTTTATCCATTTCATCCACTGGTCACAGTTGTAAGTTAATTCTTTGAATAGTGAAACATCATTTGCAATAATAATGAGAACCTCGGTGGAAGGCTGGTTAGCTCACAGTCCTCTGAGAGCCCATTGTGTGCAAACGCGGCTTGGGTCTCGGCTGAGACTGCGGGGTAGATTCCCGAAGAGCAGAAATTCCAGAGTGGCCATGGATGAGAACCGAGCCCAGTGCCGGGCAAAATTAAATCCCTCCGGCAATGCTTCGTCATAACGAAATCTGACGTTCTCCAGACCGATTACTTACATAATCAACTGAGATCGACATCTGGCGAAGAAAGTGAGAATCACACCTGGTGTGTCAGGGGTCGCCCAAAACGTTCCCGAAACCCGGGCCGGGGGAAGGCTTCAAAGGAATCTGGGTTGAATACACGGATGCGGAACTATGGACAATGGCCCTGTCCTCAAAAAATAACTCACATGATAAAAAGAAATATATAAATGCTATAATAATAATAATAATAATAATAATAATAATAATAATAATACAAACAACAACTTCAAAAATCTGACATCTTAAAACATGTCAAATAGTCCGCACCGTGATTAATTTATCATGAGCAGTAATCTAGTACGTGGTCTACCAAAGATGGCCCCACACACCTTATAAAACGGGATATTGAATCTCAGAGGCATTAGCGCATAATAATAATAATAATAATAATAATAATAATAATAATAATAATAATAATAATAATAATAACAACAATGATGGCCGATCATCATCCTATACCCTCATTTTTCACAGTTCAAGGCTTAACAACCTTGTCTTACGAAGAGATACTGACGAAAAGCTGATCCCCATAATGACATACGTTATTCTCTCTCCGGGATAGAATTTGACTGAGCCTCGGAAGAGAACGTTGTAGCGTGGTGAGAAAAGGGAGATATGCAAATAATAATAATAATAATAATAATAATAATAATAATAATAATAATAATACCACATACGGATAATATCCAGATCACCTGCTAAAAGCCCTTTGCATATCAGAAACGCGTGCTCTGTAGTGTACTATTGTTATTGAATTTGACGCGTGCGTGAAACTAAACGAAAATATTGTGTGAACGTTTGGTATGAGTGCGACAGGAGAGGCAACTGTAACTGGAAGGAAATATTTATTCTTGTGATGTTACAAAGCTCGAACGCAAAGCTTCTACTGGATAAAACGAATGAAAATACGAGTATGAGTTACACTCCATAAATAGGAAATAAGTGGTACTACAACCCCACATATGTTCTTTCATTGTTTTTATAGGTTTGTACAGGTTATAAAATGTTATAATTTTGCAATTTGTATCCTACCAATACATCAAACACATCTTTAAAAATTCTTCACCATATGAAACGCAGGAGATTAAAAAAAAATACATAGGATCTTTTTTTTTAGTTTATTATAGTCGCATCAACAGCTGTGGTCATTAGCGACTACTTTAAATACAACTTAACAATATTAATATGTTAACTTTACAATATAGTACAGTATATACATAAATATGTGAAGAAAGACATTATTTGAATTTTTTTGTTATAATATTAGTTTCCAGTATCCATACTAGAATACCTTTTTCAATTAGATTTCTTTGAGAATATTACAGACTTTACAGAATTTTAATATTTGATTTTGGTATTCGTTGGACGATAGCATCAAGTCAGGATTTTGCTCTCCTTCTAGGTATGTGTGTTGGCATACTGAACCGTAGGACATTGAGTTAAAATATGTTGAAAGTTAAGAAGGGTATCACAGTGCTGGCAGATGGGTGGAGGATTTGCAGTTAACAAGTGTTGATGACTGAACTTGCAATGACCAGTTCTTATTCTTGTTATTGTTACCTAGTCTTTTCTTGAGTTTTCAGGGAGTAAAAATGTTTAACTTGTTTGTGTAGAGGGCTAGATTTCATGGTTTTCCAGATGTTGCTCCACTTTTCATCCATTATTTTTTTTATGTGTGTCCATAAATCCTTGCATGTGTGTGATATTGTTAAAATACTTCCTATTTCAGGGCTTACATTTTCCTCTTCAAGGCTCATTGTGTTGTGTTCAGACAATGTTTAATAATCTGGTATCCAAGCAATCATAGGATCTTTAATTTTTGCAAATTTTAATGTTTTAGAGAAAATGACACTTGTACCATATAATTTGGTGTATTGCACTCTACTCTTATAGCTAATATTTGGAGCCATTATTGGAAAAAACTTGTTTTGTATTTTTGGAAAAACGTCACTCACAATTGCGGGAAAACGTCTGACTCCATATTCTCGCAATGTTTGTAATGGTTACCGGTACGTAATATTATACTAGAACTTGAATTAGCAAAATTGTTTCCAACCACCACAATTTTTCACACGCTGGAATTCGAACTTACGTGCTTAGATTTAGCAAGCTATTTAGCAAGTATTTCTGCAAAAAACTATCTTCACAGTCCTTTATAAAGAAAACTGAACATGTACAACTTTTATATTTTAAAAGATTTACAAGACATTATTTAACCCCAGCAGCTTCAATGCATTTTCTACGCCTAGTAATACCTATAAATAATAAAATATCACTATTAGATTAAACTAGTGGTGGTGTGACTGCAAATACTTTCATTAATTTGCAATTTTCATAAATTTAGAGAGTTCAACAAAAATGAGACCCACACCATTCTTTTAAGCGTCCCTTCTATCCTTAGAAAATAATTTGAGGAATAAATATTTGGAGCGGTTTTTGAGATTTTATTTTATAAATTGTATTATTTTCTAGCAGAAATTACGCGACAACTACTCGTTTCTTCAGAAAATTATATGTGACCTACTTTAAAGAGCTGATTTTCACGAGGCAAAAATCTCAATCTTCAATTTCGTAGTTTTGAAATGTTAACAAAATTTTCAATATTTGGAAGTATGGAGAGTTCGACAAAAATGAGACAAGCGCCTTATTGTTTACTGCCCAGTGAATTTAAAGGGACAAATTGTAAAGAAAAATTTGCAGCTGTTTTTGAGAAAAAATTATTTGAAAAATTTAAAAATTGCCTATATTTTGCGCAAATTTTCACGAAAAATATTAATATTTTCCAAAACATAAACATTACTTTATTTCAAGATATGTCTTTAAAGAATAGATTTCATTGAGGAAAAACATTTTTATCTTCAATGTTGTAGTTTTAGGAAGACGTCCAAAAATATTGCACTTTTGCCATTTCCAAAAAAAATTGTATTTAAACGAACATGAGATCTGCACCATTCTTTTAATTTTCCTTTACGCTATCCAAGTACTAAGTTTACTCAAAAAATGTGGTGCCGTTTCTGAGAAAATGTTGAAAATGTTTTCGAGGCTTCGTTTAAAGTATCATCAAAAATGAAAATATCCGTTTGAAACTCCCAAAGCCCAATTTTGGAGAATAAAGGGAAAACGGATCGACACAGACACGGTTTTGGAAAAAAACAATATATTTTCGGTATCAGAGATCCCCCAAAAATACGTGAACTTAAAGTCCGGCTGAATTTACTTTTAGAATGTAGTATATAATTTCATTATCATATTCTCTGAGCTCTTAGAGAACTGTAATATATGTTTATGGATAAGAATTACGTTGACGTTAGAAAGAATTCGGACAATCGGATTCTTGAAAACAATCCGATCAACGTTCCTCCGATTTCCTGAAGAATACGCCTTGCTCTGCAATATGCATGTAGTTCATAAGAGTCCAATACTGCATGGAGAAAAGCCGCTTGTAAGTGTTGGTACGCTGGACCGCTGACTGATAAGGGAAATTGGAAGGCCGTTTGGGCGCATGCGCTTGCAGCCCAGGCAGGCGCTTCGCGTGCCAAAGCCAGGCCATTGTGGAGCTATTTCGACGCCTCCTGCGGCTGCCAGCGGTCTCGCGCCGCGCCAGCCTCCCTCCTTCGCCCGCGAATCGGCGCCCGCGAACACAAATTTTCAGAGAAGCAGCGCGCCGCTGCACAGCTCTCACTTCCGGCGGAGAGAAAGTAAGCGGTTAAAAATACGCGCACCAGGGCCGCAGGTACGGAGCACTGGAGCTAAGATCCCACGCTTTCGGCCATAGAGCCAATCGGCATCACCATACCTTGAAACTAAATTTCAAAGTGCTGCTCATGGCGATATGCGCTGCAGAAAAAATAGGACGAATCATAAAACGTAATTTTTGTAAAAAAATCATATAGTAATATTCGGAGTTTTATTTATCAAACTGAATATGTATTTTCCTCAAATAAATTTACGCATGAACCAATCTATTCATTAATTCTTACGATAGTGACGCAATAGGTATTAAAAATTTGAAGCTCAAAGGTCAACAAATTGAGTTATTTTGAAAACATTTTGTAGTTTTGTTTTGTAACATTGGATATCTAAATGGTAATTGTAATAATAAATAAAATGTGTACTCACGTGCATATCTTTGAGTAACAATTACTGTTTGTTTACTAACATGTGTGTTTTTAACACTCATTTTCGGGTACGTACCAAAATAGGTTAGGTGTTTTACCAAAAATGAACTTACACAACAAACTGCTTCACAAAACATTTTATGTACGTTTCATTAAACTATTTCATAAAACAATATGAGCGTGTGTAGCTGGCATATGTTCATTTACGGTGCTATTAACCGTAGCGTTCCTTCACGTTCCTGAAGCGTAGTATCGAGCATAGCATCATAGACCGTACATAAGAAAACTACATGATTTCGATCATGGAAAAGGACTCTTGCAAAATGTCTATCGGAATAAATTTTCTGACAATTCCCATCACAATCTGATCACATACGAGTGTTAATTCAGGCATGGACCCAGGACCTAGGGGAGTTCCCGAGCATTACACAGCAACACCTTTAAAGTAAATAAAAGAGACTGAAGATGACTGACCACTTCTTGTATATCTTAGAATAGGAGTTTCAGCATCAGATTTACATCTGACAGGAGGTTAACAGAAATAATATTGTTTATTTTTTCTTTGTTTTGTATCTCGATAAAAACATCAATGAAATGAATTACACGAGTATGTTGCGAAAGTGCATTTTTCTCATTTACTTATTAACATAACAAAGCTCCATATGATATTAGGAAAAATAAAATGTGCATGTAGTGTTCAAAGGAACCAGTACTTTCTTAGTTAATCAAGAGAAACTGAAGGAGAAGTTCTATCAATCTTTGAATACTTCTATTTTTGAAAGTGGAAGAACAACTTATGCAAACATATCCTTAAAATGCATCCAAAAAGCAACATACGATTTGAAAACGTGATCTCCTGATTTCTTTTGTGAAACCACATTATGTGAACTGTGACACCACTACAACTGTTTGTTTTCGCCTCGAGGAAACGATAAAACCTTAAAATTATTCAGACTGTTAAATATTAACTATCCGATTCATTGACATTCTAGTTTTTTTCGGTATCAGGACTGTCGTACTTCGCAGTGGCTGCAGAAAAGAAGAAAAGCTTCAGTGAATGCAAGCGAAGCATTTGTGCGAAATGACGAGTAGACTGAGGCGACGGTCGGTGAGGCCAGTGCGGACGAGTTCGCGTGTCCGGGAGGCGTCGGCCGCCGGTGCAGATGCACCGCCACACGCTCCGACACACGCTCGCCGCCCTCCCGCCTCCGTCATCGCCTTCGTCATTGCCTCCGTCACCGCGGTCGTCACCGCCCCGTGCCCGCCGAGCGGCTGGGGGCAGCGGAGCCGAGGCAGCGAGGCGGCTAGTGCTGCGCGGCGCGGGCGCAGGCGAGGGCGGTCCGGGCGGAGCAGGAGGCGCTTGGCCCTTGGCGGTGGCGTGTGGGCGGGCGGCGGCGGAGGCGGCGGCGGAGACAGCTGACGGCGCACGCGCGCCTGCGTGGTGAGTAGCCCGAGCGGCGCCAGTCGAAGGCTCCAGGCGCAGTTCATTTGGGGCGCACTCCCTCCGCCACCTGTCAAACACACCGCCCCTCGCCGACGCGCCTTCAAGCGCATTCCGGCTGAAAATCGCCATCCAGTCCTGCGCTTGCCAGAAAGGCGCGTCCTTACGGAGAAGAGATTTACATCTTCCACCAATATTATATAATAAATGTCTAAAAATAAAATGTTTTCTCAGCTCAAGGAAGACAAACATACATTGTACATGAGTATTACCGTTAATAAGTATTACCAAACATGGATGGGTACCGACTAATAATGAAAATCTCGTCTGAATCTTGTACTACCCTACTAAGTTATTCGACTTTGTCACAAATAAAAAGGGACTATTCATGCCAAGTTGTCACGCGGCTGCAAGCAAGAAGTTATCGTTGCCTTTTTGTTACAGATATTCCTGTTGTCGTTCACAATTTGCCATTGTGCCAAATACATTATCATTATGAAACTTTGCGTATTATGCACGTTTGCGACGTTTTGACCTTCTCTTTGAGTCACTTATTAACAAAATAATCAGTTTATAAAATTTAAATAAAATTGACCAGGATAATGTGGTTTACAGTTAAAAATTAAGTTTTAAAAATAAATTCATTAAAACAAAACACAACACATATGAAGTGAGATGGCTCAAAATTACAAAATCATGTAAGTCCCGAACTGCTAAATCTGTGTTGGATGTTTCATCATTAATTTTTCGTCCTCAATCATTTACATTTCGGCAGAGACTTAGTTACCAACGAAGATGAAATCGGGTGAATTAGGTATTTGAGAGATATGAAGATTATATTTTTACTTTCTCGCCTTTCTTGGTTGTAAGAGAAAGTATTGTAATAATGCGTCGCAAATCAGCAATTTTCCGAGAGAGAAACATTTATTAACGGGCCCCGGTAATGAAAAAGTGGATAAATCTTGTTCCTCAATATACGGTAAATTACCTTAACACGTAATGTAGTCAGAATAAATTTTTGTAGATCCTTGGTACCTAAAAAACGATTACCAGCAAAACGTGTGTCTGTTCGTCCGACGTTCCCCCCTCTCGTCTGTGGTCAATGCCTAACCGTTCAGCCGATTTTTTTCCAAAATTGATATTCCTCATGAGGTTTAAAGAAACTTGAGACCCCCGAAACGGATATTTTGACTTTAGAGGTAGTTTACATGAAGCCTCAACCATATTTTCAAACTTTTCTCAACAGTGGCTCCAAATATTTTGATTAAACTTCGTTTCAGATAACGTAAAGAAGTCTTTAAAAATGTCCCGTGTTTCATTTCTGTTGAAATCCCTGATTTTTCGAAAATTGCGAAAGCATTTTTTTTTTCGGTGTCTTCCAATTCTTCCGAGTGTTCCGATACTACAATATTGAAAAAGAGATTTTTTCCTTAATAAAATATGTTCTTGAAAGACAAATCTTGAAATATTGTCATGCACAATCTTTTAAAAATATGAGTAGTTTTCGTGTAAAGTTCCGTGAAATATAGGAAATTTTTAAATATTTTCTCAAAAACCCCAAATTTATTCTTTAAATTTTTTCCTCGTTCATTATAAGACGTAAAAAGGGGCTGGTCTCATATTTGGCGCTTTCTACGTATTTTCGAAAATTGCAAAAAAATTATCATTGCACAAATACAATATTGGAGATAGAGATTTTTGTTGTAAATGAAATCAGTTCTAAAAATCACGTCTTTAAAAAAGGTCATGTATTTTTTAAACCAGTAGTTTTCGCGAAATTTCTACTTGTCGTTATTGCAGATTCTTTTGAATCTCCAAAGCTGCTATAAAAACTTATGCTGGTCTCTTTTGTTGAATTCAGTTTTCAGAAATTGTAAAACTTATGGCAGAATATATGTGCTGTTGTATCACCACTAGCATTATATTTTCTTCACTATATTTTATATTACGATTATGTTGGTGTTATTTTTTATACGACTGTGTACCAAGAACAGCTGATCATAACCACTACCTCCCAATATATGTCACACTTCCTCATAATCTAAACAAACATTCCCAAAATGTTTCATAAACTTTGATTTATCAGCATTGCCTCCAAGACCTTCATTGTTTCTTCGTTTGACTCTTTCATTTTACATAATTCTAGAACTGGAAAAAATTGTTACTGGAAGTACAGCACTTACCATGCAAACTCACGATCTTGTCCAAAGTTTAGCTATCATTCGAACGGACAATTGACTTAACGTGTTTTCAATTCTTCCTGCAAAACATTCAAAATACTAAAAATGTTCAACATGTTGGGTGAAGACGCTAAGAAGTGGAGGAGCCACAAACAAGATTTTAACTTGTTAGTGATAAATCTTAAAATGTGCAGACATGCCTTCAGATTGGCCGTAAATTTAAGTCATATTAAATGTATTGCTTAGTCAAAAACATGGAAGTAATTATCCAACGATATAATCGTTCGATAAAGAAACAAAATATTTGACTGCTCTAATGTACGAGGAATCGAGACGTTTCCATTTATAACTGCAACCCTACAAATGCTTTTGTTAACTTTATGACAGTATTTTTAATATTACTGGACAGTTGCGTACATTTCACACTTTGCAAATCATTGTTTTAGAAATAATAATGAGTTGTTCTGGAACCCAACGACGAAAATTGCTGATAGCCCGTCCTACTATGCGGGGGGATCCCCAAAAATTTAATTAGAACGTCAAAAATGTATAGTTTTGTAGATTAAGAATAATAACGTGTGGCCCCATAAAATGATGTTTTAAAGGTATAAAACACGCCGTTTCGAAGTAATGCATAATGGTAAAGTGAATTGGAGCACATATGTGTTGCGGGTTGCATTAGCGTAATAATTTCTCCTGAACGTTGGTGACTTTGACGTGTGAGCGATTTAACACTTCCATTATTGACAGAAAATTGGCATGTCCGTAGTAGCCAAGACATCATAGGTTTGCGGTTTTTCTATATTCTAGTTATTCATGTACTAATGGCGGAATTGAAAGTAAAGTGCGCATTGTACAATTCGCACGTCACCCGTGATACGTTATACAAGAAAACCCATGTCCAAAATGTAGCCAAACACGCCAAATATTTGTCTTAAAATTCATATTATTTTCGAGGTTAGAAGCGACTAGTGACCTGCCGTAACAAAATAATAATGCTGCAACAAATTAAATACTAAAAAACAGTCTTCACGAATGTTGCAATAACATATTACAGTATATACCGATACACAGTGCAGTTCATTACATACAAAGAATATAAAAAAGTTGCCGTTCCATAACGCTACACGTGAATAGAAAATATTTAATGGAGGACGGCTTCGGTCGAGGCGAGTCTCGTGCACCTGAGTCATAAGCAATGACGCACAGAGTATGATAATTCGGTCGGTACGCGCACTACGATAATGTGCGGAATAACACACTTAAATATTTGAATTCTTCAGACAAAATGGAAACTCCCTCATTGTTTTTCGATTGGTTTCGTGTCCCTTGGTGCCCAACTATACCATAGAAACATCTCATGGCTAGTTCTTCTTTCAACTTCTGCGTGCTTTAGAAATTATTAATAGATGAAAAGGAGACTAGAGGAGTAGCATTTTTGGCCAATTGTAGCGAGTAGCATTTTTTTTACTTTCTCTACTACGTAAGAATAATGTTAATATTCGTTATATTGAATAACGGGTCGATACCGTAGTTAACTCGTTTCATTAAAGGAATATTTAATGTCCGTTTCTTCTTCGCATTCTTTGAATGTTGTATTACATTTACCAGTTCTAAACAATTTACAATTAAACCAAAGTTAAGGACTAGAGTAAACATTTCTCGGCGAAATGAAAATAACCGTCTGAATCCAAACTTCTAATGGTCGAATCGAACGTTTATGTTCTGCGGGGCGTTAAATATTTGTATTTTTCTGCAACATATTTACCTTTGAATTTTGTTGCTAACGATCAGAAAGTTTGTAATACAGCCTTAAAACGTTTTCTATAAAGGTATATCTCTTACAGTACATTACTTTGTTAGATGTAGATTGTCACCCCTCTTTTCGATGACCTTTCACTTGTGTTGGTGTGAATACCCGTAATTGAATATGCCCGGATTTCACAATTATGAAGACAGATGACAAACAATTTGGACTTTGTCTTTCTGGAAGTTTTGCAAACAAAGGCATAAGCTACGGTATGCGTGCATAAACTTTGCAAATATTTGATGGACTAGCAATCTAATTTAAAATTACACTTCGTTTATCATAAATAATTAGGTCAAGAAATAATAAGCAGCTCTTGAATTATTCAATATTTGTGACAATTTGTAAGAAGGAATGAGATGGAAACCGAAAACACCATTAACGTAATTACCGAAAATACAATTGACGGCAAAACGTCTGTCCGTCCGTCCATCTTTTCTGGCTGTGGTCAGAACCAGCGCCTAAACCGATCAGCCGATTTTCTCCAAAATTGATATTTCTTCATTGATATATACGAACTCAAGGCTTTGGGAGTTTGAAATGGATATTGTCATTTTTGAGGCTACTTTACATGTAGCTGCAAAAACATTTCCAATTTTTTTCAACAATGACTCCAAATTTTTTTATTAAATTTTGTCTTCGGATAGCCTAATGAACGATCAAATTAATGGTGTAGATCGCATGTTCGTTAAAACCCCTGATTTTTTCGAAACTCGCATAAGTTCCAAATTTTTCGGTGTTCTATAACTACAAAATTACAGATACAGAATGGGATCTGTTCTTTAAGTTTTCCTTAATGGGATCTGTTTTTTAAAGGTCAGATACATTTTTTCGAAAACATGAGTAGTTTTCGCGAAATTTTACGTGAAATATAATTTTTACTTTTTAAACATTTTTTCTCAAAAAACACCAGTTTTTCTTTAAATTTTCTATTCATATGTATGAAAGAGCGGTACAAAAAATTGTTGCTAGTCTCATTTCCTGCAAACTCGCTGTATTTCGAAAATTGTAAAAAGTTAACATTTTAAAATTACAAAATTGATGATATGTATTTTTGTCTTCACGTAAATATGTGTTTAAAAATCATCTCTTTAAAAAATATCATGTTCATTTAAAAAAAAGAATAGATTTGGTAATTTATGCTCGAAATTATGCAATTTATTTTTAAAAATTCTGAAAAATCCCTCCGAATTTTTCTTCAATTTTTTACCACGGACAGAACAAGGAATCCTAAAAGAATAGCGTAGGTCTCATTTTCGTTGAACTCTTTGAATTTTCGAAAGTTGAAAATTTAATAATAATGCGCGAAAGCAGGTAGTCTTGTAGTACCACTAGTTAGGATTATTTTGGAGTGACTGGATGAGTAAGTATTTAGTGTCTCTAGGAGCGTTCGTTACTTTGGTCAGTAGTGGGAGACCATTCCGGAGTGTGTGTGTGTGTGTATGTGTGTGTGTGTGTGTAAAGGAAGAGGACTAGGATGAGGAAGTGAAGATTGCGAGCGGTTGTGGTCCGTTTGTTATGGTACTGCTCCGGCATTCCCCTGGTATACATCGGACCAGAGTAGCCAACTGGTAGAGTTGTCCTCCAGACAGTGACTGAATTCGACCTAGCTAGAAGCACAAACGGTTAGTGTAGAAAATTCGCCTCTCTCGGGACTTGAAACCTAGTACCTCCCAGCCTGCGATGCTGTAGCGAATGTTGGCACTGAGACTACAAGCAGGTGATAGATTGGATATCGGTTGTTAGGCGTCTTATGACAAGGCGCGTTCAAGACAAGGTAAGCTTTAATAATTGCTAATATGATATTCCATTCTTTCTGTTAAAATTAAAAAAATGTATTTGATTTTTTACTGATACGATACGTGGTTACGAGGGAAACATGAAAACAGTTGAATGATCCTTCTTGTTCTCTCATGGAGGGAATTATGGCAGGGAATTATAAAAGTGAATAATGGGAGTGAAATATGAAAAGACAAACCGCGTTAAGGTAACATCTAGTTAATTAGTAAATAAGTAAACCTGAATCATTCAAATTTGGTAAAATATAAAATATTGCAGGTACCACGGACCTTAACTGGTTCAAATGAACTGGAGCCACAAAAAAACCCACCGGCCAAAGGCCCTCAGCCTTTTTGTCGTCGCACGATCATAAGAATCCGTAATCTTAATACATAAATATCCCTAAAAAGTGCATTCTCATACAAATACACTATCGTATTTTTCGAGTGAATCCCTTTTTTTATAATTCCTATGTATCTGTCACGATTTCCGTTGCCGGAGACGTTTTTTATCGGGAAGTAGAATTCCGAGATTTTACCCGACCAGTTGATTGGTGAATAGGACGCTCCGCAGACAAACTCGGCGGGTGACGCTCTCGGGGCGCCTGGCGGCCTAGCGCGCTCTCGCTTTCACGGCGCCTTCCCCGCCGCCTCCGCTTCGCCTGCGCTTCGCCTCCGCTTCGCCTCCGCTTCGCCTCCGCTGGGCCTCCCCGTCCTTCCCCAACGGGAAGCTCGCCTCGCTTTGTTTCGCCACAACTGGCTGCCCTCGTGCATGTTCCGGGAGTGCGACGAGAAAAGGAGGCGAAACGGGGACAGCGAGATGGGGCTACAACCAACGAAATCGATTTATTCTGTCTCCGTCTCTCTCGTCGCCAGTACACATGCACCGAGTTTGCACTGACGCGAGGAGTGCGTCTTAAGGGTGATAATCCTCGGCGAGCACTGATAGAACAGACTTTCGCAGCTAGTGAATTTCTCATCGCATGAAAAATCGTAAACGAAACATCATATACCCGTAACGTTTCGCTAGAAAAATTGCGGAAATCACTTTTCTTACTGTGCGCTTCGGTGGTGAGGTCACATATGATTAGATACTGGTGCAGGCGCATGATCCTACAAGGTTTCGCTTTAAGGTGAAACTTGTATTCCCATAGGAGGATTTAGAAATCCGCCCATGCGTTTCCTCCGTGCACGACGCTCATGCCACGGAATCGCCTAGAATGTAGCCTTGTAAGAAACACCATAGTTTGGTGAAAATCTACCAAATTAGAAATAAGAGCAAATTGTATAGAAACACAACGAGAGTTTCACAATGCTTACGATCTATTCAGAACGATTATCATTTTTTGAAATAATTGGGTATTTGTGATATCAAATATATTCTAAAAAATCCATGACGTCCATATTTTGAGCTTCAAGATAAATCAAAATGTTTATATTACTGATTAAAACTTCAATTGTAGAAACCATAAGATCAGGGTATATTTAGGACATACAATATTTAAGCAAACACATATATTTGTTCAATAAATTGCTTTATAATTGTATATCAAAACACAATATTCCTTCCCAGTTCCATCCCGTCATACTTCTCTAACAAGGCACATTCTATAGAGGAGCAAAAGATCTGTAGTAACCAAAACTTTATGTGGACATCAATAGTCTAAGTTCTAAGTCGCCATGTTCTCCCCGACCTCTAAACACATTCGACGTAAATGCATATATATTTTAAAATTATTCTGGAAAAATATTCGGTGTTCAATTATATATAATTTATAATTATATAATATGTATATAATTATAATTTAATTATATAAAATAATTTGTTTTCTATATCGGTACTATACACTCTTTATAGTCTAAGTCCACAAAGAAATAAACACATCACGTGCTTTTTAAGCTCAAAAGACAGATTAATTAATACCTTAAATTTTTATTGTCACATTGATCGACCAATTAAAAGTTCACGATTCCGGGATGGTTTATTTATAAATTTTCTGTAGAAGGTGACGTACGGAGAGTTTTTCGCTCTTTCCAAATTTGACCAATGTCTGTATTTCACGATCATGAAAATTTCCTAGCATCCTTAAATTATCTTATGCAAATATGATTCCATGATATTTGAATTGTATAAATTAATTAACATTGCTTAATTAAATGTAACATGTTACTAATACACTTATTGCACGAATACAGAAGTGTTAATTGAATCATCGTGTTATATTGCTTTTTACTTTCTCCTATATTACGTATACAAGTGTGTAATGCTACAGGAACTAGTAGTACTAAAACAGCACGAATCTCGTCCGAATTTTTGCGCAAAATTACACAAAAAGTACTCAAATTTTTGAAAAATTGTACGTGCCCTTAATTTAAAATCTATCTGTAAGGAACAAAATTCATTAAGGAAAAAACCTTTATCTTCATAATTGTAGTTGTAGGAAGACGCCGAAAATTTTTGAACTTTTCAATTTTCGAAAAACCAAGGATTTCAACGAATATGAGACCTGCACCTATCTCTTAAACATCATTCATACTATCCAGCAACAACATGTAGAGCATGTTGAGCAACATGAGCAACAAACGATGGAGCCTTTTTTTGAAAATTTGGAAAATATCCCAGGAGCTTCGTGTAAAGTATCCCAAAATTAAAATATCAATTTAAAATTCAAGGAGCCGCAATATCAGCAAGATCGATTAGGGAATACCAATTTTGGAGAAAATCGGCTGAACGGCTAGCGCTGTTCTCAGACGGGCGGACAAATAGACGAGGGACAGACGTTTTGCCGACATTCGATTTCTCGGTATCAAGGACCCATAACACAAGGATTCTGGCTTCACCACGTGGTAGAGGATTTTTTTTTTTAACTTAGCAACTAGATTTATCCACTTTTTTACCAGTACCCTGTAATAAGAGTTTTACCGAAAAAACAATTTTTTCGCGCAGCATTACATAACGTCCTCTACTCCGTCGAGAAAGTAAAAAGTGTCGATATTTTAAGAGAAACACGCCTTGTAGGTCCTTCATATCGAAAACTGTTTTTTTTCTGTACGTTATTCTGTCAAATCCGCATTTTGGAAGGTCTTTACCCCGATTAAAACATGTTTTTCAAACTGTCACTCTCTGTTTGCATGTCTGTCTATCCGTTTGTCGATGAGTAATGGTAAAGCAGGATGATGTAGTTGGTAATAAGAAATGAGTATTTTTTAAAAATAGTTATCGTATATTAAATGGTAAAACTGTATGTGTTTTATGGGGGAGAAGTATGTTTTGCGTAGTTTTTCTTGTGCTCCAGAATATCAAATTTTCTTTCCCTCCATAGAATTTAATAATGAATGACGTTATCAACGAGTGTACTAGGCAATAGGTGAAAACTAGAAGTGTTCGCTTCCGTGAAAAAAGAACTATTTGCATCGGCAAACCTACTACTTGTTTGATTTTATTTTTCTGCTTGGTCTATCATTATTATTATTATTATTATTATTATTATTATTATTATTATTATTATATGCTATGCTAAGAGTCGCCCACCTCACATCTACTGTAGTAATCGGAAATAAAGTGCAGAAATTGGTAAATTTTTGTCTTCATCGGAAGGTATTTCGTCTACCCTCAAAACATTAACAGAATAATGTTTAAATGCATTTAAAAACCTCGAAATTGTGGTAGGGTGAATGTGTGACAGAGACTTAAAATTAATTTCCTCTACTCAAGTTCGTTGAAATAATAACAGCATTATGAAATTATTCGAAATATTGTGTGAGTATTGAACGAAATTCTACGAAAAGATAAATGACTTTCCTTTTATCAATAGACGATTAAATATTTACGAGTGTATGTCCTCCAATATGAAAAATATTCGCGTTTTGAGCATTGGGTACGTGATTAATTTTTACATTTTGGCTCATTTAGACAATTCAATTGAACATTCAAACATCATCCACACATTTGGAACGAAATGCAGAATTCCACATTCAATAAATAACCGTAACACTTGACACTCGATTTCCGTTTTTGAGTTAACTTCTAAGAGATCCGACACTTTCCGTTTCATACATATCCTTTGTTATATTTTTTAAGTTGTTAGGTCGGTAAACTGCAAATGACAGACCGGTGTATGTTCGTAAACCGAGGTGATACTCGAGGTTTATAACTATCCTATTCTGTATTGTCTGTGTGTCGTTCTATATTTCTCATTAACCATATTTTTGTAAGAATAAATCATACAAACATGAAATATTTTCTTGGAGTAGCAGTGCTCATTTGCCATCTTTAGCTACAACTCATTTGTCTTAACGGACGGCGAAGTGAAAAATTCTTAAAGTACACGGTGGCTTTACGATCTTTTCTTTGGTTGCGTTAAGACGATGTATGAACAGAACAGTACCACGAAAATAATCTAATCGTTACGTTGTACAAACATTAATATGACAGTTACAATCCTGAAGTATAAATAAAACATTACAAATATACAAGAATTGTTCTATTTTAGTGATCAATGTTACTAAAGTAATTTGTTTTCGTTGTGATTTAATTATTTCTTCACATTAATATTTAATTACTATAAATAGAGAATTAATATTAATCACAAGTAACTCTGCAACAATTGATTGTAACTCTCACCTCCGTTTGATTGTAATGAAATTCACGTATTAGCATTCCTTACCATATAATGTTAGCTGTGAAATATACAGGAATGGATGTATTGATTACCGTAGCATACCTTTGTAAATTTGTGTCATCATATAATACGCTTCGAAAGACATTCTGGTCCTTCTGGTCCAGTTACGAGAGAGTTCGCAAGCACTACATAAATAGGAATAGTGAATATTAAAAGAGAAAAAATATGTTTTTGCGTCATCTCTCTTGGAAAGATAAGAAAAGTGAGAATAACGATCCGACTCACGAATCGATTGCAGGAGAGCTAATCGAAGCGGCGAATTATAACTACCCTTCATTTGTCGAATCCTTTTGCTCAAAAGCCCCATGGGCTTATTTGTCCTTCGCCCCTCTGCCAGAGCCGATCACCTTTGAGGATGAGGCGAGGGCCCGAAGGGCGGGGGGTGGCATGTGCGGGGCGGGGCGGGGCGGAAGAGGGCGGTGGGCGGGCGGGCAGGGAGGAGAGCCAAGCGTGCGGAGCAGTGGCGCCGCCAAGATGGCGGCAGCACGCCGGGGACGGAGCGGGGTGGGGGTGGCGGCAGTGAGCGCGGGGCGGGGACAGGGCGGGCGGCGAGGGCGGCAAGGGCGGCCCCGGCGGCGGAGGCGGCGGCGGCGCAGGGGCCAGTGGCTGCTGCGGCGCGCGCGTGGAAGGTCGCCCCGCCGCTGCGCGTGAGGGCTGCGTGAGGGCTGCGCGAGGGCTGCGCGGGGGCTGCGCGAGGGCTGCGTGAGGGCTGCGCGAGGGCTGCGCGAGGGCTGCGCGAGGGCTGCGCGAGGGCTGCGCGAGGGCTGCGCGAGGGCTGCGCGCCGCTGTCG
The DNA here is from genome assembly GCA_038098605.1 of Gryllus longicercus. Classification (NCBI taxonomy): domain Eukaryota; kingdom Metazoa; phylum Arthropoda; class Insecta; order Orthoptera; family Gryllidae; genus Gryllus; species Gryllus longicercus. The sequence continues at coordinate 714,893 of JAZDUA010000365.1, forward strand.
CTGTCGCTGACGCCGCCGCCGCTGCCGTGGCTTGGCTGCGCCCTGCGCGGGGTCTGGCGTGATGTGTCCTCGCGGGAGGCGGCCGCGGGCGCGTCAGGTGGCTTGCTGATCGAAGAGCGCCGAGAGCCGCCTAGGGCTCCGGCCCCTCCGCAGAAGGTAAGCGCCGATGGCCCGGCCCGCGCTCCCTCTTGGCCCTAGAGCACGGGGGCAGAGCGCCCCCTCGTCTGCAACATGCGAGCCGCTGATCCCCGCGACTTGCATCATGTTTACCCGTAACCGCCTTCTCTCTGTAACCAGTACAAAACGAATTATTGAATCAAATACATACGTCATTGGGTAAAACGTGCCTCTGTAGAATGTGCATCCGTAGAATGTCTATATATCTTAAAACAAACGTGCTTCGAAACAGTGCTAGTTCTTTAAATACCATTGCCCAGTTCAATAACGTATTTAGATAGGTTAACACATTTCTTCTTCGTATTTCAGAAACAACATCACATTCAAATCCTTATAATGTACGATTGATTATTTTAAACTAAGTTGAAACCTAATTTAAAAGATCGTTTTCCCGATTCTGTGGATGTGCAACATTTTAAGACTAAACACACACACACTTGGATATAGGTTGGATATAATAATAGGAAATTAATGATTACCCTAACAGCCTCTTCAAGTAATTTACAAATGGATGTTTTGTCTCATTGATTGAAAAGTGTTAAGAGAGCATAAAACATTCTCGAATATATGCCACGTGGCACATTTACTAAATAATATTTATTTACTTGCTATGTTTCAGATAATACTTCATTAATACAAAACAAGGTTCCGTCACAACAAATTCATAGTCTTTGGTCGCATAGCACAATGCTGTTTGATTTTCGACGGAGGAGAATTCAATATAACACCCACCCTCACACACACACACATCCTACTTGACTGTGCAAATTTAACTTCAGTGGAGAAGTCGTAATATACTTTTTCTATTTTAGTAATGTAACAATTACAATGTATCGTTAGGAACGTCTTTTTGACTATTAATTAGACATAAATTGATATTTCTAAGGTTAAGATACTTGTGTTAAAGGGCGAAGTGAACAAAACTGTGTTTGTCATAATCACTAAGAGATAATTTATTTTCAAATCTAATATTCATCTAATATTAACTTGAGGATGACAAGATGCGTCCGAGGACTAATCCGAGGTCGGACGTTAATTCTCTCTCATAAGAGCATTATAATGATTAATTTTTCAGGGCACATCAACTGATATGGCCATTAGTCCTGTTAGTATAATGAATGTCTTTTCGTGGGAGGTAGCGGTGTTATCCCGCTGAGTGGTGAGATTCGGCGCCGACCTACTCCTGAGCTTTCGGAGGGTTTACCCGTTCAGTTATCAAACGCCCGCGGCGCAGCGCACATACCGGGAAAAGTTCTAAGCTCCCGGCGTGTGTTTTAGTGGAATGTGTGTGTGTGAGGGGAAGGTAAGACAAGGAAGATGTAGGAAAAATCGCATGCGATCCTTAGACTGTTTGCAAGGGTAATGCACCGGCATTCGTCTAGAATTGATCGGAGAAACCACGGAAAACTATCGGACAGAGAAACCAGCCGCTAGAATTTTTCTCCAGACAGCGGGAGAATTCGACCTAGAGATACAGCTTTTGCCGAAAATCCGTCACCGTCATTTCTCAGATTCTAGAATCTCCCGGTCCTATTCTCTGCCGACAGAGCTGAGGTAAATTCAGCCGTCGTAAGCATGCGGTCCATGATTCCTGTCTTATATCACACCTCGCAGAGTAGATGCATAACAGTTGAGAAAAAGCACTTTCATCGCCAAAGGTAATGACTCATTTAGAACCAAAAATGAAATATAAGTTGTAAAAAATTATGAACGATTTACTACGCCTCGATTTTCTTATCACTGTATAATTATTAATATATCTCTAATTGAAATTAATTAATGTAGTTTTCTTTGACCAAATTGACACACAAGGAAATTCCATTTTCATTAATGTTTACGGGTATTGTATTTTGCAACTTATTTACGTACTAGTGAAGTGCTTCGCTATCGCGTATTACACACTACTGGCCACGTGATTGTTAATCACGTTTTACAAGCTGTGCAAAATTCCAATAGATGAATGACTTCATCACGAGTATGGGTTTGGACATAGTTGTCAAGTATCCTATTGTTACAACGGCATGCTTTCATCATGACACTATCTTGAATAAATTTTATTTTCTTGTTCAAAATTCAAGTAGTAATTCCGGCTGATATTTCCCAATCGCTAGGGCAGAAAACGTGTATGCAATGAAGACCTTAATCCTTGACTGTGCGGCGGGTTGCATTTAGTTTACGGGCTCTTGAGTCGTCATAAACGAATAAATCATCAAAAACGTCCCCACATAACCTATTTAATCCAAACCACTCTTTAAACACTCACTTTACTGAGAACAAAGTGTGAACATTTCAGAGAAATTGGTGGGGTGATTTTTGCGTCTTTGTGCGAGACACATAAGCGCATTCCCTTTCATTTATTACACTAGTGGATCCGGCAATACTTCACTATTGCAGTCAATTACACATCACACACTATATTGGTTATGTGATTGTTAATCACATTTTACGCTTGTTGAACGAAATTTCTAATACGTGAAATACCTCCTCGCATGTAAGAGTTTATTCTATCTCCTGGCTTGGAGATGGTTGTCAAGTATCCTTTTGTTAAAAATAGAAATATCTAGGAATTCAGGCACTCGTGGCAAGAATAGAATTTGTGCATCTGTCAGGATACTTAAAATTAGAGTTGTTGTTAATTGTTTTAGAGGGTACACTCTAAATAGCGCCCTTTGTGATTAGCGATATATATATATATATATATATATATATATATATATATATACACACACAAATTTGTGTGTGTGTGTGCGTGTGCGAGTGTGTCAGTGTAATAATGTACAAGCGGCTTGGCTTCCCTTCCCTCTTCATCCTACGTACTTGATAGGAGTGGGATCTTCCTGGCGAGAACACCCAATATGAATCAACCGCACGGGAAGCCACTTACATTGATGTTGATGATAATAATAATAATAATAATAATAATAATAATAATAATAATAATAATAATAATAATAATAATAATAATAATAATAATAATAATAATAATAATAATAGATTACCGAGTGATAATGAGTCAGTGCGTAGCGCGCTGACTTCGCAGTCGGGAGGTCCGGGTTCGATCCCCGGGCAGGTCATCCTGATCGGGATTTTCGTGGTTTCCCTTGGTTATATATGCGAATACTGGGATAGTTCAAAACCGCCTCTCATCATCATCCTGTCACTTCATAATTCGTCATTCACGACTTAACAACTTTGGCTTACGAAGGGATACAGCCGAAAAGCTGATCCCCATACTGACACGTTAATATCTCTCCAGGATTGAATATGACTGGGCCTCGGAAGAGAACGTGAAGCGTGGTCAAATATGGCCTATACGCAAATAATAATAATAATAATAATAATAATAATAATAATAATATTAATAGTAATAATAATGAGTAACAGAGAAGGGTGAGATACGGGTCATCAGGAGGTCCGCCTTTCCGCCTAGAATATAAGGCAAAAAGAAAGGTAACGAAACGTCTATATATTGTGCTATTTTTTACGTGATGGCAATACTCATATCAATTATGCAATAATATAAATTTATGACAGAATAAAGGTTTAATCACCGTCCGATGCATTAGACTGATATAACGATGATGAGACATCATCTCCGCTCCATTGTTATATGTTATCATTCTGGAGGTGCAAAAACTTTCTCCAGACAACCAGCGTATGTTGAGTGTAAGCTTTGTTACAGTGTTCAATTACCAGTTCACATGTCAATTATACTAGAAAGTGATCGTAATTTGTAGCACTCTTAGGGTGAGATTGTTGCGTATATGACTAGGGACTTAAGTGAAATAATATTCTACAAATTACTTCAAAATTCTACATCGTAATTTTTAAAATATATAACAGGTCATTCAAATATTAACTGCGGAATTGTACATAAAATTTTAAAAATACTTACTCTATGACACTTTTTACACTAAGCACAAGGCATTGGGAAGTAAAAGAATGATGAGTAAAACACCGTGAGGAAAATACATAAATATAATGAAACCAAAATATAATAATATCTGCATTTTCATATCTATAGATTTCCACAAAGAAAAAATTCAACTTTCTTTTGTTAATATTCGTAATAATTTTAAATGCAAACGTTGTAGTCCCCTCAAAGTCGATTGCCGTCGCTCGTTGAGGCGAGCGCTAAACTGCGGGGCGTTTTCACGTCCCTCCCAATGCCATGGCTGAGAGAGCGAAACGCAACAACTTACCATCATGGGAGAGGATTCTGGAACTCAAGAAAACGTGCGCAGATTATTATCTTCTCTCCTATACGTCACATACAGTTTTTACTGTTTTTTGACTAAATAAATCTAAAAATAAATCTACTACTGTAGTGTACCTGACCGGGAGGTCCTAGGGATTGAGTCCCGACGGTAGGGGATTTTCGATATGAGCTGAATAACTAGGTCGATATCAGCCGCTGTCTGCAGGAGAATGCTAGCAGTCGGCTGGTCTGATCGGTAGTTTTCCACAATTTCTTTCATCACCCAGGCGAATGCAGGACCAGTACTTTAACAAAACGGTCTACGGATCGCGTGCGATCTTTCCTTCCTCATCTTGTTCCCTCTTGACCCTTACACATACAAACTAACACTTGCATGCACAGAACCGCTTAGCACATATGCCGGGAGACCAGTCAAAGTATCATCGCTGGGGCGATGCCCCGCTGGTGGAGGTAGTTGAAGGAATTGATTAATGTTTCCGGGCACGTTAACTGCTTTCATTATTAATCCCGTTAGTGTATTGAATTTTCCTCGAGACGGCGGTGTTCCTCCCCATCTCTAGGGTGAGAACCGGCGTCGACCTACACGCGACGGATCTCACTTTCCAGTTGAGAGAAACAACGCCCCCTCTAAGCATATAACTAGACCTCAGATTTTTGAACAAATGCCTATTTAGTTCCTTTAGAAGGTTGTGGACAATAATTGCAGATTTTTACGAATCGTGAAAAAATAGATCTACTGAAAGCATCTAATAGTGCCTAAAATGTCCTAAAGGGGCTGTTGATGCCTATTTTATATTTTTACTAAAACTGCCTAAAGCAAGTTATTTTAAAGAATTATCATATTTTAATAGCTCATTTTTTTAAAATTCGTTATACCGAAATCATTATACCAAATACTTTCCAGAATTTCCCGAAACGTGAATATTCACTGATCGAATACTCAATCGCTCACGTACCAAAATCTCTCATCCAACATACCGAGTATAAAGAGATTTTCAATGCAAAGAAGATGTTTCACGTTTGTCTCCGATCAGAACGCACTTCTGAGGCAACTGCACTCATTCCCGGGGCAGGTGCGCTGTTGACAAGTTGAGAATGAAAAGTGTGCAACAAGGAATATAATGAGAATAGTGAAAGTGAATAAAATTATATGATTTGTAGTCAGTCTTGTAAATGTAAAATACTTGAAGTTCCTGAATAATAAAAATTTTCTAATTTAATCTCTTTGTGATCAGTTTTAGATGCCAGAAACATAACTTTTCATGTTCAATGTTTTTAGTTGCTTGATTTAATAACTTCGTCACCACTTTTAAGTGCTTAAAACGTTCCTTTTCATAATCTTAGTGTCTAATTTCATAATTTTTTGCCTATTTTAGGTGCCTAAATCATCTCTTTTTTGTGCCTAAAATTCCCACCTACGAAACTAAGAACCATATCAATAAACGAACTCAGAAACATAGGCAATCAATCAATATCATTGGACACAGAAAAAGTTTTTTTTTTAAATGCTGGTTCCGCTATTAAAATTTCCAGAGATGGTTTGGAAGTGTTGTCTGTCATGTAGAAAAATATCGAATCAATTCGGAGTGTTTATTCCGCTACTATCGCGAAGTGTTTATTATAATTCATGCAATCGACTGGAAAATATCGTATTTGTGCGCATGTATCTTAATCGTATGTCTCAACTTTCATAACTGGGTAGAGACTCCAACAGAAAAAAACGCATTATGAATCTGGAATCTCACAAGACGAAGGAACTCCTTCCTTATTGAGAGCGTTCAAGTGTCAGTGGGCGCTAAAACAGCCTTCGTCGGGAGTGAGTACACAGAGCATTGACACCAAGTGCGAGTTCAATATATTCCATTACATTTGGGGAGGATAACTGCACTTCAAATAAAATTAAACAATAATACATCAAATAGAACATCAAATCCACTCACTAAACGTTTTTGGAGACTTTTTTTATTTTTTTCATAGAAACAAACACCAGATGAGTGCTGCAGGGCATTCCATTTGCTCGTTCGCACTCGCTCACGTGATTCATCTACCAGCTCCGTACGTTGGAGAGTCCTGGGCTTATTCATAGGTCACAGCAATTGCCCTATGACGGTTTCGCTTCGCTATTTCAGGAAAGCGTATGGACATGTTATGTCCGATAGAGTTGCAGAACTATATACGTAAGCAGTAAACGTAAGGAGTCATTTAGGCTAATATTCCATTTATTGTAGCTACAAGGAAGCAAAATGAATTTGCATGAAAATGTAATTAATTAATAACTGTTATAAAGATTTCTTTTTAAATTATGAATCATAAAAATGTCACCAAATCTCGCCAAATCAACATTGCCCCTTTTTCTAAACAAATAAGATTTACCAGCTACACAAATTTCTTTCTCTAGCTGAATTTGTACCAGGTTCATAAATTCCGCCATCCTCAGGTAAACTGCACTTTTCATTTTTGCTTTTTCACATCTACATAGCGGTGGTGGTGTAATGGTTAGCGTATCGGACTGTTATACTCAAGTTCGGATTCAAACCCGATCAAAGCTGTCGATTTTTAAGGGCGAAAAAATCCCTCGAACGCCTTCCTTCGGAGGGGAAGTAAAGCCAGATATCCCATGTTAGTAAATTTACTGCATATAAAAGATCCTCAAGCCTAAATGAAGCCTCCAAATTCAAATCGCCTGTTAAGTCGCCCGAGTGATAGCTGCGTACGAAATTTGAATTAATGCCTTTTTACGTGGCGAGACTCAGGCCATTAGGCCTGCTCTTCCGTCTGACCACGCAAATTTCGCTACGCTCCTCCCACCAACTAACAGAGAAAGGAGATATTTCTTGGGGGAGAAACAGGCTATTTGAATTTAGCTCAGGTGTCATTTACGCTTGAGGATCTTTTACATGCAACTAAATCTACTAACATGGGACAGCCGGCTTTACTTCCCATCCGAAGAAAGGCGTACGAAGGATTTTCCGCCCTTAAAAATCCACGGCTTCGATCGGGTTTGAACCCGCCAACTGGGGTACAACAGTACGATACGCTAACCGTTACACCATCGCCGCGCGCGTGCAGCGTCAATTTGCGAGATAAGACGGAAAAGCGGGTCCTTACGAGTCTCACAACGTAAAATAAGGCATCAATTTAATTCACATCCGTACTCCTTGTTTAGACGTTTCAACTCCTCTCGACTATCTTCAAGTTTGTGTTCTACACTTGTAATCGTACCCCAACTGGCGAATTCAGAAGGACTCTGCGTCAAACGTTCTGTCTTCTCGGCAGAGCGCTTTCCGCTCCTAACGGCGAGGCCGGGCAAAACCTGCCGTAATTGACTGCCATCTGGCGAATTTTATGTTAATTGCGTGGTGCTCGAGCGAACCGTATCGTGCGGAACTACTAGACGTAATTGCGTATTCGTGTATGAAAAGATGGAAATATGGACTGCAATTGAGAATTTCTTCTCACAAAATTAATGCTTTTTAATAGAAAAGAGTGCCATCGAGCCAACGGACGTATGGCGTTCGTGCACGGCGTACGGCAAATTTGAATCTTGTGTTGTCGATATTGTGGAATGTTGGCCACTTCGCTGTCGGTGTATGCTGGTCAGTTTGAAAAATTCCATTTTACTGCCTATCAAATGGACAATCCTGTCACATGAGTAATATGGTTCATACTATTTGAAAGAAAGAATAATGGAACGTATTTGACTTGTATAATAGTCGCTTACTTACACTTGACTTGTATAACAGTAGGTTTGAAATAAATTATTATGTATGTTAACATAAGGTATAATAACTGTTAAAAGAGTCAAAAGTGTCACGATAGCTTGTCACTCTGTACTTTTGCAAGTGTACAATCTTTAATTAAGGTAACACCATGAGTGCTTTGGAAGCTGTCGATAAATCCTCGACTTGCAAAGGAGGGTATTTATCTGAGAATTTCTGAAGCACGAATGGTATTTAATACAACTATTCCGCGAATGAAATTACTTTCAGCAGAGCTCAAAAATGCGCATAACATTGAATATAAATGAAAGAAATTTCAAATCAAAAGCTATCCGGTGGCCGAGATCGCTAAGGCAGTAGTGCCGTAGCAATATCGGACCGAAGGGTCGCGGGTTCGAGTCCCGCCTCGGGCATGGTTGTATTGTGTTCGTCCTTTCACCCCCTATCATCATCATCATCATCATATCGTGTCATCCTCGCAGTTATCATACCGTTACGAGCAATAGTGGTCGCTGATGACCTAGTAGTTGATGCGACCTTAAATAACAAAGAAGTTAAAATAAAATAGTTTATGTTATAGTACATACACGGTTTATTGCACAGCGATCGATTCATACCGCCTCCTCAGACGGATGAATCACGGTTTATGATTGGCCAGTTGGGAGAAGCGGTACGAAAAATCGAATACAAAAAGCGATAATTTTCTTAGATACCGCACCCTGATTAGGGCATTTCATGTGTATAGTTAAACACTATTGGTTTTATTTTCACTTATGGAATAGATTACACATTTTTTGTTTATTTTTGAAAAAAAAATTGTTCTGTGTTTATGTGAGTGTTTAAATTAAGAGTTAAGGACGTCATCTGACCAAAAATATGGTTGTCCATCAAGTTAGATATAAACGTTACGTCCAAACAGTTGCCGTTGTGTTGCGAAAACACGTTAAGTTGGGTGAAGGGGAAGAAGTCCTGAACCTGTTGCCTCTCCTCTCTAGCCCTAATGGAAGCGACATTATACCGCTACACCAGGAGCAAGACGTTCAAAATCAAGGAGCGTTTTCAGGATAGTTACTTTTACGAATTTCAAGCTACAAATTATTTAACAAAACAAACTGAATTTCTCCTCAATGTCCTTAATTCTAAAAGTTCTCGTTCGTTTCTCTATTTCTCAAAGGCAGATGTCATTTTCCGGGTTTCTTGGCCATAGTAGCAACCAGTTCTAATTATTATTACATTTTGTTCACTTCCATACCTTTTTGGCTTTTTGGAATTCTAAATGGCAATTTTGGTAACTCTCATGACCTGTTAAATTTACCTAGTTTTCACATCTCTATCAGTATCAAGGTATCTAGTCATCGATAGGTTCGCCGACGATTACGTCAAACGATGAAACAAAATGAAGTATTAATAATAAGTTGATTTAATAATTTTTAACTTTTATTGCATTAGTAAATGGATTTATTTGCTTTTTTCTTGGACGATTATATGATGGATACCACAGGTTATGGAGTTTAAAATGTTATTACTAAACATTCACAGAGGTATGTAGTGCCGAACGCGTAGAAGTCTGTTCGCCCAGACGTGGTGAACGTTATTTAGAATCTTGAAATGCTCCCATATTTTCGCAGGGTAGACGATATTTTCCTATAACGTGTCGATCTCTCCCCCTTTCTCTCTCCCCTGCTTATTCGGTAACTTAGGGACTACTTCTCGAATTGCCCCACAAGTCATCGGGATAACTGCGGCGCGCCGAGCCGCCCGCACTCGGGAAGGGGCGGAAGTGGCCCTAGCGATGCCCAGAGCCTTTCGCCGACCACGACGCCCTGGATAACTAACACATAACTACAAATATATTTCAGTAACGAACTGTTTTGACTGTAGTATAATAAAAATTAAAGGACTAGTTTCACGGTCATCAAATACTTTTGACATATAGATAAAAAACTTTATGTAGAAACATACAAATAGTTTTACGGTAGGTGCTGAATAGAAAATCAATCTGAGAAATGGTATTTGGATGCTTTTACGAAAATTGGACGATAGTTTCGAATATTGTTTTCATCTTCTATGAAGAGTGGTTTTAACTTTGGTGGTTCAAAAACATACGGAAAGTTTCCATACTTAGTGATACACTGAAATTATATGAGAGTGGTTATTTCATTGCACGTACGTAAGTATTTTACAAGAAATAATCCACACTAGTAGAAAATTTGTTTAATTAGTTTGTGCATAACTTGGGGAGGTATGACCGCAATTAACATTGTATCAACCACACTTGAACGAAATGTACAATATCGGTTTTAGCATTATTTGAAGAGATTTGTATTTTTGAAAATGTGAACGAAAGTTGTCGGTTATATCGTAGTGCTTAAATATATAATAAAGAAAGTGATACATTGAAAGAAAATGAAGTGATGTGAATATAATTAATATAAAATTTTATTATGCTATGAGAAAGTACGAGCTCTGTTATAGCACCAGCAGCTTTTTTGATATTTTAAAATACTTGAAGTAATTGTAACCATACTGTCAAATTTCTCGGTAATTAATAATTTAATACTCAAACGATATTAAGTTTATATTTCAGCTTTAGTAATATGAGTTACACTTGGAATTATTCATTCTGTCATCTTTAAGAAAGAATGACTCATCTACATGCGCAACATGATACATTTGATCATGTAACCAAAGCTCATGTTCAAATTCTTCAAATCACTAACATAGTATGGAATAAAAATGATGAAAAAAGTAAAACCGTCCTTCCGTGCGTCTGTCCGTCCGTCTGTCCGTCCGTCTGTCTGTCCGTCTGTCCGTCTGTCCGTCCGTCTGTCCGTCCGTCTGCCCGTCCGTCTGTCTGTCTGTCTGTCTGTCCGTCTGTCTATCCGTTTGTCTGTCCGTCTGTCTGACCGTGTCTCTGTCTGTCCGTCTGTCTGTCTGTCCGTCTGGCTATCCGTGTCTGTCCGTCCGTCTGTCTGTCAGTCTGTCCGTCCGTCTGTCCGTCTAGCTGTCCGTCTGGCTGTCTGCTCATCTTGCTGTTCGTCTGCTTATGCGTCTGTCTGTCCATCTGGCTGTCCGTCCGTCTGTCTGTCTGTCTGTCTGGCTGGCTGGCTGGTTGGCTGTCCGTCTGGTTAGCCGTCCGGCTGACCGTCCGTCTGGCTGACCGTCTGTCTTCCGTTTGCCTGTCAGTGTATCCGTGTGTCTGTCCGTCCGTCCGTCCGTCTGTCTCCGCCAGCTTGCCTGTCTGTTTGTCCCTGTGTTTGTCTCTCTTTACGCCTCTGTATATCTTCATGTGCAATATGTTCACGGTCTGTTGAACTCTGCGATGTGTCTGAAGTCTTAAACATATAAAACTGAATTATGAATGAAGGGGAGCAACGAGCGTTTTGAGCAAGAACTGATATAGAAATATTCGCTCCCGTGTAATAATAATTATTTACAAAGGCTAATCAGTAACATATTTTGGCTATTATCCGTATTTATTTACGTGAAGGAATCGACTTACTATCGCAATAAAATATACGTTTTCCTGTTTTATGAGCCCTGACAAATGTTAATTGTTTAAGAATTATTTAAGATGCATATCTATGTGCATGTAATGTCAGTAGTAGAATGCAACACCAAAGTAATGCTACATTTTCAGTGAACTTTCAAGTAAATTGAATTTTTCTCCCCATTTTTTAAGTGGTATCGTTTTTGAAATCGCAATTCCGGTTACTGCCTCTTAAAATCACGACTCCCTTTGAGGGTTTAAATCGGGAGAAATTTGTTACTTTTCACAATTACAGAAATATTAAAACATATGTAGACGTTAATATGCATAGTAGTTAAAATTTTTACATTCCTCTTTCTTATTATGGTGACGGACTCTTTTGTTTCCCGACATTTGTTTCCAGGTATCCCCTCCAGTGAGGCATCACCCCCAAACGGGACAAGCTCTATGCTCCCGACATGTGTAGTAGTATACTGCATGCAAGGGGAATTGTTTCTGTGTGTAAGGAGAGATGGAGACGAGGGTGAGGAAGGAAAGATCGCGTGCGCCCTGTGACCTGTTATTTAAGGTACTGCTCCGGTATTCGCCTGGTATTGATCGGAGAAACCACAGAAATCTGCCAATGAGATCAGCCGTTCGCTAGAATTCTCCTCCAGAGACCAATTCGTTCTAGCTATCTATACTTCGGTTTTTATTTCTTGGCGCGTGAGGGCCTGTCTTCATGATGGAATATCTCACGGCATTTTGCGTCTTTCTCGATCGTGTCGCTAGATATCGCATGATCGCCAGCACGATCAATACGGTCGCGATCATGCGACATCTAGCGGCACGACCGAGAAAGACGCAAAATGCCATGGGATACTCCATGGTGAAGACAAGCTCTCGTCCACCGAGAAATAAAAAACTAAGTATAGTGTCGAAAATCTCCCACGTTGGGACTCGACCCTAGAATCTCGCGCTCAGAGACACTATAGGGGCAACATTTGTCGCTCTGAGCTCACTTAGCCGGTAAATAGGCTTCCAAGAATGTGGAACGCGCCTAATTCAGTAATTTCTTATTTTCTGTTTGTGTATGATCAATGTACGCACAATATCTGGAATTTGCGGTTGATAGGTTGGCAATAGAGATATACAGGTGAACCAATTAAGTCATAACACCCCTTTTATCTCCTCATCCGTGAAAGATACGAAGATATCGTTTGGACAGTCCGTAACATAGATAGGGGCTACTTGATTACAGCATATTTCGGTTCTGAACTATTTTTAATTACAAAGATATGAGGTCAACTCTGTTTTTTTCAAATAGAAACCTATAATTAATTTTAGCTCATCTTAATGAGATTAAAAAGACGATTTCAAATATGTGTATTACTTTATATTTAAGTGAATAGTTTTGTAGATATAACTATGTTTTGTAACGTATTTTTCCTCTGAAACGGCGCCTATTCATGCAACCTTTCTTCTTGACTAAATGGGAAACTTCGCGAGTCGTCCTTCACACAAACACGCTCCATTACACGAGAAAAGTAACAACTACTTTCTTCGATATTTTGCAGAAATACTAATCGTCGATGACCTTGTCCGAAAGAGACCCAAAAGTTTCTGAAAAGATTCCGAAAGGTTTTTTTTAATGTCAAGAAAATAGTATTTATTCTGTTATTTGACAACTGTGACAACATACGTATTATACTAGTATTATTACAAATTGTAAGTACAATACCAAAGTAAGTAAATAAAATCTTGTTAATTTAATTTATTTATGACTATCCGTCATTTACAAAGAAAATACATTTATCAAAATTAAAAACAAAAATGTACAAAGAGAATACAAAATACATTATTAAAGAAAATGGTATTACTTAAGCATAGTATGTTCGAAATGTTGTCCATCTGCTGCAATGCACATTTCCAGTCGCCGTTCGAAAGATAAATAAACAGATGTAAGGAGGTCACATGATATAGCAGAGCAAGCTTCGGTGATACGCCGTTTCATATCGTCTGGCGTAGTTGTGAATTCTGCATTCTTGAGTGCTCCCCAAAGACAAAATCAAGAGGAGTCAAATCGGGAGACCGGGCAGGTCACTTCACTTCAGCAAGTCGTCCTATCCAGCAATCCGGGAACTTCTCATTTAAGACTTCTGTGGCTACACAGGAAGAGTGAGCTGGGCAGCCGTCATGTTGGAACCACATGCACTGACGTGTATTCAGTGGTATCTCTTCTACGAGAATAGGTAAAACGTTTCGAAGAAACAGTGCGTACATATTGCTATTTAATATTCCTGGGATGAAGTAAGGTCCTGCAACGAAATTTCCAATGATGCCGCACCACACGTTAACACTCCACTCGTTTAAAAAACGTTGGATCATCGCGCAGGCGTTGCAGGGCAAACCGGCAAAGTTCCTGGCGGCGTTCGAAATTCCGACCGCCGAGGGCTTGATGTAATGAGAGGTGATATGGATGGAATTTATACCGATGCAATATGCGTATGACACTCGTCTGTCTTATACCACATTCCTTGGCAAAATGTCGCGAACCAGCATGTGGATTGCTAAGCGTCGACCCCAGAACAATCTCCTCATGTGCTTCTTCAGTTGCAGTTTTCTGCCTTGTCCTCTGTTCAGCGTTCCAGCTTCCCGATTTCATTAGTTTCTTGCACATACTTGCAACAAGCTGGTGCGTAGGAAGCTGACGACCTGGATGCAGCTCTCCATATCGCTGTACTGCTCTAACGGCATTTCTTCCGGATTCACCATACACTAGTAGCATATCTAACTTCTCTTCGTTGGTAATGATCTAAGAATTATCTGCTCTATTCTGCTCTAAGAAAGTAGAAAAAGTGAGCTGTCCTATTACCCTAGCAGCGCCTTTTATACTCGTGGCCTCCGCCCCGCTATCGTGTACGTGACCTTTGATCATTTTCGGAAAGCAGGAATGCAAGAGACACTTCCTTTCAAGTTTCTCAGTGGAGAAAAGGAAAGATTGAATTCGAAGGGGCCGCTTGAGTGGAAAAATGCGTTACAAAACATAGTTATATCTACAAAAGTATTCACTTAAATATAAAGTAATACACATATTTGAAATCGTCTTTTTAATCTCATTAAGATGAGCTAAAATTAATTATAGGTTTCTATTTGAAAAAACAGAGTTGACCTCATATTCTTGTAATTAAAAATAGTACAGAACCGAAATATGCTGTAATCAAGTAGCCCTATCTATGTTACGGACTGTCCAAACGGTATCTTGGTATCTTTCACGGATGAGGAGATAAAAGGGGTGTTATGACTTAATTGGTTCACCCTGTATGATGAAGTGTGAAGAATTGTATGACTTATAAATATTCCGGATATTAGGCACTAAAAGTCTAAAATAGGCACACAAAAAGGAACTACAAATATTTAAAATAGTCTCTAAAATGGGCGCTATAAAATTTTGTATTCATGATTTCCAAATAAATATCTTATGGGAACACGACCTAGCAACAACGCAATATGGGTAAATATTCACATATTTTATAAACATGGAACGAAAGTAAACGAGACTTAAAACTGTTCTTGATTTAATACGAAGAATATATACAATTACGGGTTTGAGCAACATGTGTTTTTAACGGGACTAACTCCAAATGAAGCCAGTGTTCCTACATAACGGCACAGAAGTAATAAACTAAGTTAGGGAAAAGGAAAAAACCCTTTTCTCAATATCAGGGTACAGCAAATATAGTACTTTTGTTGACTTTTTACGGCAGTAATACACAACTTTCTCTATACTACTATTTAGTGTCGTATACGAGAAAGTAAAATTTCAATGGAACTTACTTCTAGAGCTGGATATGTCTTGAAAAAAATGTTCACACTTGTTGATTTTAACGACATAAAGAAAATCAAAAGTAGTTCAGATTTAAGGCTTCAAGCCTACGGCAAAGAAACACGGTAGTGTGTGCATCTTTTATGTACAGGTCTGATTCCTGCATCTGCAAAAATTTGTAGAACACTTTTTTGGAACGTCTTGTTTTAATCTGGTTTTCAATTACATGTCAATAGCTTCGTATAATTAATGCACGTCCAAAAACCAAGATCGTAAATATATAGTAAGTTGATAGAAGTGTAGTACCTCTAACTCCTGCTGCCGATGACGCCGAGTTAGGTTGGCCTCTAACTCGTACGTGGACGCGAGTTTTATTTTGCTTCACCAGAAGGTTGACAAAACGCACATTTTTAAAAAACCGCCATACATTTGTATTGTAATTTAGTTATCTCACATTTATCTGCGTCACTTTCCCACAGGAGCTGCGAACTAAGCCTTTATGATGGTTGTTGCCATTTTTCGAAGGGGAAACGGAATTGAAACATCATCCAAATTGGAACTAGTCTTCATTTTTCTCTTTTTAGTGAATAATGGTGTACTTGCACTTGGTGTAGGTATATTTTACTGTTAATAAATATCTCATCGTTAAAACTAGCGTTTCCTAAAATGAGGTACTGCATACCGTTTGACAAAATAGGTTTTTCTCAGTATTCCAAAAAGTATCAGGTCGACATCTATTTAGCCAATGTTTTTAACTAAATCTGTTAATTGCGTTCGTAATATGTTTTGTATTTTCCTTTCTATTCCAATAACCCAGCCAGCCAATCCGGCCTTTCCTGCGACCGGTTACATTGAATTAATATTTGATAAATTAATTTTCATTTCTATCTGTCACTCTGTATCCTTTTCGAACAATATGCAATTGTTATGGATATATTGGTAATTTTGTTTGGGATACTTTTACCATTCCAATATGAAAAATGAAGTTAATCAAAATTTGTTCCCAATCCAAACTATTCTCTTTCCCCCTTTTCTGTTAAATTCGCTTTTCTGTTCTGTTGACGTGGCGAATATTAGGGTATACCGGCGTTCATTTGCGCGTTTGATAATATCAATAAGTTATTAAACAGGTATTTGACAATTATCACTTTGCGATTTTTGTGGTTCTATAGCTTCAGTAGTGTCATCTGTACAGTAATTTCGGATATACCTATAAATGTTGTCGAAAATATTAATGTTAAAAGTAAATACTACTTACCCAAATTGCAGTGCGATCGCTGTATGCATAAACATTCTCAAATAAAACTTTTTCGAGCATTCTGTCGATGAATGCTGAATAGATTGAATGAGAGATATTGTTGTCGCAGGTATATTGATAGAAGAATCAAAATTATTGGTGGATAAAGATTCAAGGACGAGTGTTTGCTTATAAAATAATGTAATAGTGTAACTGAATTCCTGATTGTCGTTAAAACATTTTTCCCCAAATTCGCTGGTTAACAGACACTTCTCTTAAGCAGCACAACCGCAATATATATATATATATATATATATATATATATATATATATATATATATATATATATATATAGTTATTATTTCTACGCATGGTTATGAAATATCACGGTTTTAGCATCCCTTATGTTTTGTAGATGTGTTTGGATGTTGCTGTTATCTTTGTAGCTGGAGGTTCGTTGAACTTGACAAATACCTAAGAGGTATTCATTCTTGGAGAAGATATAGACGTTTCGTTTCATGCTTTTAATTTTTGGTGCGGTGAGTCTTAAATTAAATTTCCCTATATTAACTACTTGAGTTTAGAATATTAATTTAACAGAAGAGAAAATAACTCATTTTCAAACTCAAATTCGATCATTCATAGAATATCTCTTAAAAGGAAACATTGAGTAGTCAAATATAGAATATTCAAAATTTGTGCGAATATTTTAAATACGGACATTTTCAGAGTCGGTTCCAGCAAATACTTTAAAGAAGGGGCTAATTTTAGTTCATGCTCCCAAAATATATTTTAAATAGTAAGTTTGTTAACTGTTAAATTGAAGTAAAAATGCACGAGTACCTATATTCACTATTTGAAATAATGGACTGGATGAAATCTACCAATAGTTATTTTGAGTACATAAAGTAATTAGTTTAAACTGATTCCTGGGAGCATGGCCTCCGTGGCCGCCCCTGAGCAAATCGCTGGAGAAGTTTAAACTTGCGACTCACAGGCATTGCCGACGTCCGCCAAACAGCCCCGTCTAAAGAAAGAGCGGAGTTGTGTGTCCGTGAGAGACGCAGGGGGCCGCCCCCCCTGCCCCCCTCGGGCCGCTTCCGCAGCCGCCTCGCTCCCCGTCCCCTTCCCCTCCCACGCCGCCATAAAACCGCTCTTTACAATAGATGGTATTCTGGGAACGAATAAGATTTGCTTTTTTAATTTTTATTGGGCGCGCGATAAGGAGGAGCCTCTTGGCTGCACTGACCCAGTGTCACGATCAATACACGCGGGCCGCAGCCGCCCTGACCCACGCAAGTTGCGTCGGGGGCCGAGCGGGCGCGGAATGCTGCAGCGGGGGGCGCTCCGCCCCAGACAGCCATTCGCCCACCGCCCTGGCTCGCACACGGCGCAGCGAGAGGCCGCGCGCACACGCTACAGATAATGAGCAAGCGGTCACGGCCAGGGCGGTGATCCAATGCGGGACCGATTCAGTGGCGGACCTAAGCCCTCCCCCTCTCCCAGATATTGTTTGGTAACATTACTCAAACTATCCGAAACAATTTTTACGTATTTGTACCATCACATCTAAGAGATTATTCTCATTCCGAATATACATGTTTTCCAACCAACAATAAACAGAGCACATACTTTCTCGCAATATTGATAGCTTATGAAATTTTCGATAATGTAGACTTCAGCGAATATTGCACCTGCAATAGTACGCTTTATTCGAGAAATAAATAAATAAAAAAGTTGCAGTCATTTTTGGGAAAATTTTGATGATGTTGTGGCTACGTGTACACTACCTCCCAAAATCGAAATACCCCTTTCAAATTCACAAGGCTTCGGGTTCGGCCAGATTGATGGAGTCAATTTTGGAGAAATTCTTAATTTTGGAGAAACCGCCTAAACGATTTACGCCCTATTGTTGTCCACAGATGGACGGAAGGACGGGCGCACTGACAGACAGTCGGACAGTCAGTCAGGCAGGTAGGCATGTAGGCAGGGAGACGATTAGCTGTCAACCAATTTTTCGGTATCAAGGACCCTTAAAAACGTGAATTCTCACTGTACAACATGATAGAGGAAGTAATATAAGGGCAAGATTAATCTACTTTTGTGATGAGTGGGACCCACAATACGAGTTCTTCTGTGGAAAAATCGCAATTTCCGCAACATTACAATACTCTTCGTAATCTTCGAACACTGGCATTGACTCGGTACTCGATCCAACAGCGTCGGAACTTCAGGGCTGGAAAAGCCGATTTACAGGGCGCAAATGTTGGTATTTGTGTCGGCCGTGCGATCATCATATCAAGGTGACGTCAAGTCCCCTTACTACAATCACAAGTTTGAGGTCTCTTAGACTTTGATCATACTTCTAAGCTAATGTGTCGTTCGAAAGGTGTATTCATCACTCATTCCGTGCTATCTTTCTCTTCATGCAAACTGTTCGCATGCTCGTATTTCTACTTGTTCCTGCAATACAACCTGGCAGTAGCTATTTTTATTACAATTACCAGAAAGCGTTTACGTAAAGTTATTTCAAATTAGGTGCCAGGGTGATGATAAAATTTTAAAACTCGCATTAAACATACCTTTCCCGTGGAGAAAACCACTAGTACGTCTCGAGTTTGCTCATCCCTGAGAGCTTCCGCAAGAGAGAAGAAACAGCTGCGATTCCGCACATGCGCAGGCGTGTCCTCTACAGGGTGCCCCACACAAGGTGACTCTCAACTTGAGCCCACCGCGTACAGGTGCCCCACACAAGGCGACTCTCAACTTGAGCCCACCGCGTACAGGTGCCCCACACAAGGCGACTCTCAACTTGAGCCCACCGCGTACAGGTACCCCACACAAGGCGACTCTCAACTTGAGCCCACCGCGTACAGGTGCCCCACACAAGGCGACTCTCAACTTGAGCCCACCGCGTACAGGTGCCCCACACAAGGCGACTCTCAACTTGAGCCCACCGCGTACAGGTGCCCCACACAAGGCGACTCTCAACTTGAGCCCACCGCGTAGAGGTGCCCCACACAAGGCGACTCTCGGCTTGAGCCCACCGCGTACAGGTGCCCTACACAAGGCGGCTCTCGACTTGAGCCCACCGCGTACAGGTGCCCCACACAAGGCGGCTCTCGACTTGAGCCCACCGCGTACAGGTGCCCCACACAAGGCGACTCTCAAATTGAGCCCACCGCGTACAGGTGCCCCACACAAGGCGACTCTCGGCTTGAGCCCACCGCGTACTGGGCGGTACGGCACGGACGGGATTTTGTAAAGCTTCATTCCAGAGTTTCCCGTAAGGGCGCGCGCATTGGGCCGTCACGGCCGCGGCGGGACGATCAACACCTTCCGCCGCTTGCGAAAAGTCCGAAGGAAAGTTCTTCTGGACATTCAGGCGCGCCATGGCTTCAGGATCGGGACGGCCTTTCCACCGTTTCAGTTGCAAAGTTATATGAAGAGTGTGGAACGAACATGGATATGTCCAATTTAATTAAGTTGATCCAGAATTATCCTGAGTTGTCCAACGTGATATTAAATTTTATTTAATGTGTTACCTTGTTAGGAAGTGTAATTTAGTTGGTTAGCTAAACTTTCTGAATCAAGGAGTAACATTCCCAAATTTAAAATACTAGATATTTATAAGAAGTTATGACGTAGTACTGAAACGTGTTAGATGGAACGGTGAATAAATTATGCCGTATTTTGAAATAATACATTAGTTCATTAATAAATGTAAATCGTAAATCGTATATGTCTGTATTTGCATAATTTATTGCAGCTTATTTGTGCCAATTATTTTCTTAAGTTTCTAAATGAAGTAATGAAATGATGACTATGTCTCTCTGTTTAATTTAATTATACACAATTACAATATTTACCAAATATTTATTCACAAAGTATATTTTTCAAAATATCGAATTTAGCGAAATTTATCGAAAATATCGTTTGAGACATCCTAAAGTACTAAAATATTTTTTCGTCTTCCACCAGGTCCGAATATACCAGTAATTTGTGATCCCCTTTTATCACTCTCATTCTGGTTAGAATGAAAGAAAATATGGGCTATCTTCAACTCCTTGCCACCTTTTCTTCTTTTGCTATTAAAAAAGAACAAAATGCGATCGCTTCTTTACTTAAATTATGAAGCCGTCGCGCACAATGCAAGTCACGGAGCGAAGAGCCAAACTGACACAGAAACTGTCCGAAGTGTCCGTCCATGCCGTCCAGGCCTAGTCCGCGCGACCCACACAAAAAATGCCGTCCATACGGTCCCGTCTGTCCGTGCCACATCGACTCAGAGCGCGCGTACTTTTCCCGACCTGATGGAAACTCTTACTCGAGAACATTGCTAGCAATTTGTGCGAGCAGAGTGCTTTCTTCGGCACTGTTTACATTTATACATAAAATATTTGACTTTTCCAAATGATTCGGGATACCAAATTATTGATAATGAGTTCTCAAATTAAGCCACAAACATTTAATCCGCTGATAACCAAATGGGATACTGGAGGCCCTGCTCGTTATTTGTTGCTCTGTTTACAGGTTCTGGTACCGGCCTAGGGTGGATTAATTTAATCATTTTATTCCTCCAGTTATGCGTACCTGAAAGCATAGATGATTTGAGCGATTTAGAGCACCATAACAGGGATTTTCCTCCTTTTGCCGATATTTGCACAAACCGGACTTGCTCGGCGCCGTCGACATGCTACAGATTAAGTAGCAGGTTCCGAAACTTCTTGTCTGAAGTTTGCCTCTCGTTATTATCCTTTATATAGTTTCTTTCTTCTTATAACTTTAACATGGAATTTCTTTATATTTGTGCTAATTTCAATTTTTAATCTTTATCTTTGTCATTCCCATCGTTATATATTTTTTGTATTAGTCAATGTCGCTTGCGAACCCTATCCAGGATATTTGTAATTCCTTTCTATCCTTCGCATGTCTCCTTCCACAAGGGTACTTATCTCTTTGAACAGCTGGAGCACAATAGAAGCACCCTCACCACATTTCTCTTAAATAAATTTAAAAGAAAATCAATCTTTCGTATGAGAAAGTGGCAAAATAACTGTAATGTTATGTTTTATGAACCACGTGCGCCATGAATCAGCGAACGGCCGGTGCAGAGTTCTGTATATGACGTTGAGAACGAAACTCTGGCCACAAAAGTGCAACAGTTGAGAGAGTGCACGGCAATACCGGTCAATTCTATCAGATGTTAAAAAAGTTTCAATTCCTGCGCATTTCCATTAAAATGGAAAATACTGTGCATATGCTTACATATTCCTACTTAATATGATTCTTGAACTTCGCCGTATAAATATACACTCTTACGTCTTCCAAGTTTTAGAGACAATTTTAGTCAGGAAGAGAGCTTCGTGAGTTCCAACTATTTTTGGCCTCGCCTTCCGCAGTTGCATCACGCCAGTGGGAAGTGAAAACTGTTCATTCATTCATTCAGAGCCACAAAGTTAATTTAAGTTTTAGGAGAGGGTCGCGTAGAAATAGGGTGGTTCTTTTGTGTTCTAAAGTACTCTCTTCATTACGCACTCATCGCGGTTCCGTTAGGTCATTCATGCTACCTTCTGGGTCTTTCTCGTTGTATTGATTTTCTTTGTGAACTCGACAAAACGAGGTCATGAATGAATAGAGTTTTTGACTGTGAGATTCATGGTTGTGTAGCTACGAAATTTTACAAGACTTTTACAACGTTAGTAACATCTTCCTAATATTCAGATATTTTCAAAAGTGGAGAAGTTATTCCTATGTGTAATTATCATTCATATCATTTTTAAATTGAAAAAAATATACTGAATACTCCTACAACATCAATATCAAATTCCATGCTGTAACATTTACATCTTGCTATTTAGAAATTTAAAAAATTATTAATCATATTTAACATACCATAACCGGCGTTCCCAAAGTTGTTTACTTACGCAATTGTATGACAAAAATATTTTTTGCAAGTGAAAAGTACCTTTACAATCAGGCGTATGAGGTATTCATTTTCAATTAAATGTACTGAGAGACACCTAGTATCATAAAGCGTAAAATTTCGACATAAGTATCCTGACGGCAGAGATCTGGTCCAACAAGGATTTTTCAAACGCGCAAATAACACACACTGATTCAATATCTTTTAAAAAGATACGAGTGTTATGCCAGAATATTTTTGAGGGTATGGTGGTGTTCTCTGTAACGGCAAATAAAACTCTACAACGGTAAATAATGTCTGTAAGCAATAAAGTAGTTATTATAAACTATGAAGAGGAAAATTTGTTTCCGGACTTTCCCAATTGTACCTTGAGCCGTAACTTTTATTTTCTCGCCAACTACGTGCTTGCGTAGTAGTGAAGAGAAATTATTGTAATGCTACGGCGGAAACTGGCAATTTTGTGACAGAAAACACTCGTGTTGCTTAGCCGTGATATAAAAAAGGGGGTAAATCATTTTGCTATATGTATTAAATTGCATCTTACAACACGTTGTGAAGTCTGAATCAATGTTTTGTGGGTCCTTGATACATGAAAATATTGGTTAACGGCAAAACGTCTTCCTTCGTCGTCTGTCCTCTATTTGTCCGTCTGTGGAACCTAAACCATTCAGACGATTTTCTACAAAATTGATATTCCCAGCTCGATTTGGGCGACTCACTTCTCGCAAAGATTTAATAACATTTTAAAATTATCTCAAAAATTGCTTCAAATTCTTTAAGCTTTTTCCTCAGATACAGCAAATGACGCGTAAAAAAATGTGGCATGTCTCATGTTTCTTGAAATCTGTGATTTTTCCAAAATTGCAAAATTTTAACTATGTTTTCGTCATCTTTCTGCAACAACGATATTGAATATGAATATGTTTTCCTTAATAAAATCTATTCTTCAAAGACAAATCATTAAATAAGACAATGTATAATTTAAATCGTTTTCGCGTGAAGAAATGTTGTAGAAATTTTTTAAACAATTACTTTCTCAAAAAACGACTCCAATTTTTTTTATTCCTCTAGTAGAGTAAAGAACGCTAATAAAAATAGTCCCGTTATTAGAGAAATTTTTGTACTTTCAAAAATTTCCAAAAATGAATATTGCAAATCTCCAGTATTGGTGATTACATATTTTAATAAGTTTTTTTATTTTGAAAATACGCATAGTTTTCGCGCAATTTATGCTTAAAGTACAGGCAATTTATGAACATTAATCTCATAACGGCTTCAAAGTTTTCTTTATTTTTTCTTGAATGTACGCTTATAAGAATGGCGCAAGTCCTATTATCGGCGATTTCGAAATATTTCTTTGATTATTTTGAAGAAGTTGCAAATAATCCGAGAATGTATGTTTATTTTATAAGATCTTTATTAATTATTTCTAATGCACACAGAAATTGAAATAAAACTATGTTGAGTTGGCCACGTGAGATGTGTCTACGGTTTCGTTGGATTCAAAAAAACCTCCAAAAATCAATGAAATAGTTTCAATTCTGAAAGCAAACTGCAAATATTTTATTGTAGTTGTTTGCTCAAATTTAGAAACCAGTATGATGGTCTGTAGTGATAAAATTTCGAGCACACAATTTGCTGTACATTAACCAATGGAAAATAAATGTCTTATGTGCTGAGAATTTTTAATTGATTCTTGATTATCTCTAATTGATTTGGAAACATCTTCTCTCAGAAAGAATGTGTTATCCGACTATATACTTCTTATACTGTGCGTGCGGAATGAATTCTCTTACCCAGTGCGTCACTGCCTACAACACAGCTGTCGTCACGCGACAGGAAGACTTCCAGGAAGAAAACGAACGTCATTAAATATTTGCTTTTTACGTGTTGCGTTGTGGGACGGCGAACTATTGAACTGTGTATCTGCATGTACTTTTCTATATTAATGCGATAATGATAATTGTTCTTGTTAAAATATTCAGTTCGTTGCGGTTTTTTTACGAGAGTATTTGCTTGTTCTGATCGGTGTTTTTTGCTATTTTTGTCCTTGGTTACTACGTGCGGCGAAGGAACCGAATTTAATTCCTCTGATACTTGTTATAATCGTTGAGGTACTCTGCGTTCTCGGAATCCAACAACGTATGTACCGAATATTAGGACCACTGTGTTCCCAGAAATCGCACATACTTAACGAAATTTCTCTTCCCTTTCTTTGCCCCGGAAGAAGGAAGCTCGGAATATCTCTTTAGGTTTGTCTTTCCCTGTCGGTTGTACTTGCATTATATTTTATATCCTTTCCTCATTTATTTGTGTTTACAAAACAATTTTGTACTTCGGCATATGATCTTTGTAGTAAATCTGTATCTTTGGTTCATTTTACTAATTGATAATGGATTTGGTTGAACCTGACAGTACCTTTCCAATTAAGCTCCCATATCTTTTCCCTAAATACCAATTATATGCATCCCTAGCGCGCGTCGCGGCCAGGGATATTTAATCCTCCTGCCTGAGCAGCTCTCGAGTTCCGAAGCGTGCGACTTACCGGGCGCGCGGCGCCGCCTCCCTGCACAAACGCACAAGAGCGATCGCCGCCCCTTCTCGCCTCAATCAAACTGCGAAGCCGAATTGCTCACCGCGTAAAGTACAATAACCACCAGTTGCACTTGCAATAACATCACATTTTATGGCGACCCGGTGTGTATTTGTTTACGTACTTACGTAGAAAAGAGAAAGTAATGCCGCAGAAAAAAGTTAATTGGGGCCACAGTATTGATTTATTTTGGGATTCTTGTATCGAAACCGTGGATAAAACTTGTTTATATATGTAATAAATTACTTACCGTAGTAGCCAGTAGTGATAGTAACAGTAACAATAGATTTGGTTTTTGTATTTGTTTTTGTTTTTAGCCATTATATGTCACGTAGAGGGCAATTGGCTTCGGTGCCATTAGATCCCGAGGTTCCTCGACTGATATCCAACGAGGAACCCGTGATGTTTCGAATTCGCTTAATCTTCGTGACTTGACGTAGTTGACGAATTCGGCTAGTGACACAGGTTTCGCAGTCGTGGCCTTCCAGTAGAGCCATCCCAGCATTTGCCTGGATGACCGACGGAAACCACGAAAGCTCCGGTCAGAGTAGATGGAAAGGAACGCCCCGGGGCGAAAGCCCCGAACAGCGACGAAAGCCCCGGGTCCCCCGAATGCAGTCAGCGCGCTACACCCTATCCACTGTGCTCGGCGCTTTGGTTTTGGTGTGAGTTAAAAATATCATTAAGACACACACAATTTTCTCTTGATTTATCTCTTGATTCTAATTTCGATGTGAACTACTACGAGATATCTGCTGCAACCACTGAATAAAAATCCTGTAAATATGTATTTATTTCATTCTGTAACATCTTTAAAATGAAGTAATAATTGAAATGATCTTCAAATTTCTGTATGCGCTTTTCGTAGCTGCTGTGAAGAACACAGCCTACAGAAAAAAACATTTTATTTTCAACAAAACAGCCTAGATATCAAATATCTAGGAACATCCAGCGTGAAATATTCAGGACAAGACGCGATTCGCCTTCGCAACATCGAGTGAAGAAATCTGTTCGAACAAATTTCTGCCTGCATTGATGTCGAGAAAGACGTCAATGGAAAAGAATCGATCGCAGAGTAAATAGTCGAGGAAGACAGTCGCTCATCTGTCCTTGACCTGCGGTCCTCGGGGTCACGAGGCGTGACACGACGTGCGACGCGGGGAGGTAGAAGAGCGCGCGTTAGGCACCCCTGCGACGTCCGTGACGCCGCGCGGCGGCCTTTCGCGCCGCTGTTGTTCGCCGCGCGCGCGGCGGGCCGTCGCAGCTGGACAGTGTGACGCGCGCAGCCGGTGGCCCTATCGATCCCCGGCCCGGGGCTCGATACGCTGGCTGCAGGCACGGCGCTGCTCGCCACCCGGCGCACGCGCGCCCACCCGCCCCTCCGCCCTCCCCAGCCCGGCCTCCCGTCACGCTCTCGCCTCCCAGGCCGCCTTGAACCTTTCACATCGCAGCCGGCCCGCCACGGCCATTCATATTTCCGGAATATCGAGCCGGGGACGAATATTTTAGTGGGCTAGATTTTAGTAATAAATGCAACTAACTGGAGCTAAGCAACAAATCCTCATCGACTCAAGAAAGGCATCCTCAAGTGATTCATTGATTGCCATTCCACGCCAGATTTGGGCCTTTTCTATTTAACGAACATGTGTCGAACTCTTAAGGATGGAAATGTAAAGGGAGATAAACTATCAATTACGAATAGTAAGCAAATTTTTGATGGCGTTTTGTGTAAATATTAACCTAACTCATATATGTCCACACTATAGTTATTGAAAGTCCTGGATTTTGCCTCATACGCTGTAGATGATGTGGATAGATGTTGCACGTACTGGAATTACCCTCGGGTATCTGCCGCTGAAAGTAATGAGTAGGATATGAGTAGATATGTTGAAAAAGTTGGTTAGTTAATCTAGCCAGATGGAAAACGAATAGTTCGCTTATTTTGCTTCACTGCTTGCCACGATCCTTCGTTTCGATTCTTGCTCTGCTAGAGCATCTAGCCATTTCGTCGACTAGTAGGTGAAGCCAGAATCACACACCAGCAGTTTTTCAACGTGGTTGATTTGTGCTAATTCTGCTAAATCAGAGTTAGTGATGAAATTAGGTCAGAGGCTTTCCTTTAGGCTCTGAGTAATAAAAATCTATATAGTTCTGTAGTATCGTAAAGAATAATTAGTTTATTATCATACGTAGTTCCACGAATTGACGATAAATCCCGCGAGATTTATCCGACTATTCCACTCGTGAAATTAAAACCAATAGGATTTAGCTATACATACAAAATTCTTGGGAAATTCTCAGATATATCCCCTCCTCGCTTCGCGAGTCGGAGATTTATCGACAATATCTAAAGCACTCGTGATATTATCTATGAAAATGTCTAAACTTTCCAAAAAAAAGTTCCAGTTTATACTCTAAAAATAAGGATTAATGCAGTACAAATATGAATAAATAGAAAAGGCACGTATATAAAACACGAAATATATAGGTGTATTTGATTTCATTATTAACTTATTAAACACACAATTATTAAACATACAACTACCAAAATTGAAAAGGAATTGCGAATTGCAAGAAATGCACGTAACGAAATCACGGCATATATGGGTTTATTTGGTTTCATTTCCTCCAAAATGTACGCAATTTTTTGAATTGGTGAATCTTTTCCTAATATACAGCTTTAGTCGTTACAAAACTTTTCAAGCTGTTTTCAAACACATTTTTGACTTTTATCGGTATTTTCTGGAGTAACTGGTCGAGTAATATCGTCTATTTTATTCTACTAAATAGTTTCGCCATTTTATTTAGATCTGATTGAACGAGACTATGGGAAAGCGCGCTTTATTTTACATCGACCTATGGCT
Organism: Gryllus longicercus; assembly: GCA_038098605.1. Lineage (NCBI taxonomy): Eukaryota > Metazoa > Arthropoda > Insecta > Orthoptera > Gryllidae > Gryllus > Gryllus longicercus. The sequence continues at coordinate 742,923 of JAZDUA010000365.1, forward strand.
CGATACATACCTCCTCTTAAGATAGATGAATCGCTGCTTATGGTTGAGCACTAAGGAGGAAGTGGTAATTAAAGTCAATAAAGAGAACTTATATATATTTTTGTGAACCTCTGCACTGATTTGTTAATATCGTTTGCATTCTTAAACACTATTCCTTTTAATTCACGAGTGTTATAGTCATCGAAATTATTTTTTTCTCCAAAAATGCATCTTTTGTTTCTATCTGAAACTCACAATAAATACATGAACAAGAAGAGTGAATCATTTAGAGAGAGAAGTTAATTTCACACATCATTTCGAATACGTACAATCATGACCGTGATGCTCCCCTAAGAAACCTATGAGGGAAGTATGTCGGTCAACTCCTTTCCAATACCGATCAGCAGAATACACGTAGTTACGAGTACTTAATGTTGTTTCGTCAACTATCGCGGCCACTTGCCTCATGAGATAACACAAGGACCAGCAGCTCGCCTTAGCAGTGGCATCCGCTTTTGAGCGAATTGGAACATGATCTGGCCAGAGAATTTTCAATCTTTTCAACGGAGTGCATTACCTGCAACATGCTGTATTCATCCTGTATACATGGGTGGTTGTCATTATTCATGGCAGTCATTACTAGACCGAATGTGCCGAAACGTGAAAACTTGATTCCGTTAACGTCATGTATTACCACGCTTAAACACAGAACAGGTGGTGTTAAAACAGCAACTTTCTCGCCCGTATTTTCACGCAAAATTACACAAAAAGTACTCAACTTTTCGAAAAATTGTACATGACTATTTCATAGACTATCTTTAAGGAAAAATGTTATCACGGTAAAATATTTCTATCTTTAATATTTTAGTTGTAGAAAGACATCGAAAAAGTTTTTAACTTTTGCAATTTACGAAAAATCAGGGTTTTCAACGAACATGAGACCTGCACCGTTCTCTTAAACGTCCTTCACACTATCCAAGAACACAATTTAATAAAAAATGTTGGAGTAAGTTTTTTGAGAATTTTGAAAATGTACCAGGGGCTTCATGTCCAAAATTAAAATTTCGGCTTCAAATTCAAGTGGCCGCGACATCAGCCAGATCGTTAGGGGAATATCAATTTCGGAGAAAATCAGCTGAATGATTTGACCACTAGTGTTGTTCACAGACGGACGGACGGCCAGGCAGACAGACGGCCATACAAACGTTTTGCCGTCATTCGATTTTTCGGTATCAAGGGCCCACAAAGGGATTCTGGCTACGCCACTTGATAGTTCTTTTTTCTAAATGTAGCAACTGGTTTTATCCACTTTTCTTGACCAGTGCGCTGTAATACCAGTGAGTAGGGAGAAAGTAAAAATGTTAAATGTGGTTGATTACGAGTGCCCCTTCCCGTTATATTCAACAATTTGTCGACGGTTTTGACATAGGAAGAAGCTGTAGTCACCGATTCGTATCTTTAAGTTACTCTCAACTAATACCAATCTTAAATATTATAATACAGACGACATAATATTCAATAACTCAAACTTTTGTGATCCCAAAACATCTTTGAGGTAAGTTCATTTATTTACTTTAATGGCAAAAGGATAAAAACTCTTTTTATCTCAAAAAAGACACATCCTATTTCTCGAAGTAATCAAGATGTCTCGCAAACCTTTATAACAGCTTATTCAACTTGCTTCTAAGTGAAAACATTATGGTAACCTTACTTGTGTTCCAAGAGTATCATATGGTTTGGCAATCAACGCCTTTGTTTTTAGACTATTCGTTGCTTCTTCTTGATATTTGCCTTTCCTCACAATCATGACCGGTTTCCGACTGATGCCCAGTTTCAACTAATGGGAATAAATTAATCTCCTTACAATTCAAAATGGTACCATATACGCATTGCGAAACTGCACAGAGGTACAATACTTCCTACTGGTTCAACAGTTTTCCAAACCTTTACCATCTGTAAAGCGAAACAACTGTAACTAGAATTATTTTCCGTTTCCGTTGCAAATCACAGTCTGTGTATGGATGGCCTCTATTTAGTAAAATTTCAGTTCAGCAGGCTTCACAATTTGAAAGTATCTAACGGGGCAAAGAGGCCTCAAACCAAATTAAGTAAAACGATCTGAACAAAGATTCTGATCCCAAATAACAAAATGTTCAAAACAAGTAGTTTCCTGAAACATAATCCCACCCACCTCTACTAAGTTATAAAAAGCTGTTTAGGTGTTATCTGTTTATAGGTAACACAAAACTGGTCTGCTTACAGGTGTCATTTTCACACTTCTATTATTTGTCATTACACTTCGATTTAAAAAAATAAATTTAAACATTTCTTCAATAATACATTATTTTTAAGCACTCGAATTCCAAATTAAAAGTAATTTCTAAGTTAACATTTCTGAAAATATTATCACACAAAGAAAAAATAGTTTAAATATATTTGATTTTCTCTTATTTTTCGAAGCGATAGCACAAGTCTAAGAAATAAGATTCTCAGGTACATGCCGTAAAAAAATATTTTCTTAGTTTCCATCGTCTTAACATATAAATTGGTACTCTTACGTTTTTGAATTTCTCTTTGGAAAATTGTTGATTGGTTTTCTATTGTTCTCTAATAGAAGATGTTTCCTGAAGATCCAAAGTCAACGAAAGAACGAACTTTAGGGCACGCTCCCCTCTTCCCAAGATGTTGGGCCCAGCCCCCAGGACTGTAGGGTCTGAAACCTTACCACTTAATATTCATTTCTTGAGTGTAGAATCGAGACAAATTATCATTCCACCATATTTCTTTCAAAAATGCAGAAACAACTTAAACGAAGTTTTATTAATTTTCTGATGTCATTATTCTATTTATAGGCAAGCATGGTCGACATTAATTGAGCTCCGCGCAGTAAATGATAATAATATGATGACTGAGTATCAAATACACAGTCCCAAGAATCTGTTTCAGTATTGGTCGTCTCGATAGAATAGTGGCAAAATGCACTGGCCGTAAACCAAGAGATCTGGACGAGACTTCCGGACAGGGTGAGAAGAGCTGAGTATTACAACAGCTTAAGCACATTTTTTTGCGAGTCCTCGACAAACGCAAAAAACGTCTCATTCTCAAAAATAGTCGACAATTGGTCATACAGCAGCACATACTTTCTCCTATTAATTGTACTGGTTATTAGTATCAATTTGCATACTACAGCTATCTCTTGGAAAATTGTCTTCACTTTAAATGAAGCCCCACAGATTCGACAAAACAATACATATCTTATATAAGGTTGAAAAAGTATTTACTCGGTTTAGGATTTGAACACGAGCGCTTATGTTTTCGTATCATGCACCTTAACGGCTGTATCGCGATGTCCTTTCTGTATCGCTGCTGCAATGAATTTTGAATGGTGCGGTGATTATCCTTACGTAGTAATCAAGTAAACTGCGTTCGTATTATAACTTTCGTATTACGTTGTTATTTAGAATATTATGGACCCTCCCCTTTTTTTACCAAATGTCCTCCTTATCAACGCTGAGGATCTGGTCACCCACTGTCCCCTCCTCCGCCGCGCCGTCAGCTCTCCGCCGTCCAACTCCGTGGCCCGTGCCGCGTCTGAAAGTGTACCGCGCCTGTCACATGAACCCCATTCCGCTCGGCACTTCCCTCTCGGCTGACTGCTGCTCCTCGCTACCGACCTTGGAGTGACCGCTGCTGCCTTCCACTCACTGTCACTCCTGCTCAGAGAGAGTACATTTATGACCGCACGAATTCATTACACCAAGCTTCTACCCTTTACTGACGTTTATCATCAATCCTGCAACGCGGAAAACTTATGGTGCAACATCATTCCCGTTGCCTGTCTCATTGGTATCGGTTACGTAACATTATAATACTATTTGAACTAGCAATTGTGTTTTATTACTCCAATTATATAATTCTCGTAGTAGATTGTTGCAGCCCGTTGCATACAGTTTATGACACAATAATTATTATAGTACAAATGTACCAATCGAAGAGAAGTTTACAAATCAAGAATTAAGAGGTAATTAATCTTTGGTCATCGTTCGACTAAATGTTTCATTCCATTACGTATATTAAAATTCCATGTAAATATTGAATTACGCTTGTTGGTTTTAATTTATTTCATCAATAGTTTTCGTTTTTTTGGATGGAGTTATTTTTTAAATTAATTTAATGTTAACTTGGCTTAGTTCGATCCTATTTGACTCGCGTAGAAGAACATTTGACTGATCTGCGCAAGGCTGCAACAAATATTCAAAATTAAGTACACTATTAAGAAGTTAATTTGATAGACACACAGAAAAACAAAATTAATCTTATGAAATTAAAGCTGTCTTAGATGAAGCATCACACGAATTATATCTTTTATAAAAAGTAAGTGCGTAAAATAGAAAACATATCTTATTATTACAAAATTGTACGTTCATAAATCAATGTCTATATACTTGTCGTAGATAACATAATCTTGTGTACAATAGGTGCATGTCTAGGACATGAATAACATGAATTTTTTAGTCGAATGAGGTATAAGGTGCACAAGCTACCACTTTAGTCCCTAATACCCAATACAAAAATCAACGTGTCACGAACTTTTACACTAACAGGTAAATATTATAAAATTTGCAAAAAATATTCGAATGGAACTACGTCCAAAACATGAAACTACGCCCAACACATTTCGACGCTCCATAGTTTTTGTCAAATATATTAACTGCAAAAGCACAGCGCAAAACGTAAAGATCAACAAATTTGGAAACAAGGGTCAACAAATAGCTACGAGCATATAATTATCCAAAGATAAAAAGCTATATGAAAATGTAATAATATTATATAAATGTAGTCTGTATTTTGTTCAATCGTTGTTTATTTTAATTATACATAGAAACAGTTTCCATTGTCTTTTTTACGGAAACATTTTTTTGTAAAACATCGTCTCTAACCTTACTGGTGTTCTATTCGAGAAAAAAATAATACATAATTTTGAAGACATATTTGAGAAAATTTTGAAAATGTTCCCCCTAAACTAAAAGATTTGTTGCAAATACGTAGGGCTTTGAAGGAGGTCAGATAAGTTTGGAAAAAATCCAATGAACGCATTAGACACTAAAATTGTCCACGGATGGACGGAGAATCAGGAATTTTGACGTAAACCAATTTTTCGGTACCAAGCACCCACAAAACGTTGCTTCTTACTACACAATGCACTACACACATTCTTACTACACATTTAGAGAAAGTAATTTATTACATATGCCTACAAGAATTATGCACATTGCCGATATGAGGGACACACAATAGGAGTTTTTCTGTTGATAAATTACTACTTTGCGGTGCATCTACTTTACTTTATCTACTTAAGTAGTATACGTGCATACGAGGTCGCTCGTAGTTCACTCGTTGGTCGTGTTGCTATATAGCGAGCTCGAAAATTATATTATTTTCTATTCAAATGCTTTTCCACGAAAGTTGGCTAAAATTGCTTTCGTCTTATCAATGAGCATTGAAAATCATTGACAGTGCATTTTCGCTTGCGAAGAAACTTCGTTGTACAAAGCTCTTCCCTGGCTCTCACTCCTGCTGCTGACGCCGGGCCCCACTCATGTGCCTCTGCTTCTGCGTCGTCTTTTCCTCCGATTAAAACGTAGGGCGAGTTGACAGAGATCAGCTGGGGCGCGGTTATTCAATCGGGAGCTTCAATATCAAACTAGTGCTGCTACGACAGCACGTGTTTTCTTGCAATATTATGTTATCGTTATGTAATGTTATGTCTTAATTTCAGCCATTCCTATACTTCAAATATCACTTTATCCCGTAAATAAAGGAAGTGTGAAAATACATTTTTATTTCAAAATTTAAATGAATATATATATATATATATATATATATATATATATATATATATATATATATATATATTGAAACACATAATGTGTTTCCTTACACTAATTATAACATTAGCGTAAGTAATCAGTATATATTTTGGACTGCGCGGTACGTACGTCAAGCGCGGCGAACAACGATGGGAACTAGCAACGGTCGCTACCGCCGCCGTTGCCGCCGCCGCGAGGACAGCGTGAGAATGTCGGTTACGAACTGGGCAGCGAACGGCGAAGATTTCAGCCGTTAGGACAGTCGCGGAGAAGTGGCCGGTAGGTACGGACGGGTGGCGAAGAGCTCGCCGTTAGTGCATGGACAAGGGGAACATGCGGTGTATGTTGTAAAGTAGTAGCAACTGTAGAACAATAGATACGTGAAGTAGAGATCGAGAATGTTATTAGGATGAGAGATCAGCGACGAGAGAACAATCGATCGCGCTTGTATTATTTATCGCGGTAAGAATAACACCGGAATTGTGTGGTGCGGAACTGAGGCCAGCACGTGTAGTAGCCGTGGGGTAAGTGATTAAATCCAGCGACGGAAGATAATCAGAGTGAGGTGCAACACCGAGGTACCAGGAGCCGAATCAGGAAGGATTCGCAAGGTCACCAGCCGAGGCGATCGCCACGCCATCAGCCGCCGACGACACCCAGCTGCTGCGAAGGTCGGCGACCCCTGCCGACACGAGCCGTGCTCCAAGCATCGAAGGTATTGGTCGGGGCCCCGAAGGTATGATAATATGTATTACACCTAATCTTGGTACCAAGGCAGAGTGTATAAATGTTGTTAGATCATGTAATTAACAAATCTAGTTTGTGAATAAATGCTGTTCATGATTGTACTTCATTTATTAATTAACTTTCCTAATGCTATACCAACTTATCGTAGGGACCCATTCACGGAAAAGATACCCTCCTTTAGTAATTTCTTGCAGTGAAAATACCCGGCATCACCAGGTACGTCACAGCTGGCGCCCGAACAGTCTGGAAAGCGTGTAATTAAGAAATGTGGCCCTAGGAAAGTTGATAAAACATTGGAAAGTACTGTGCATGTATTTGATGTATATCAATGCAGGTTAAATATAATAGGCAGGCAATGTAAAGCTCATTATTAGAGGGAACAAAAGTAACAGTACATGTACTAACAAAGCATGCATAAGTCAAGAAAGCATAATGAATACTTGGTAATTACAGAAATTTTGTTGTTTAATTAATAGCGGGCAGATATATGAAACTATTTGAGAGTAACCAGTATAAAGTTAATACTACAGTTACTGGGTTTATGAAAGCTATAAATGTACATATTGTAAATGATATAGTGCAGTATAATTTCAAAGATTTTGTAAGACAAGTCAATAATGTTTGAATTGGTTGGTATTTTTCATAACATGGAAGTTGACGAATTTGTGAAGTAGTAATAATTCTTGTGGAAATATAAGGGTATTTAATATTATTATATAAATCGTGCACATTACCTGCTGGGAATTTACATTCAGCAGTGCATTGTTCATTAGTAATGGTAAAGTTTGTGGAATTTAGTGGAAAGGATACTAGGTTGGGAAGTGTGTAGCAGCATTGTGAATGTATATTTTCAACATTCATGTAGTATTATTGAGGGAAGTTTATGGAGAAGACATGACATGTAATTGTGTGTGATTGTTGTGCACATAATATAGCAATAATTGTGTTGAGAAGTAATTCCAAAGCAAATAGTGGATTTACTAAAATTTGGGAGCATTTTTGTAATAATGTTAATGAGTTTATTAGCAGTACATATGTATTCAAGTGGTAATAATATTACTGATTGTAGAGAATATGTTTATGTATTGGTAGGTGAGTGGGAATTTAAGTGATTACTGAATTAGTGTTATTGTGTTTTGTGGTGAGTGAGGGTGTGTTCTTCATCAATCAGCATCTGAAATATTAGTGCATTAAAACAGTCACGAAGAGTATTTAGTGCAGTGGTTGGCATAATAAATTAAGAGGGCAACCGTTGCATTGCTGTTGAAAGAGGCAAAGGGAAAAATTGTGCGAGCATTTTAGTACAGCTGGGGGTGAACGGGAAGTTCAAGGCAACGAAATGGAGGCGCAAAACATAGACTGGACTTGGTGGGGAAGGTAGATCAAGTAAGGGAGACAGATGAAGGAATCGGCAGTAGCACTTTATCGGAAAGCAGGGATAGTGGAATTGGAAGACGGTTGGATGATACGTCAGGGGATACTTTCAATAAAGAAGTAGAAGCTACATCAACGCCGATGAACCAGGCAGCAGGAAATCTAAAGCAGGGGGGTGGAAAAGTTACCGATTCAGATATAATGCGAATGTTGACGAAGATATGGGAAGAAATGGTTAGGGAAAGGGAAGAATTGGCTAGGGAAACGGATAAATTGGTTAGGGAAAGGGAAGAACGGAGCAAGAAGGCGGAGGAACAAAAGAGGATCGCAGAAGAACAGAAGAGATTCACGGAAGAACAGAACAGGAAGTCGGCTGAAGAACAGAGCAGGAAGACGGAGGAACAGAATCGGACGTGGGCCGAAGAACTGAAGGGGAAAATGGACGAACGGAATAGGAAGATATTGGAAGAAATAAAGAGAACGAGGGAAGAATTGACGGGAAAATTGGAAGAACGGAATCAAAAATTGGAAGAATTAACTGAGGTGACCAAGAGCGGGACGTCCAAAATTGCGGATCGACTGGAGGCTCGGAACCTATCATTGGCCAATCTATTTGAAAAACAGAGAAAGGAAATAAAGTCCATAGTAATCAATTGGGATGAGGTGCTAAAATTTCAACCACACCATCAAGTGGATGCTAGGGTTACTGCAGAGGATAAAAGCGAGGGGATGACGAACCAAATTCATGAAGAAATCAAGACAGCGGAGGGCAAAACGGTGGAGGTCCAAATCGAGGCCGAGGAGGATGTTTGTAAAGTGGAGGTGGAAACGGAAGAATTGAAGCAAATAATGGAAGAAGAAGTGGAAATGAAAACGGAAGAAATGGAGCGTATAATAGAAGAAGAAATCGAGGAAAATATACAAGGGTGCGAGGAGAAAGTAATAATACAAGATGAATTTGAACAGGAAGAAGTAGGGAAAATGTCACCGAGTGTCAAGAATGGGGTGACGCCAATTATGCCTCCAAAGTCGCTGAAATATTCGGAAGATGGTAAGGAAAACCCTGACGCAGTTATGCGAGCAGCAGAACAGCATCTAGCACTAATTGACACCGTGGAAGGACACAGGATCCAGTTCTCATACCCAACGTTAGAAGGAAACGCCAGGACATGGACAGGAATTTTTAATGTATTTCCTAAATTCTTGAAGAAATTGAATGACAAAATTTTCATACGAGATTGGAACGAAGAAACCCGGACAAACGGTAAGATAAACCTGAGGAACAATCATCACAACCACGTCATGGAAAGTATTAGTGAATACACAACGAAGAATATTATGAGGCCAAAAATATCATTTATTCCTAGGAACTACCAAGCAATAATTTGCGTAGTAACGCGACAGCTTTCCATCACTACGCAGAACTTATTGGGCAAAGCAAGTCATGCCGAGTTAGGAAGGTATCAGAAGGCAGTGGTAGAGTATGACTGCACATTCGCAGATACTCCAAAGAAGAAGATAGAAATACTGAATGCACAACAGAGAGAGCAGCGGTCGCAGTTGTTGACAGAAAATAAACAAGAACCACCGAAGACGAAGGAGAAGATATACCAAGCATTGGTAAAATCAGGAAAGGAAAAGAAGGAGAAACCGAAGAAGAAGACTTACCAGTTGAGTGAGGGACAATCGGTACGGCTACGGGTTCCCAGAGTATCGAACCCAAACCTAAAATTATACCCAAAATTCTTCCTGTTATATGAGGGGCCATATTTTATAGACAAAGTAACGGATAAAATGTGGCCAGACTGTTAAATAACAGACAAGAAGTGATAGGACACTATAATGTTAAGTCTGAGACTGTGTCCAATAAACGAGGACAATAGTGAAGTGTAAATAAAGTGTATTATTAGTATTAGTTTAAACAATCACGTGTTAATCTGATTTTAGGGAATAAGTGTATATAAGGATTCATGTAGTATACAAGACAGTGCAACTATCGGCAGAGACGATGGTGATGAAGTGAATTTTTCTTAGGCAGGAAAAATCCAAAAAAGGAGAGGAGGGGGTGATGAAACACATTATGTGTTTCCTTACACTAAAGAGAACATTAGCGTAAGTAATCAGTATATATTTTGGACTGCGCGGTACGTACGTCAAGCGCGGCGAACAACGATGGGAACTAGCAACGGTCGCTACCGCCGCCGTTGCCGCCGCCGCGAGGACAGCGTGAGAATGTCGGTTACGAACTGGGCAGCGAACGGCGAAGATTTCAGCCGTTAGGACAGTCGCGGAGAAGTGGCCGGTAGGTACGGACGGGTGGCGAAGAGCTCGCCGTTAGTGCATGGACAAGGGGAACATGCGGTGTATGTTGTAAAGTAGTAGCAACTGTACAACAATAGATACGTGAAGTAGAGATCGAGAATGTTATTAGGATGAGAGATCAGCGACGAGAGAACAATCGATCGCGCTTGTATTATTTATCGCGGTAAGAATAACACCGGAATTGTGTGGTGCGGAACTGAGGCCAGCACGTGTAGTAGCCGTGGGGTAAGTGATTAAATCCAGCGACGGAAGATAATCAGAGTGAGGTGCAACACCGAGGTACCAGGAGCCGAATCAGGAAGGATTCGCAAGGTCACCAGCCGAGGCGATCGCCACGCCATCAGCCGCCGACGACACCCAGCTGCTGCGAAGGTCGGCGACCCCTGCCGACACGAGCCGTGCTCCAAGCATCGAAGGTATTGGTCGGGGCCCCGAAGGTATGATAATATGTATTACACCTAATCTTGGTACCAAGGCAGAGTGTATAAATGTTGTTAGATCATGTAATTAACAAATCTAGTTTGTGAATAAATGCTGTTCATGATTGTACTTCATTTATTAATTAACTTTCCTAATGCTATACCAACTTATCGTAGGGACCCATTCACGGAAAAGATACCCTCCTTTAGTAATTTCTTGCAGTGAAAATACCCGGCATCACCAGGTACGTCACAATATATATATATATATATATATATATATATATATATATATATATATATATATATATATATAATGTCTTTATTAATGGCTTTATCCTCTGAAACATAATTGATCTGTAACGATTTTCCGTGGTGAATAAAAACTCACATTTTCCACCTCCATCGTGAACTTAATCTTAGGGTGTGTGTAGAATATTGACAATAAAGAGGGGGAAATAGAGGGTGTTTAACGGGGGCGGTGACCGGGCGCTTGGAAGTGGGAGAAGTCTGGAGATTGAAGAAGACGTTAACGCCGTTCTTTATGTCGTTATTCCTTACCCATGTGGTTAATTCAGATTTGAATTTGCCGAAAGTATTTAAAATTTTAGTCTTGCTGGTAATTTATTCCAGGCTCGGATAGCTGTAATGGTGAATGATTTACTGAATGAAGTCGTGTTGTGTCGTGGTACACAAAGCAGGGCTGATTCACGAGCTCTATTTAGTTTCAGAGGTTTGAAGTTACTTATGAGGCGTGTTGCATGAGAACCGGTTAAAACTTTATAAAGAAGAAGTAAAGAGTGGAGTAACCGTCTTTTGTCTAGAGTAAGCATACGAATTCTGTCAAAAAATTCGGATACATGGTCGTGTTTTCTTAGATCAAAAATAAAACGTACGCATGCGTTCTGGGCTACTTGAAGTTTACGTTGTAATTTTAATGTCATGTTGGTCAGAAGAAAGTCGCAATGGTCGAAATGTGGCATGATAAGTGATTTGATGAGAGTCTCACGTGTGCTACCTGGTAAAAGTGCTCGCAGGCGTTTCACTGAATGCATTAAGGCAAAAACTTTACGGCAGGTTGAATCTACTTGCGAGTTCCAGCTGAGAGTGTTGTCGATAACTACACCTAGTTTCTTGACTTCGGAACACCAAGGTAGAATGGTGTCATTTATATAAATATTAGACAAAGCAGAAGATGAGATTTTATTCATAGTGCTTTTCGAGCTGATAATTATGCACTGTGATTTGTTTGGGTTTAATTGTAAGCCTAAAGACGCTGGCCAGTTGTTTACCGTTATCAAATTTTCATTAATTTTTTGTACGAGTGATAAGAGGTGAGACGGGTGACCACTTAGAAATATCTGGAGATCATCCGCATACATTTGATAACTGCAATATTTAAGTGCATTTCCTACGTCATTTACATAGATTAAGAAGGCCAGTGGCCCTAACACAGTGCCTTGAGCAACTCCGCGATTAAGCTTCAAGTCCCTTGAGCTGCGGCTACCGGACACCACTCTTTGGGTTCTGGAAGTTAAGTAATTAAAAAACCATATACGCGTGGGCTGTGCAAATCCCATGATCTTTAGTTTTGCGAGCAGGATTTCGTGATCTACTGAATCGAATGCTTTGCTGAAATCCAGAAGAACCAAGATATTTATATTACTGAAATCTATTGCTGTTCTCGCGTCTTCAATGGCGTTTAGTAGCGCGGTTCCTGTATTCCTGCCGGAACGGAAACGTGATTGCTGATCGTTTAAAAGTGATTTTTTTTTCGAAGATACAGTTCAGTTTGCTTCCAGACGACTTTTTCGAGTACTTTAGAGATAGTTGGGAGGATGCTAATTGGGCGGTATTCAATAGGGTTTTTGGTTGATGCTGTCTTGGGAATAGGATGCACGAGCGCAGTCTTCCAGGATGAGGGATATTGCCCGCTCATTAGTGAGAAATTTACGATTTCGGTGATAATTGGGTACGTCACATCTAAGCTATTTTTTAGCAGCTTGGCATTTATACCATCGGAACCTGAAGCATTTGATTTGAGACTATGAACGATTTTGATTATGTCCTTATGTTCAACGGACGAAAAGAAAAATGTATCGTTGGATTTTATTTCTGCGTTTTGGAGAAACAAAAGAGATTGCTTTTTCAAGTTACTGTCAAATGAAGGGACGCTGTTTATGAAACTGTGATTTAGTGATTCTAAGGGTATATTCGCTTCAATTTGGGGAGGACCTTTGCCTATTCCTAGATTTTTCAAATTTTTCCAGATCGTTCTCGAGTCGCTGTTTCTGCCGAAGGTGGTGTGGTAATATTTTATTTTAGCGTTGCGGCATTTCTGCGTAACTAAATTTCTGAGAATTTTGTACTGTTTTTTAAGTAGTTCGCATTTAGTTTTCCGGAAAATTGCATACGCTGCATCACGATCTTTCATTAAATTTCGAACTTCAGCAGTTAACCATGGTGCAGGAGGACGAGTTACGCGCGAAATTTTTAAAGGCGCATGCCGGTCGTAGAGCTGTGTTATTAAGTTAGTGAAAATATTTACTTTATCATCCAGTAATTCTTCTTCGTGTACAAGGCGCCATGGAAGTGCCAATCCATCTATAATAAATGCATGCTTATCAAATTTTGAAAAATCGCGGTATTTGATTATGTGAGGTGAGTATTTAGGGCACTTCAGGTTGTAAACAAGGTAAATTAGGTCGTGTTTTGAAATCCCAGGAACTGGAAATTGTCCGTGTTTTCGAACTTTGTTTACATTAGACACTATAATATGATCGATCCAAGTTTCTGTGTTCTTTGAGTATATTATATATATTGTGACGTACCTGATTGTCGGTACTTTCCACTGCAAATAAATTATAAAGGACGGGTGTCTTGCTCGTGAATGGGTCCCTTGAAGGAATCGATATAGCATTGGTAAATTAAAATAATGAGTTTGCACAAACACAAATACAATTTATTTATGAACCAATATGTTGTATACATGATCGAATACATTAATGCTTTCCGTCTTGGTGCCAAGGTTCGGTTTATCATATGATTTCATCATACCTGGGGCCCCAATAAATGCCTCTGTTGTTCTGGATTATCGCTAACGGCGGCGGCGGCCGTTGACCTCCACGGCAGCCCGGCGCGTTCTGCGGTTGATGGTGTGAATTCGCCTCAGGCCGGCGGCAACGCGGACTCCTTGGCTTCAGCCCTGGGTGTTTTGACGTGCAGTCCCACTTACGTATTCACAACCTCTCGGCAACGTCCATCTCGTTCCCGCGATGTGCTCGAATTATGTCGCCGCACTTTCCCTCTAGTTATTGTTCACTTCCCTAATGTAACCGCGGAGCACGTGGTCACTACTCGCGCCGGCGTCGATTTCACTACACACAGTTTTGGTGTTATTTCCACAGTGTCTGATGGCACATGCGCGATCTACAGTTCTCTACGTACCAACCTCTCCCACCTTCCAATTTCCCGAATTCTAACTAGCATTTCCATAAATCTCGCACTGATTAAGTTCCTTCACCACTGGCAACGTTTTACTCTGCCCGCACACAACGGTGAACTCTCTCCAACTCCGCGCTCGGCTCGTAACGGCCAAATTCTCGTTCCCACGATGTGCTCGCGGCGGCGGCGGCGGCGGACCCGGTCACAGACCCCTCCCATCGCCGGTCGTCACTCCTGCCGCTTATGCCGCGCAGTTCAAAATGAGCTGTAGTTATTATTGTGCTCAATGTTTCTATTTGTATATAGAAACGCTCCGCGTTTAATCATATATAATGGTATTGAATTCACTATTCAGTGTATTCACGAACATACTCGAAGCTTTTTTAGTTTTTAAATATTCTGCGTAAGCACTATGTGAGAAAGTAAAATAATGAAAATTTTATAAATAATACGATCCGCCGGCGGTAGAGGCGGCGGCGGCTTTCGCTCCAGCGTGTTGTTGCCAGCGCGGCTTTAAAGCAACAAAGGGAGTTCATGTGAGATATACATTTTACATCGCAGTAACACTGATAGCTTTTGCTAGCAAATGCAAATACTTCGAAAAATATATAATAGTAATTATTAAATACTGTAGTGCTGTAATATTCTCCAAATCCACTTATTTTTACTTGAATTAATCGTTACTTCTTGTTTGAACATGTATGACTAAATGCTCCATACGTTTTCACACCTAAAAATGTCCCCCAATTCTCATTACTAATCGAAGAACAAACGTTTCATTTCCATTTTCTAACGATAAATAAAATAAATGAAAAAACCCTCATAATTGGTCCATGTTAATGTTTAATGAACAGAGTAATTCAAAAGAATTTCTCATTATATATTATATTATCTTGTCAATGAACTTCTCAAATATACATTACTCCATTGTTTCCCATATCAGCAACGCTAGTAATATAAAATTATAGATAAAATCTACGTACAAATGTATGGTACTCAATTTTTTCAATTTTTCTTTCGTGTTAAGTATTAGAAATAATGATAATATAACCCAAACCCACCCACCTTAATAACTTCAACAACTATTTAATGACCTTTCTATAATGTATTACTAAATTAACACATAAAAACTATTGGAAATTTGGAAGAACATAGTATCTGACAAATAATTTCTTGGTCATGGAGAAAGTGTTCATAACATTCTTTAAATACACAAAAAACTTAAATACTCGCAAAAAATTAAGTCATAAACAATATAACGAATGTCACTGGATTCAATTCTTTTGTAATTTCAAATTGAATCCTTAACTCGAAATATTGCGTTCTGGCATAACAAAAAAAACTGTATATTTCAAGTTCAGTACAGGGATGTCGTTGTGGGTGGAATTCCGTCAATTGGGAGGAAAAAAGGTGTTGTCAGAATCTAGTCAACAGTAGATTTTTAAATAGTATTAAAATATTTTATTTACTGCACGTGAAACAAACTTAATTAATATAAATACATCTAATTCTAATCATATTACCATAATCAATAAACTTTTGCGAAAACAATATTGGGATTTTCAATAGTAAATTATAATGAATATAACATTAATTGTTTTGCATATCATTTTTATCCATTCCTGTTCTTGGATTTTTTTTTCTTGTGACCCATAGTTGGCGGGCCGCATATACAGGTGAGGCACCTAAGTTGGCCACAGCAAATATCTCCGAAACGGTTTGAGATATCGGAATCCAGTTTGCGCCAATTTGTAGTAGATGACGGGGGAAACAACACATATCGTTTTCGTGTATGTACCATTTTTAATTGCGAAGATATTGACGCAACTTTATTTTTTTAAATGGAAGTATATATTTTTTTCAGCAGCATTATAACGGTTTCAAAGAGAGGAATACAATGATATAGGTATTGTTAATATTCGAAGAGAAAGTGTAGAAAAAATGTGTTTTGCATTTTCTCAGAAACCACGTCATTCGTGTCTTTCCGAAACAGTTTTTCGGCAGGCGGAAAGTTTCTGCCACAGCGCTCTGCTCTAGAGAGAAATTGGTCGCTAAACTGTTCACGAGCGGGAGTTCACAGTTGTAGTAACTTGTGAGAAGGTGAAACATCTCTCAACACTTTCAGTTCAACGTTGGCTTTCGTAATGAAATTTACAAACGAAGAAAAACTCGACGCTGTTCTTATTTGCGGTGAGTGTGGAAGGAACGCAAAGCAAGCAGCGGAAATCTACGCGAAAAGGTATACGAATCGGAAGCGTTTGTCAAGAAAAACCTTGGTAAGAATATGCCGACGTCTGTTATCAAGCGGTAAATGGAATTCAAAAACACGTGAGAGAACGAAACCTGCTACCGGTGAGGACAAGACAGTAGATGTTATGGCATGTGTGGCTGCAAACTGCTATGTGGGTTCGCGAGAGATTGCTAGAGACTCAGGTATAAGTCAGAGAAGTGTTCTTCGTATACTTCACCGGTACAAATTCCATCCGTACCACGTTAGCCTTCACCAGCAGTTGCATGAAGGTGATTATGAACAACGTGTTCAATTTTGTAGATTTATCCTTATGTCACAGAGAGACGACAAAAGGTTCGTAAACAGAATTTTTTCACTGATGAATCGACTTTCACAAACCATGCACAAGTAAACCTAAGAAACATGCACTATTGGGCGACGGAGAACCCAAAGTGGATCCGTGAAGTGGAAAATCATCGGCAGTGGAGTGTGAACGTCTGGTGCGGGATCATTGATAATTTTATCATCGGGCCGTACTTCATTGAAGGAAAAATGACAGGTCAAGTGTATTCTAAATTCCTCAAAGAGACCTTGCCAACGTTGCTACATGAAGTTCCTTTGGAGTTGCGTCTTGGCATGTGATATCAGAACGACGGTTGCCCTGCACATTCTGCTGAAGTGTCAAGGGCAGTTCTAAATGAAACATTTGCAGGTCGCTGGATAGGAAGAGGTGGTGCGGTGAAATGGCCGCCTCGGTCACCCGATCTCACACCACTTGATTTCCTTCTGTGGGGAAATTTGAAAAATACTGTATACGCAAACATTCCTTCGACTCCAGAAGATATGAAGAGGCGCATTACAGAAGCTTGCGGCAAGATAACGCAAGAAACGTTCCAATCCGTGCGTCGGTCGCTGGAAAGGAGACTGCAAATGTGTATTGCCGTGGACAGTAAATATATTGAGCACATGACGTGAAGACTACCCCGCGTTCTATTTTATGGAATGTAAATTTCTTTTATGCGTGCTAAAAGTCTTATTTTTATCAATACTGTGTTTCATTGTTTTGCTCTCTTGTATTTAAGTTCTTATGTTACTGCACTGGCTTGAAGCATACCAAACTTATTCTGTGTAAATAACTTGCTGTCAAAGGAATAAAATTTGTATTTCACAATGCAGAATGTCCCGTATTGTTCAATCAATTAAGATATTCAGAAAACGACCGAATTTACACTTAACTTGTACGCACTCATAAAATGTAAATTTGGTATTTGATTGTCTTAAATTATTACGTTGTTGCATTCCTATGTTCCTCTTCCTAACATATAATTCATATTGTATTTTTTACTGCAATAGATGTAGTATGCAGGTAGTTTTAGAAAGTACTACCATTCAATACATTTTTAGTATGCCATTCTAATTACAAAAGAACAATATGTTTTACTTTCTGCCTCATTTATAGTATATCTACAGTACAATAAAGAAAATATTAAATTCTCGTGATAAATTTGTGACAAACTAAATTAATTTTTGATTTTTTATTAAATTTAATTAATAAAAATTGTCACTTGCAGGTTTTCGGACGGTTAGACGTCGGTATCACTTCACGACCCTCAGCCGTGGGCAGTGTTGACTCGCGAACGCGAGGTCGGATGTTGAAAGTTAGAAAGATAGAATCTGGCTACAAGCAATGTCAAACGCACTTTCCGTAAACAAGGAAAAAGTCTAAGGAACGTGTGCATCCGCGTCTATTACGTGCTACTTGACATAATGTATTTTTGCAAAAGTCTCTCTTCAAATATTAACAATATTTATATCATTGTATTCCTCTCTTTGAGACCTTTATAATGCTGCTGAAAAAATATATACTTCCATTTAAAAAAATAAAGTTGCGTCAATATCTTCGCAATTAAAAATGGTACATACACGAAAACGATATGTGTTGTTTCCCCCGTCATCTGCTACAAATTGGCGCAAACTGGATTCCGATATCTCAAACCGTTTCGGAGATATTTGCTGTGGCCAACTTAGGTGCCTCACCCTGTATATGTATGTGGAGTGTTTTTTGAGAAAAAATTGCCTATATGACTGGCAAAATTACACGAAAACTACTCGTATTTTCGAAATGTTGAACATAACCTTATTTCAAGATCTGTCTTTAAAAAACGTATTTTTTAGAGAAAAAAATCTATCTTTAATATTAGAGTTTAAGAAGATGCCGAAAAATTGGTGGGTTTTTGTAACTTTCGAAAGATCAGGGATTTTAACGAAAATGAGACCAGCACCATTCTGTCAAACGTTCTTCGCACTATACAATGACAAAATTTAATAAAAAAGTGTGCCATTTTTTTTAACATTTTGAAAATGTCAGGAGTTTCATGTAAAGTACCCCACAAAATTAAAATATTTGCTTCAAAGTCCATGTGCCTTGACATCAGCCGGAATGAATGGGGAATATCAATTTTGGAGAAAATCGGCAGTACGGTTTATAAGCTAGCGTTATGCACAGACGGATAAACAGACGGACGAACAGACGTTCTGCCGTCAATCGATTTTTCTGTATAAAATACGCACACATCATGGATTCTGGCTACACCATGTGTTAGAGGATCTTTTCTTCTATATTTACCAACTAATATATCCTCATTTTCGTTACCAGATCCCGGCAATAAGAGCTTTTGTGTCGAAAATTCGCCATTCGCATCGCGCACGATTACAATATTTTCTCTACTTAAATTAGTAAGTGCGAGAGTATGAAATATTCGTTGTAACGAGCTCCCTATTGGGCAACCATTCCCAGCTGATCGGTGTCAATTTGACCTACGTTTTAATTGGAGTACCTGAAGCTTTCTGCCCGCACTCCCTGCATAAGCCCGACGCAGATCAACGTGGCTGTTTGCGCTTGTCGGAGGGAAAAAGAGAGGAAGTCCTTCTCCAATAGTTCGATTCAGTAGAGTGACTTCTGTTTTTTGACCAGTTGGCCGCGGTTATCCAATCGTGAGCTTCGTTACCAGTTGACCACGGTTATCCAATCGGGAGCCTTAATTTTTGGTATTGAAGTTCCCGATAGGATAACCGCGCCCCAAGTGAACGTTCGCCAAGAGTTGTCAAGTTGTAACACATATTAAATTGTGTATGAAAAAGAACGAAGAAATATATTTTTTCATATTTAATAAATATCATGTACAATGAAAATTCACAAAAACACAAAAGATACAAAAGGTAAATGAAGTGATCTCTCGCCTGTTTTTATAAAACCGTCATTCACAGAATTGTTATTTTTGTGTAAAATAATAAAATTTGCAACTTCTATTTAAATAATTAATAATATAAAAGCACAAAATATAAAACATTGCACAGAATTATATATTTAAAAAAAAACTATTTCATTCGGACTACAAGAAAACTCGAAACATTCAAAACAAACACAAAATCACAACCTAGGGTATTAACAAAGGCGTTTTCGGTAGGAACATTCAATCATTGTAACATACCTCGACGAACTGACAATAATCCAAGTAAAACCAATTTCACTACGAGCTTTACATCTTTATATAATGTAAAATGCGTTAAATACAACCCTATGAAAGGATCACTTATTTTCACTAATTCAGAGTGCGACGGGATCCATACGCTCAGAAGGAATTGTTCATAAAAAGTGAGTACGCGGTTATCATCGTCGAAAACTTACTTTATTTGAAGTATAATGACTGATATTCACTGTCACATATTATACATATTATACACTTAATCGGTAATATCAATCATGCAGGTTGCTGTTACGAGATATACACGCTTAAAAAATTATTTATAAAATATGAATCTGCAGTGACACGCAGCCTATTTTTCCTTTAATTGAAGGAATATTTAGGTGAAATTGCAGTTGTTGTATTTGAACTGAATTTGACTGAATTTGTATTTCTTATATTTTGTGATATATATCTTTTATGATAGTTATATTTTATACCTCATTACCCTGTGTACAAAATTTGCGTAATTTATATTAAGTTAATGTAATTTATGTATTGATGTTTTAATGTAACAGATGGGAAAACGGACAGATGGCAGACGTTTTGAATTAAGATACTTTTCCGGAATCAGAGACCCCAAAAAATTGTATTTCTGTCAATTTCTTGATGTCGACTTTTTATATCATTACAATTTAAAACATATATTATGAATGAATTATATATTATGCTTCCTATTATTAGAAAAGTTATTACACATTTATTTACAACTAATTTTTTGAAACAATTTTGCAATATTTTTGGATGAAAAAATGTGTTTTAATTAATTAGTTGGGATTTAGTATAGAATTTCATACAAACATCTTGACAAACAATGCTTATTTACATTGTATATGTAATTGTAAATGACGGATATATTTGTGTATTTGTGCAAAATTGTGAATACAGGAGTTACTTTAAGAAGGTACCGCTTTGACAGGTCGGGAAACAAAAGAACGTCCTGCAGGGCGATGGCTTTGCAAGCGATAGTGATGCATCCATTTACAAATGAGCTAACTGTAACGAACGCACTGTCAAATTGAGTGCATGGACATAAGTAACCTGCAGTTCCGTGGCCAGCAGTGGCCAAGCAGTAGCTGTGCAAGCGGTCCCTCCTTAAAGTCACTTTTGTTGCTGAGGGCGCGCGCCGTGTTGCAGCGTAGGGAGCGTCGGCAGGGGCGGCAGGGGCGGCAGGGGCGGCAGGAGGGCGCGATGGCGGCGCCGGCCGAGGACGGCGCCGTGGACCTGGAGGAGCTGCGCAGCGTGCATGTGCACCTGCCCGCGCGCGCGCCGGAGGACGCGGGGGCGTGCGCGCTGGGGGCGCTGGGGGCGGCGGCCGGCTGCCCCATCGGCGTCCACTACTCGCGGGCGCCCGCCCCCGCGCATCCCTACGCCCATCCCTACGCCCACGCCGGCGCTGCGGCTGCAGGGAGCCTCAACAACGGCGCCATGTTCAGGTACACACACACGCTCTCTCTCTGTCTCTCTCTCTCTCTCTCTCTCTCTCTCTCTCTCTCTCTCTCTCTCCCTCTCCTTGGCCCTGCGCGCAGCGTCACAAGCCACTAACACACTGCATTACAAGTGTTTTTGAGCTTTTCCTCTGTTTCTCTCTGCCTCCACACTATCTGCATACTCTCTCCTTTCTCCTTTTTGTCTCTCATTCTCTTCTGATAACGGTTTTAATATTTTCTCTCTTCTGTTACCTTTTCTATAATTCTTTTGCAATAATAATTCGTTTTCATTTATTTTTATGTTTTCTACTTGTCTTTATTCACACCTATCTCAGCTTTCATTTTCTTTCCACGTTGCGTCGTTAACATCTTAGCCTAATGCAGTGCGGGTCAACACGATGTCCTTGTATACGTTTTTGGTGGTTCTTATCCTTCTTGCTGTTTTAATAAATAACGTGTAAGGATAACCAACAATTAATGATTTCTAATAATTTTAGAAACTCTTGAAAACAGCAACAAACTTCACAAAATCGCTCAACAAATATCATCGTTATTTTAGGAGCATATGCATGTGAAATTTCTTTCTCGGTTTAAAACTATTAAATCAAAACGAAAAAAATCTCATTGAAAGTACTTTACTTGATTCAAGTCTCAGGCTTTGATAGCTTAGAAGCGAATCTTCATAAATTTGTAACAGAATAGCAGTGGAAATGAAGCAATAAGTTTGTGATTTAAATGATAATATTTTGTTGCATTTCACAACCAGTTCTCAATTTCTGGTGTATTATTCCCGCGATGTTGGTCAATTTAATTTAACTCTGCTAGTTTTATTTAACGTTTTGAAACGCACTAATCCAAAATCAAGGCTATAACACTAACGAGGTTTGCCCACATGTCACTTTACTAGATATTACATATGCATCCCGTTTTACTTTATGCATCGTTATCCGTCAGCAAGGTAGGTAAGAATGGGAGATTTTCATGCCTAAAAATGCGAAGCCTAGATATAATGTTAGAAAGGACGCAGCATGCAGCAGTATACGCAGAGAGAGCCTTCTTCAACTTTGCCTGTTATATCTATCGAAACAACGTATTTCTGAATTACAAAATCGTTAAAAAAGTTGATAATCAATCAAACATGCTTCGGTGTGGGAAAGAGTTTAGGAATATTTGGCTCGTCATATAGTAACGAACCCGTCTGTAAAAGTTTGCGAATGTGAAACGACTCATCGTGAATTATATGTCCTGTCGTGACTAATGTCATTCAACAATACAATTATTCGGATTATAATTTAGATCTCTAGGATAATATAATATATAGTCTACATAACATCGCCGATATATGGTAACTGGATTCTTAAATACGAGCACACCGTGTCCCAGTTGCCGGGCAACAGGCCTAGAGTATGCAACCGGCGCCACACGCCGAAATATCATGGAGCGGCAGGATGGCAACTGGTGGTTGAAAAGTGACCGTGATGTCACGGTTGGAATTGTGTCTTTCGACGGTTACAGAAGCGCCCGTCAGTACAGTATTGCATAGGAGAACTTGTAGCATCATTCAACCGTTTTCATATTTCCCTCGTAACTCAGATCCTTTTGATCCAGGTAAGTAATGCAGTGTATATTGAGCTCCCAATCGAAGGCAATAACAAACTATAACGGATCAGTAAAAATTTAAACATATTAATATAACATTAAAATGCAAAAATATATATTTGTACTCTCAATAAAATCAACTTTGTTTTAATCAGAACGTTGATGTAAAATATGAGAAAAGACAACCGATAACATCACATGTAAAAATCCTTAGACTAAAAGAAGGTGCGTTTCTAAAAAATCACATGATTAGTGGAGAATCACCGCATGTGAAGCAGGTCAAAGCTCGCGTTTCAAGAAACAGCAAGCAATCTAAATCTAACAGCAGGCCAACTAAAAAATATTACCGAACCGTACTAACCGAACTAATGAATAATTTTAAGCATATTAAGTATAGTATTCCCGAATTATAGGCCCCATTTTGGTTTTCCAAATAGTGGGTTCTGTTATCATTAGCACTCAGTCCGAAAATCGAGCTTTGCTCAATTAAAATCTGCCAAAAACGTAAAGGTCAAAATTATCCAAAATTAAACTAATTTCAGTCCCTAGGGGGAGGGGGTACAGCCGTTATTTTCCAAGCATTCTTAACGCCTCTGGGGGGGACTGGTTAGCTTCATGGCTTTTCAGTGCGGGCTCGATCCCGACTGGCGTGCGTCGATTTTCGGAGGGTAGGAAATAGAGTTCCCGTACTTGGGGCTCGTAAACGAACCCTATCAAAAGTGCCCAGCAAAATGAATTCCTCCTACATTTCTCTTCCTAATCATATTTCGTATTCCCTTGGCCGGAGAATGCCTCAAGTAATGGATAAATATTATTGAGCCCGTTGTTGTGGCGCTCCTTGGTCGCAAAAGTGGAAGTCAAAATACGCTGGCAACGCTGGAAGCTTGTAGGGTGCCAACGGAAAATTTCCAAAAATTTCAGCTATTGTAGGGATGGACCAATCAATTAATTTTCAAGTGTCTGGAGGAGGGGGTTACAAAGAAACAATTTTCAAATATTGAATTACGCACAAATTAAAATCAGGAGAAACAGATTCAGGAATTCTTTTTCATAAAACAATTTACATCTTACTGACTGTTTACTTTGTAAGAAAGGTTTTATGGTCTCAAATTTGCCAACAATTAAGAACGTCAGAAAAATAGGACACTACGCAAACTTAAAGGATATTATTGTGCTCTAAGAATAACATAGAAGCCAATATTTTAAAAGAACTTCACAAATGTATAAACAAATAAAAACCGCAATATTGGTTATTAGATGTAACCTGTGTACTAGTACTTTGTAAGTCTATTGCAATGACTCTCGTTCATCTGTTTACGAAGCGTATTCTCGACAAAGTTGTACGTGTATTTCAAGACTGATCGTGTATAAAAACGTGTAGCGATGTACAAATGCTTCAGATAATAAATACCTATTACATAATAAAGATGACATTGTTTTATATAAAACTAACTTAAACTAAATGGATATAGTTACAAATTATCACGTTTTAAAGTTTTGTAATAATTTTTTATAAGAATATCATGCGCCAAGGAAAATGAAATTGTTGGCAGTTTACAAGAAACCGTCGCTACAAAAACTTGTAAATGTGCTACTGGTGGATAGCGAATTACATCTCAGTTCTACATAAAATAGATTTCAGAAAAAAATAGAAGTTGGCATATTATGACATAAAAAAACATTATTGCAATATAATCGTGTATAACTCAGAAGCGATGTGCCCTAGGCCTTTTAAATCAGATTTATGTGTCCCATAGGGACACGACTATTTTGAGAAGAAGTACATTCTGATAGATTACGTGTTTTAGGGAAAGAGTAGATGACGGATAAATGACGAGGGACAGTTGAGATGATACTCGCAGACATGCATAATACTCCATGGTCTTGAGGGTTGCGTAAAGCCTCTGTTCAGGGGCGCTTGAGACGTCATAAATTTAAAAGTCATAAACAACGCCCTATTGACATATATGTGTGACAGACATACGCACATTCCCAATGTATAGTGCCTGTAACCTTCGTGCAAGCAATATATTTACAAAGGTTTAGTGAAATCGAATTAACTGTACGGCCGCGTATAAAATAAGAACAAACAAACAAACAAACATTGATATTTATACATTAGATATCAATAAAATTTAAATTTTGTTTCAATTTCACAAGATTTGAAGTGCATGTAGGTATGTCGTAGAAAATCAATTTTGAAAAAAATATGCTCGCGATTAGGTTGCCGGTCAGGCGTACGTAGTGTAAGGTTAATTTTAAAATAACAACTTCAACAGTTCTGAGTCAATATCTCGAGGTCTATTTTTTGAAGCTCAATCTACCTTTATTCTACGTAGTTGAGAAAGTAAGAGTATTGTTCAGTATGTTTCTTTCCCTTAATCTTTATAGTGTAACTGAAGTAACCCGATTTAACGTGGATATTTGTTTATCCCAGGATGGCCAAGCTGTGACGCATGCCTCACAGCGGTGGCGCATTGGTTTATTTCAAGTGGCCCACGAATTGTTCAGCCTAGCCTGTTATTTATGTTATTGGCTGTGTTTCGTTCAAATATTTTAGAAATACTATCTTCTTAAAGATATCGCGTAATCAAGAAATACCATTTCACAAAACGAGAGTACTCATACATCATCTCTAGTTACATTTTATTTCGATTGCGCCTAACGGGCGGCAGACGGCTAATACTGAACAGACGCCGGTCTTTAAGTTGGTTAAGTGGGCTTCCGTTCCTCTGTTTGGTTATTTTGAATCTAATTTATATCAGTACAAAATTAGGAGAAAAGAGAGAGCGGACAGGATTGGCGGGTATTCCAGAGGACCAGAGGGTCAGGTGGAACGGGTGGAGCAGGCAGTCAGATCACCACTCTGTCGCTGACGCGAGGCCTTGTACTCGTAAATTACTGCCACAAAAATCGTGTCTGTTTTAAACTATATGCGAAGTAATTTATTTCCTAGTTGATTTATCACTTTTCCTCCTCGAATCGACCGGCTATCCGCCTCGCACAGTGATCTATCAGAGTTCTGTAGCCGCACAAAACAGCATGCTTAATGAGGACCGGCGTAAAAACAACCGAAATAATTCGTACATTTTGTTTCTCCATTTCATGTTATTCCCACAGCTGATCGCATACAAAGGACTGAAACTGGCAAATCGTTTCAGCTTGAACTGTCGAGCGGGTGGTGTAGGACGGAGCGCGGTGTTGATTCAGCGAAAATGGACGCGTATGTCGCATGAGAGTTCAGCAACGCATACCCATTATTTGGAGAACGCCGAAGCAACGCCAGTGCAACCGAGAGATACGCGACAGACTTCCCACACGCCAAGTACTTGGGCACCTCGACACTCGAATGCCCGCAACAGGGAGCTTATTACCACGGCAAAGTGTTGCCGCCGGTGCCATATTACACTGGCTGTCGAGGAACATGTGCATACGATTATAGAAAGAGTATATTTGAACACACTTTTTCAGAAATGGAAAAATACTGTTTTTGTGAAGACATGTAGGTTGCTTGTAATTAAATAATAAATAATAAATGTAATAATAATTGTAATTAACGTAAATAAATGTTTAGTACAAAAGTTAGGACAAAAGCAAAATTGTACTCTCATTAACATTAATTTCAAAGATTTTTTTGCTGGACATGAGATTACAGAATTATACTCGTAGAGAAAATTTCGAAAAAAATAGAAATAACCAAAAATTCAGAAACATTTCAGTTTTTTGCGCCTCTCTGATTCAGTAGAGGATCTAAGAGGTTGAAAACGCGGGGGTTTAACTAGTACTTGCGTACATGCAGAAACACAAATGAAAAACTTTTTATGACCTTTTCGCGGGTAAAATGTACTTGTTGCGTGGACTAATTGAACATCCCTTGGGGACGAACCAAGCGTGAGCATCAATTCGTGATTTCATCATAGGTGGTCGACTTCAGCGACTTCTTTTGTTGCCGGTGCACAACCTCACTCTCACGTCTTTTAATTTCGTGGAAGAACAAAAAATTCCTAAAAATATTCTCTTGTTTACTTAAACCATTTGCGTTCCAGTTTCATAGTTTTAAATCCGTGAGCTGGCTACGCTTCATTTTCGTAACGCGACCTGAATCATATTTTGGATTTGTGGTAATAGAAAATTCATAATCTGAGTAATCACAGTACTTGTGATTGATTCGATTAATCTATTCATCTAAATTCCTTGATTCGTGAACGGTGTCGTATTTCTAACGTTCTTTTGAGAATTAATTAACGATCTAGTCCAAGGGCTTGGTCTTTCGAGTAGGGAAGGGAATTGGACATTGTTAAATACTGGAGGTTGGCTACATCTGACTTTCCTGCTTTCATAACTTACCTCTTGATCTACACCTTGCGAACTATTCAGTACCTTGGACTGGCCTGCGTTATTTCTCGATCCAGTAGCAGATTTATTAAGTTTCTTGTTTAATTCTGCCTTATAAAAAGGACAACCAAGATAATTCGCCGTGAGATTTTGCTTGTAATTCGTACAGGAGGGTTTAACCCTCGATTTAGGGAGTGTACATTCAGAATAGTGGTGGTCATTGAGGCATTTAACGCATTTAGGGCTGTTAAAACAGTTAGCTTGCGTATGCCCAAAGCGTTCGCATTTTTTTTATATTGGATGGGAAGTCTAGCTTTTGTTCGTACAAAAACTCTAACTATACAGTAATCTAACTTGTTTAGTTTTAGAAGGGCTCTACCAGCCCCATTGGTCTCTACGTCTACAGCAACTATCTGCAGGGGTTTGCGGATTCGTAAACCATAAAGTCTTATTACTTTTAATACAGAGGATTTATCATTAAGTTCTTTTTTTTAATATCATTGACATCTAGACACTCCGGAACATTTTTTATTATAACTTCAAATGCCCTTACAGATGGGTCTTTAAAGGAGTAGAATTCTATCTCGTTATTTTCGCAAAATTTTCTAAATTTCCTGAAGTCTTCAATGTTACTAAATTGCACTTTAAATTTATTGTTACTGTATTTGACTTCAAAATTTTCAATTTTATTTTTCACAATGTCTTCTTTAAGTAGTTTATAGTTTAGCAATTCATCTTCTCTTTTATTATAATTTTGAATAATAATTGGGGGGGGGTTACTGCTTTGAATTCACTATCATCATTTTCCTCTACGTCATTTAAAGATTCAAATCTGTTTCCTACAGGTACGTTATAAAGCGTTTGATTTACCTCTGCTGGCGAACGTTTTTGTCTTTTATCACTTAACACTTCACTAGAACCACTGTTTCTTTTTAAGATATATCTACCTTTTTGGTTGAGGTGTTGGAAGTACGTTGAATTGGGCCCTGTCCGCGCTGCTCCAAGTTCTTTTCGGCGCTTAGTGACTCCTCGTGAAGGTTTTGCAGTTCCGAAGGAGGTAGCGGAACCCCGGCCGTGACATGATGGAATTGCGGCGGTTGAACTGTTTCTGGTTGTGTTAATCCACGCTCTTGAGTTAGCACCATGTTTTGCATTACACCCTGCTATGGCAAGTTAGCACTCAATTGTGATTGGAATGGAATGTACCCAGCCTGATATTGCGGCAACATTTGACCATTGTGAAATGCGAACATAGTGTTATTTTCCATTGAGCTCGTATGAGAAGTCTCTCCAAAGGTTGAGACTACACCGTTTGTTGCCTCCATTGCCATATTTATATGCTGCCCCGTACCGGGGCAGTCATTTTCACACATTACACTGACCTAGTGTTAATGGCTTGCTACATCCACTTTTACAAAATAAATAAATAAATAATAAATGAAAGAACATGTAAAACCTACACCTGGTTTTACTAGTG
The DNA here is from genome assembly GCA_038098605.1 of Gryllus longicercus. Classification (NCBI taxonomy): domain Eukaryota; kingdom Metazoa; phylum Arthropoda; class Insecta; order Orthoptera; family Gryllidae; genus Gryllus; species Gryllus longicercus. Next base: position 771,673 of record JAZDUA010000365.1, read on the forward strand.
GACACTTCCACGATTACTCTCAGCGCGTCGATAACACAGTAACCTCACTGGTAGTAGCAGAAACCTTATCGCGAGGAGCGACTCTCACAGAGGTCTTACCCCGACGGGGGCCGAGCTCGAACTCCGATTGGAAAGTGGAAATATATATGCCTCCGGCTGCGGGGCGAGGAAACGTTTGTCTTTTCTTTTGCTGCCGACTGTACCAACGGTTGAGACCCAGCCGTGGCCTCTGTAGCGATAAGCCTCTGCCTCTTGCAAGGTTGTGAACTCGGAGCCTGGCCGGGGCGATTACCACAAGCCGGCGGATTGCGGGAAGGAACGCGCGGGCATGTCACAAGGTACACGATATACATCACGGAATACGTACATCACGTGACAAGTATTTATATCATACGCATGAACATTTTACAGACATAAAGGAACAATATTCAAAAGTTCCCTAGACATATGCCAACATGTGAGGACACGGGTCGCAATGTTGTTTTACACCGCCCCCACGCGCCAACGTTTGACAACCGCAAACCACATGTACGCGCGCGACAACCACGGCGCGTCGGCCGCTGGTCGTATGTACATGTTCCTCGACAGCCAGGGTAATAAGGCACCGACGACAACCTGAGCGCGTCGGCACTTGTCGTATGCTCATGTTCTTCGACAACCAGGATAATAAGGATAGGTGACAACCTAAGCGCGTCGGCTGCTGGTTGTATGCACATATTCCTCGCTGGCCAGGATAATAGGGCACCGGCGACAACCCGTGTGCGTCGGCCGCTGGTCGTATGCTCATGTTCCTCGACAGGCAGGGTAATAGGGCACCGGCGGCAAAACTTTGCCATGGTAATAAGCTCCCTGTTGCGCGCATTCGAGTGTACAGGTGCCCAAGTACTTGGCGTGTGGGAAGTCTGTCGATCGCGTATCTCTCGGTTGCACTGGCGTTGCTTCGGCGTTCTCCAAATACTGGGTATGCGTTGCTGAACTCTCATGCGACATACGCGTCCATTTTTGCTGAATCAACACCGCGCTCCGTCCTACACCACCCGCTCGACAGTTCAATGCTTTGCGATTACAAATGCTCGGTGAAGTTAGCGATTAGAACGGAGGCCGCGCAACGGCACATCACAGCAGATATTAGTGTCAATTAGGGATGCAACATCAATGATTCGAGACTTGAATAGTCAAAATTATAACCTCGATGCCAAAAAAAAACAAAAAACACCAACGAATTTGTAGAAATCGATTTCTTGAAAACTTGTTTAGAAACTTCTATTATTATCCTTGTCGGAGGTGGGGGATTTAATTAAAGTTTAGTTCCCGAATGAATCTATTTTTACTTTTGAAACAATTATGTAAAACGTTCGGAATATCCCCACGGGCTCTATAACTTTTAATGCTTTTGCGGCAGTACTCTATTGAATGACGTCTGTATGCGATTCCACGCGCTCGCAGCGCCTGGACACGCGCGTGAACCGGGGCGGGAGGAGGCGGGGCTTCGGCCGGGGGCGCACGCTCGCCCACCTCGCCCCGTGCGCGGAGAAAACTAGGCCAGGAAATCGATAGCTGAGCGTCATTTTCTAGGCCGGTCGGCGTGCATGATTCAGACGACCAACAACGGAATCAGGCAAGCGAACCGCGGAAGACTCAGACCAAGGAGGAGAATAATGTAACGCAAAAAGTAATTGTTCACGGAGGTTGCTTAAACGGGTACACAAACAAACGGCGGTCGACAGAAGCGGAAGTGAAGTAAGTGGGAGGAGGGGCGGGTGTAAATTTCGTTTTTATGTTGGAAGTCGTGAAGTTGACGGGGTGCCAGTAGGGATAGTAACAATATCGTTACAATTTTTACTTCCTTGCAAACTACTTGCGTAGTACAGAGAACGTTAGGTAATACCGCGGCAATAAACGGCGATTTTTCGACAGAAAATCTCTTCCTGTCGGGCCCTGATATCGATGTTACAACAGCACATTCTTTCTCGCGTTATTTATAACGGCTACACAATATTTTAAACCTACGTGAACCTGCAAAAGTGTTTCCACCAGAAAATAATGTTTCTACGCCAGGGATTCGAACTCAACTTTACTGTAAGCACGCCATTCACGTTAGTCTATTCACCACCAGCCTCACAGCCAAATCCAATCTTCCCGAAGCTTTAAAAATATAGTTGACATTTGCATTTCCAATTTTGAAAACTTGGGATTTTCAATTACATTATTTTTAGATTTGGTTTTAAAGATCTCATTACATTAAGGGGTAAATCCTTATCTGCGATATTGTACCTTTGCAATGTTTATTTCTGCAGATTTCGAAAATAGAGAGTTCACTGAAAATGGGTCCTACGCCATTTTCTATGATTCCTTTTCACTATTCGACGAAAAAAATAACAAAAAAGTTTGAAGCCGTTTTTGAGATGTTTTATAAATTGCATCGAATAAAAACAAATTACTCGTTTTCTTTAAAAAAATGTGTGGAACCTTAAAGCCATAATTTTCTGAAACAGATTTCATTAGAAAATCTCGATCTCTAATATAGCCATTTTGAAATGAAAAATTGTCGAAAATATAGAGTTCTCTGAAAAGGGACTTGCACCATTTTAAAACGTATTTTGCTCTGTCCGGGCAAAATAATTTAAAGAAAAATGGAGCCCTTTTATAGAAAATAATGATTTGAAAATTGCCAATGTCACACAAAATAACGCCAAAATTACCTACATTTTCCGGACATTGGACATGACATTATTTAAAGACTTGTCTTTGAAATTATTTCACTAGGGAAAAAGGGCTATTTAGTACTACGCAATTTAGGACTACAGGTGTCTTATAATAAATGTTACAAACTTTTAGGACATGTAGTGGGATCGATTGATTGTTTGATTGATTATTAGTGATTCCGGGCACGTGTACTACTAGGGCCATTACTCCCGTAAGTGTAGCATGTTTTGGCTCAGGAAGTGGCGGTGGTCTTTCCCCGCAGTATGGCGAGATCCAGTGGCGACCTACCGTCGACTAGCGGGATTTTCCCCAAACCAGGTATCTCCCCCAGCGGGGCACCGCTTCAGCCAGAACAAGCTCTCAGCTCCCGATCCGCGGTCTGTGGCTCGTTTGTTAACTTACTGCGTCGGCATTCGCATGGTATTGATCGGAGAAACAACAGAAAAATGCCAATTAGAGGAGCTGGCCGCTAGAATTCTCCTCCAGACAGAGACTGAATTAGACCTAGCTGACAAGCCAGTGTCGAAAGTCGTGCCACCGTCGGGACTCGAACCTAGGACGCGGTCAGAAGGACTGCAATGACATCAGTTGATGCTCCGAACCATCTCTCCCGATAATGGGGTCGAAGAGGATCGATTTTCGCCAATGAACATTTGGTGGAAAATTTCATATTACGAAGTTATAGGTGTGACATTTTCACTTGATTTTGGGGTCACGTCCCATACACTAGTGTTCGATAGGTCTCGTTCTGATGCAGTCAAGAGATTTTGTGACGTTTGATACATCGTGACATTGGTGCATGAGACGTTACGTAACAATTAGGGGGAAATGTCACACATGTAACAACATTACATACAATTTTCCACCACATGTTCATTGGCAAGTTATTTTCGCTCCTCTCGATACCCTAGAAGTTTGTAACATTTATTTTGATACATCTGTACACAGTACTATAAAGTATTATACGTTTATCTGTACGCCCATTTGTGTCAGATTGAAGTCGTAAGCTTCCCCGGCCAGAGTCGAGATCTTGGCTGTCGGGTGACGCCGCGTCGAAGGTTAGGTTGCCAACGTTTGGACCATCTTCTCGTGGTCTTCCTCCGTCTTCATAAACCCGAGCTCTGGTCACTCCGGCGTAGACCAGCCCTGCGGAGGACCACGAGAAGATGGTCGAAACGTCGGCAACACAGCCTTCGACGTGGCGTCAACCGGACTGCCACTATCTCTGTTTCAGATTGTTTGCCTGCTTGATTGGTGAGTGATTCTGAGCACGACAACTGCTAAGGTCATTAGTCCCGTAAGTGTAGTAAACGCTTACGCTCGCCGGAGGTGGTGGTGATCTCCCTCAGAATAGCGAGATTCAGCGCCGACCTACGTCGGCCCCAATCACGTATCTCCCACGAGCGTGGCACCGCCACAGCCGGGAAAAGCTCTAAGCTCCCGAGAGATCTCCGACAGGTGTGGTAGTGTAGTGCATGTTAGTGTAAATGGAGTGAGTAAGAGGTTAGGATAGGACAAGGAAGAGGAAGGAAAGATCGCGCGCGGTCCGTGGCTCATTTGTTAGGGTACCAGCATTCGTCTGGTGTTGATCAGAGAAATCACGAAAAACTACTGATCAGAGTAACCGACCGCTAGAATTCTTCCCCAGACAGCGGCTGAATTCAACCTAGTTCTCTAGCTAGTGTCAAAAATCTTGCCACTGTCCGGACTCGGACCCTAGCACCTCCCAGTCAGAGGCACTGCAGTGATACGGGTTGATGCCCTGAGCTACCTTTGCCGGTGTGTATCAGATTGCGTTAAAGAAGGTATTTAATTTTACGTGATCGTTCGAACTTTTAAAGTCTGCGAAAATGGTTAGTAATTCACTGATTATTAATTCTTTAAATATTTAATTATTAAAGCGACATCACGCGTGATTGGGGCAAGGGAGGGTCTTCATAAGGAGTCGGAAATTGACAATGTGTCGACAGAAAAACTCTTACTGGCGTACCCTGGTAACGAAAAAGTGGCTAAATTTTGATCCAATATGTAGTAAATTACTTCCTCTAATTAATTTCTCGAAATCCACAAATTCTGGGTCCTAATTCCTGAAAATCGATTGTCCATGTGTCCGTTCACCCTGTTCTCTCTGTCTGTGGCCAATGGTAGTGCCTAAGCCGTTCAGACAATTTTCTTCAAAATTGATATTTCCCTGATTGATCTGAATGAACTCGAAGACCTGTGAGATTGAAAGGGATATTTTGGTTTTGTGAGGGTATTTTGCATAAAGCCTCAACATCTTTAAAATTTTCTCTAAAATGTTTCGATTTTGTTTATTAAACCTTGTTTTCATATAGTGTAAAAAGCTCTCAAAGGAGTGGTGCAGGTCTTAGTTTCGTTGAAATACCTAATTTTTCGAAAATTGCGAAAATTCAAAATCTTTTCGGCATCTTCCTACAACTACAGTATTCAAGATAAAAAGGTTTTTCTAAATGATATTTGTTGTTCAAATACATCTTGAAATAACGTAATGTACAATTTTTCAAAAATGTGAGTAGTTTTTGCGAAATTTTCGTGAAATATAGGCAATTTTAAACAACTATTTTCTCAAAAACTGTTCCAAATGTTTTCTTTAATTTTTTCTTTCGTATCTAACAAAGAACGTTAAAGAAAGAGGTACTGGACACATTTTCGGCGAACTCTGTATATTTGAAAATTGCAAAACAATATCGTATCAAAAGCCCAATATTGATTACACGATTTCTTTAAAATTAAATCTGCTCTGAAACATCAGTTCTTTAAGAAGCGTCATGTACGTGTTTTAAAAAAAATGAATAATTTAACATAGTTTTGCAAATATTCGAATGTGCAAAATTTCTATTTTGAATTACCCCAAAAATTTGAATTACCCGCACTTCTCTTGCTAGAATATATCAGGAGTTATCAAGTTGCAATACAACTAAGCGGACGTTGCAGATTCTAATTTTCAGAATAACTACTCATTGTTGGGGGGTGTTTCTGGGTGTGTGGAACAGAGTTCAGGATTGTCAAATTTTTGTTGATATATTAGTTTGATATGAATTAAATTTTCGCGTCTAATGCGTTACAATTGATAATGTTTTACAGTGCGAGATGTGTTAATACGGAGATAAATTGTAATATTACTATTACATGTAACCGTTACTGAAGCGAGAAATTAGATGCTGATGTAGCATTACTGGGAAGAGGGGTTGAACACAAACGCTTCAAATTAACTCCTATAAAAATTTTGACATCTGAGAAGTTTTCAAATATAAGTGACCTCAAAATGGCACTTTGCAACATTTTTTAAAAATTATTTTGGGCCTTTCCGCAACTACGGGTTTTATTTTAAATGCTGTGTCCTCAAAAAGACTCCAATGCTCCAAAATGTCCATATTAAAAGACGTTTACTCTTCTGTGATATTCAGGACGACTTATTCTAATTCATGACAAGACAAAAAAATTGATAAACTTTAAAATGTATTTTTTAAGACGCTACAGTTATGATATAAATATTACAAGAAAAACTATAACATCGTGGTGTTAATTGAAAATTTATCTAAACAATGTATATATAACATTGTTGACATGGCAACGGATTCTGTGGAAAGTCATTGAGATGTTTAGACGCAGCGTGGTTAAGAATAGTATTGGCTACGTATCAACATAAAGATCACTTTTCCTTATAAGGTTCGGTTTACAAGATACTTCAAAATGAACATGGTGTGCATTTTTGAGTAGTTTCGTGAGAGATTTGCACAAAATAGATGAAATATTAGAATTACAACTTTTGCAATATAATTATAATTTTACGTAATCGTAAGAGAAATTCAATGACATGTTTTAGCACCACTTCGGAAACGCTTTATACTTGCAAAACTCAATCGTTTTGAACGAATCATTTTCGACTTTCATCAAAAGAAAGTTACAATTAAGATTAATGTCTACCTCTCATACAGCAACACAAATAAATTACAATGAAACAACTTTTTTCTGAATATCCCTTTGAAAATAAAGAAATTTAACGTGCACTTCGAAGTGCATTCCATATACTTTCACTGTTCTGTTTAATTATTCATTAAGTGTAAACTAATTTTAACCCTTTTGTCCCACAGCTCAGGGAGCAGTGCAACTCCTCTAACAGCCAATGGAGGTCTTCTAGTGAAGAAAGTACCAAATACAAAGGATGTATCCGATACCAACCACAAACGGCCTATGGTATTAAGCCACTTACCTAGTCGGCCACCAGTAGACATACAATTCTCAGATTTATCTTATTCCGTGCCAGAAGGACATAAAAAAGGTAAGACCTTTTTTAAATTTTCAGGTAATAAATACAGTTCTTTGAACACACCTAGTTTGCATTTTCTTTTTTTCTTCTCATATGAGTAATTCAAAGTTATATAATCAAACAATGTCGATATTTTTGGGGAAATACAAGTTTCCCTCGGGCCCTGAGAAAAAAAAGTGTTTTTATTTTTCATTTCAACCGTCCGTCCTTTCCTTCATTACTCCATCTGAAAACAGTACTATCGTCTAACCAAAAGGAGAGACCGGGGCTAGTTGGCATCAGTACTTTTATTCAGTTGTCTACACATCCTTCGGGAGGTGAAAATACAGTTTGCAGCCTGAAGCACGTTACAGTCAATTTACAAAATTTACAAAAATTATTACAAATCACATGAGTACACTTGGCTATTCGTACAAACAAGAAATGCTACAACAGCACATCCTTTCTCGCTTTATTTGTAACATTTGCATCTTTCAAAAATTCTTATATTTAAACGAAAATGAGACCTACGCCATTATTTAAGCATCCGTTTCTTTCACGGAAGTCTGTTCTAAGCACCACTAGTTTCACTTTCTCGCACACTACTTACGCAATGTAGAGAACTTTTTCTAATGCTGCGAGAAAAAGAATGATATTTTTATAGAAAAACTCTTATTGTGGGCACTGGTAAAAAAAATGTGAAAAGATCTTATTCCTATTTGTAGTAAATTACTTCCTCTTATGATGTGTAGTCATAATTCACGTTTGGTGGGTCCTATATACCAGAAAATCGATTGATGGCGAAACGTTCTGTTCGTCTATCTGTGAACAACGCTAGCGGCTAAACCGTAAACAGGATTTTTACCAAAATTGATATTCACCAATCGATCTGACTAATATCACGGTCCCTTGAATTTGGAACGGATATTTTTATTGTTAGTAGTACTTTACATAAAGCCTCCACATTTTCAAAATTTTCTCAAAAATAGATTAAATTTTTTTTTAAATTTTGTTTCTTTCTACTATCCGTTTAATGAAATGGCGTAGACCGGTTTTCGTTGAACGCCATGAATTTTTGAAAATTGCAAAAGTTCAACCATTTTCCGACGTTCCTACAAATACAATAATGAAGATAGAAATGTTTTTCCTAAATGAGATCGGTTCATCAAAAAGATCTTCAAATAAACGGCTCCAAATGTTTTCTTTATTTTTTCCTTGTATGTAGGAAAAAATGGTAAAGAAAGTAGTGCTGATCTCTTCGTTTTTTTGTTTTGTTGAGCTATATGAACTTCCAAAAATTACATAAGTTTTAAAATGATTGCCGTCTTCTTATTACTACAATATTCAAAATTTTTAATGAAATCTATTGATCAAAAATATATCTTGAAAAAAGGTCTTCTTCATTTTACGAAAATTAGTAGTTATTGCTTAATTTTGCATGAAACGTGCAATTTTTAAACAATTTTAAACAACTATTTTCTCAAAAACAGATCCAAATATTTTCTTCAATTTTTTCCTCGTATGAACGGCAAAGAAAGTGGTGCTGGTACAATTTTCATCGGACTCCCTGTATTTTCAAAAGTCGCAAATAACAATTTAAATTTAACATTGTAAAAGTACAATTTTAATGTTAAAGATTTTTGTTCGATGAAATCTTCTAAAAAATCAGTTCTTTAAATAAAGACAATGTACATATTTTTTTTAAATATTAGTAGTTTAGCGTACTTTTGCGAATTTTTGAATTTGCAATTCGAATTTCACGCGCACTTTTTGCTAGTCTTTAAGGAGATATCAGATTGGAATGCTCCAATCTGATCCGCGACACGGCAGTTGGAAATTCTGTGAATTCCTTCTGATTGTTGGGAGGTTATTATTGCTGTACGAAACGCAGTTTTAATTGTCGAATTTTATGTTGATATATTAGTTTGAAAACAAATTAGTTTTCGCACCTAATGCTCTACGATACCCTAGAATAAAAATAAGACCTGATAAAGCACTAAACGTTCCGTTAGTAGATATGACCTTACAATTCTAGAAAGATCAAATGACAACCTACAAGGAGCCATGTGAAGACTAGAACCAATAGCAAGAGAACGGGGGCGCGCCAGCGGTAGTACAAGCGGAGCACCGCGCAAGGGGGCATTTATGAAAGGCGGTAAAGTTTTAAGGAGTTTTTAAATGTCTTCGTTATTTTTACATTTCTTATTTTTAAAAAGTTTCCTTTATAATTCACAAACATAAAAACTTTCTTTTAGTGTTAAATTATGGGTCAAAAAAATAATGACGCTAATACATAATTATAAGTAAAACAATTCTCGGAGATTTCATCAATTCCATATAACAAAATGTCGGTTATTTTTATAACTCATACAGCAACTGTGAAATTGTCACTCGACATCACAGTCAAAAGTATGTATAAACTAAATAAAATCTTTGTAACATTCAAAAAATTTGCACAAGTGCATAAATTTTACTGGCGCGGCCCTGCCACAGAATATAATTTAGAAATATAGACACTAAAAAGTAAAGTGAGGGCGTTTCAAAGGAAAAACCCCATACCTTCTCAAATAATTATTAATGAGAAACCTATTGAACAAGTCTCACATTTTGCTATTTAGAAACAGACACCTCCTATAAAAAATATCGAGACAGAAATTAAAATCCAAAGTTTTGAACATTAATGAGAGACGATTTACATAACTCTCGGCAAAAAAAAAAGAAATGATACGGGAATGAAATAATGGCGACACCAATCATAATGTATGAAAGCGAGAGTTAGGTCCCCTCGCAAAAGGAAGTCAATAAAACACAAACTGCAGAAGTGAGGTTCTTCAGAAGAGGTAAAGGTTGTTCCATATTAGACAGAAAATAAATGAGAACATAAGAGCAGAACGTTTTTACTATCGGGAAAAAAGTGGCTGAATACAGGAGGAAATGGAAAGAACATATCCAACGAATAGAGGAGTACCGATTGCCAAAAATAGATATTACAAACCTAGAGGAAAGATAAATGTTGAAAGACCTTTCAAAAGATGGTAAGAACTCTGTTTGAGGTCGGAACAGGCATCGCCTACCCTGTGAAGTTAAGAAGAATAAGATGTACTACGATTTGTAATGACTTTTATAAATAATTAGTGAGATGTGTTAATATGGACAGAAATTGCGTTGTAATAATATTAGGTAACCGTTACTAAATGCGAGGAAGTACGAGCTGTTGTAATACCACTAATTAGCGTAGTGATTATTTGTAGCAGTTGTCTAATATAATAACAATAACAATAATAATAATAATAATAATAATAATAATAATAATAATAATGACCTCTCACTTACCCCGAAAGGTTGCAAACCGAGGGATCTAAACGTAAGCATCGGATACACGCACGTTATCCGATTGAAACATGGATGAATACAAGCAATCGGCTACGCTTGAATATTATTCAGTATTAATGACAATATTCCCATCTTTTGTTTCAGGGTTCAACACTATTTTGAAAGGCGTTAATGGCAAGTTTCGATGCGGAGAGCTCACAGCTATCATGGGGCCTTCAGGAGCAGGCAAGAGCACCCTCATGAATAGTCTTGCTGGATACAAGTCAGTGTCATTTCGCCTCATTCATTACGTTATTTATTTGTTGTATTTATCCTTACTTTGTATATTCTTACGACATTCATTTCAGAACTTCTCATTTATCCGGCTCTGTTCGCATTAATGGCAAGGAACGCCAGTTGCGACGTTTCCGGAAAATGTCTTGCTACATCATGCAAAATGATCAACTATTACCACACTTGACTGTAAAAGAAGCAATGAATATCTCAGCAAATTTAAAGTTGGGAAAAGATGTGTCTCAAGCGGCAAAGAAAATTGTTGTAAGTGTAAAAGCTTCATACATTATCAATTTTGTTGTGATATAATGTAATTCATTAAAGGCGCTATGATTTACATTTACTTCTTCACGGGTTACATTTCACAGCGACTCAATTTCATATTTGCAATTCGTGTTTATCTCACGTCAATGTATATTTGTAGTTCACAGTAATTAAGGGTAATGATTTGAGTCTCTACTTAAGTGAGCTTATTTTGTATAAAAATGTGCGATACTTCACTATATTAGTCTTCCAGTAAGAAAATTAGTTTCAACAAAAAAATATTGATTTGTAATTGAAAAGGCACGGCAATGGAAGCACTTACTCCAAGTTGCATGAAAAAAAGTTTAAAAGAAGCAGGTGCATGACCCTTATTTATGGCTCGTAAAAATGTTTTCTCGCAATATAAATGCTTGTATAGTTCACGAGTTTCTTCGCTCTGGTTTCTTCTATCAATACCAGGCGAATACCGGAGCAGTACCCTACCAAAACGGCCACGAACCGCGCGCGATCTTTCCTTCCCATTCCTTGTATCCTCACCTCTTACACACACTTACACCTACATGTACTACACTACCACACCTCCCAGAAACTTAGAACTTGTCCCGGCTGGTGGGAGATACCTGGTTGAGGAAACCCCCTCTAGCCAACAGAAGGTCGGAGCCGGATCTCGCCATCCAGCAGGGCAAGATCGCAGCCACCTTCCGAGCAAAAAGTATGCACTACGCTTAAGGGACTAATGACCCCAACAGTTGACGCGCCCGGTATCACAAGTAATCAATCAATAATGCACTGGTACTTGAACATACTTTTCTGATATGCGTAATTTCTTCGAAATAATCATTCCTTCATTGACAAACTGCCTATCATTATTATGAAATCAATTTGAGATGTGCGATAAGGCGATACCGTTTCAATTTTGTAAAGAACAATAGATTCATCTGAAACTGGTTATCGACTTTCCTTTTCTGACTGAAGAGGACATATAATTCACACGAAGGGAAATTACTTGTTCTAAAACGAACCTTGTATGGCTCCGTATTCATTGGCGTGGATTCCGAGAAAAAAAGGAAATAAGTTTTTTATTATGTCAGCATGTTTATTTCTTCAGTCAATCGATACAGTCTACGATATAACGTTGTACAATCCAGAACAATGCCATGAATTCTGTACAAAGTAGCATAGTAGCTGTACGAAGTAGCATAATAAGCAAAATTGTCTGGTCTATAATATCAGGTGCTTTCTCTAAAGGCCTAACCAGGCGCTCCTCGTAAGTAACACGTCTGCTTAGAAGAACATGACATACCAAATTTTGCCACCCACCATGAAAAACAACAATGTAGTAGTTATAGAATGTTCTACATGGCCGAGACCAATGTAGAAAGGTTAAGGTATAAGGTTATTTATTTGGGGGATAATCTTGTTCACTCCATTGGCAACTAAATTGGTTGATTGTTTTACAAACACAAATTTAATTGCCCTGCAATAGTTAATGGAAGAAAGAACAGAGTCTTTCCAAATAATATTTATTAAATGGAACGATGAGCAAGTCTTTTGTAAAGGAATAGCAGAAATACTGAAATAACGTTCTTCACTGGAATGTTGTTCAGAAAACTTTTGTTTGTAGCGGTCCTGTTCCATTCCATCGCAACCTCACTTCACGTTGATGTTAAACGTGAAATTATTTGCCATACAATTCTCTCTAACCTTTAGTTTAACATAAGCGAATAAATATATGATCAATTAACTACTGGAGAGGTATTTTTGCTGAGACTTCTGTCATGAGTAAACCTTCAGGATAGCATAAATGTTTAGATTCCTTAACTTTACAATAAGGTGGATAAAATTTCCAACTCAAGTTCTAGGCTTTCTGTTGTAATTGTTTGTATTGACGACTATTGTAATTGTTTCTATTGACGACTATTGTAATTGTTTGTATAGACATAGTGATATCCACCAATAACGCCAGCGCCTTTCCGGTGATAGCTCTGGCTTCTGTAGTAAGGATCTCTTAGCCTTTTAATAACTGTTCCCCTATTTAATGCTGCAGTGGACAATTCTTTGGCAATTGCTGCCGAATCTCTTTCCCTTGCTTTCCTTAATTGTATTCCTGCAGCCATATCCAGCTCTTTACTGGTTGGCTGCAAGTAGTGTTTAGATTTCTGTCGTTTAGTTCCTGGAACGCAAACACTGACGCGTGATGGCCGACGAAATCCAGTTAGGGGAGCTTCTGCAGTCTATGAAGCACTACTGGGTATATTTTCAAAAATAATTTCCTAATTCGATGAATTTTAATGGATAACATGTTCCTTGTGCTTCCTTACTTTACCCCATTTAACACAATCTGGCAAACGTTTTTAATGTACTCTTTGTTTCAAGTACTCTAAAACTTTTTTAGAATTTATAGTATTTGTCATTTCTTGCAAAACATACCCAATCTGCCTTCGTGTTTTCTGTCATCGAGTCCTCTAAAAGCGTCCTTCAGAATAATAGTTGCACCATTCTTCAAATAATGAAACAAAAATTTCCTTTTCGCAAAGTTTTCAAAATTCAAATGTTTCAAAAACCATATTTAAATATCACATCTGCCATAGAGTAGTTCTCTGAGGTTCTCTAAACTCAAACTTTCTTTAAACTTTCGAAATGTGATCAGTTAAATAAAATGTACGTCCCTTTTTCAATACGTTCCTACAAGTTTCCAGATGCTGGTTTTAAAAACCAAGGAAACTAATAAATAGAAAAAATACTACATAATCATACTTTTTCATGTCTTCTTGTATGTAGGTAAAACCTGTTTTTCTTTACACTTCACCTTCATGATGAATCGGGAGATATAGATGCCCAGCTTTCGATCCATTTTTTGTTTGGTCTTCCTGTATCCCGTTAATCTAAGGGTCTTGAATCTCTTGCTATTTCGATCAGGCTACTGTTATCTGCCTCATAAACGTGTTCATCCGAGTCCCTTTCTTCATGTTCTTGTGAATTTAACAATGTATATCACTCCATACTCATTTCTTATATCTTGATTTATCTTGATGTACTTTGTATTTATTCTATCCAATATTTTTTGTTATTATTGCTCTTAAAGTAAGTAACTGAGAATTCTGAGTACAATTTTATTTCTTCTAGTATCGGCGTCTCTGCTCCATAAGTCATAAATAGTCTTACTATGGTTTTGAATATTTTTACTTTATTCTCTATATTAAGATATTTATTTCTCCATGTTACGTCTTTTAGATATCCAGATTCTAATGCTTAAATTATTTGCTGTTTAACTTCATTCTAAGTGTCCCTCGTACTTGAAATTTCCACTCCTATATAGTATGTGATTTTCATGACTAGCTAAATTATTTTATTAACGACAATTAATTTACACTTTATTGGAGCCTTTGAAATTATCTTTGTTGTTTTTTCAATTGATAGAATCATGTGGTACTGTTCTAACGTTTATGATAGCATGTAGAGACGTCTTTGTAAATCGTCTTCTGAATCTGTGAATGATACTGCATTCTCTAAATAGCACACTATTCTTTTACTTCTGATTTCATAGCCTGGCATTTCTTTTCGCTATCCATTATCTTATTCATAATCAGATTAAAAAACACAGAACTAATAGAATATCCTTGTATAACACCAGCTGCACAAATGATTTCGTCTGTTACCGTATTTCCCGCTTGCATTTTCGTTACGATATGCGTGTTCATGTTTTCAATTATCTTTATGAATGTTTCTGGAATCTTCTCTCTCAGAATACTTAATATGTCTTGTAGGTTTACGCAATCGAACGCCTTCTTTATATTTATAAAGCACCTGAAGGTTGGGACGTTAAATTTAATCGCCATTCTGACTACTTGTCGGATCACAAATATGGCATTTGTTTTCAACTTTTCAAGTTGAAACTTTGCATGTGGCTGGAGCAGCGCACAGGACGAGCGAACACGCTGCACTGAGACGACTGAATCATAGCACTGCTGTCCACGAAGAAGTCGTTGCACGATCAGACACGCATTTCTTCTATCTCCGTGAATTCGTAGTGAAGCTAATACTGTTCCCCTAAGGTGTGGACATCTCACTATCGAAGTAACAGACAAGTTACACGTTCTTATCAACTTGAAAATTGATCTTTCTGCCCCATAGATCGTCAAAATTACGCACTGAGGGCGAGCTGGTTTTGTTCACGGAACAAATTAGGTTCTTTTTTTTATTACACTCCGACTTAATGTTTTAGATCACCAACTTTTGAAGGCATGCGCCGCCGTTGCGAGATAGATAAAAAATGACCAATGTAAAGGGAATTGCAACGAGGTTAGAGTACAACACAATTAGAACATATATGAGCTATGTAGTTCATAAATATATCATTTAAAGTTGTTTGAAAGTCTGTAAAGTTCTTCCAGGTTTGGAAACAACATCGTTTGTGGTGTAACATCATTTGTGGTGTAAATGTGTTACATGTTTATTTCCTCTTAATATTCATAGGTGGAAGAAATAATAGAGATGCTGGGACTAGCGGAGTGTAAGGATACCAAAACATCCAACCTTTCTGGGGGTCAACGAAAAAGACTTTCTATTGCATTGGAACTTGTTAACAATCCACCAGTTATGTTTTTTGATGAGCCTACAAGGTATAATTATACGAGTCAAATGTATGTTTTCATATCAAATGTACATACTCAGTGCAAATAAATTAATTTTAAAATATCATTGTTTCAGTGGACTGGATAGTGCCTCCTGTTTTCAATGCCTCTCTTTACTCAAATCACTGGCCAGAGGCGGTCGCACCATCATATGTACCATTCATCAACCAAGTGCTCGACTGTTTGAAATGTTCGACCATCTTTATATTTTGACGGAAGGACAATGTATTTATCAAGGCAGTGTTCAGGGCCTTGTTCCATTCCTATCATCATTAGGCTTCCAGTGCCCTAGCTACCACAATCCTGCTGATTATGGCAAGTAACAAATGGATTAGCTTGAAGTTTTATTTGTTTATAAAAGAAAGAAGAATGTTTTGTGAGTTCATAGGATTTGGTCTGGAATTGTTCCTTAAAACTACAGACATTGTAAGCAGCCAATAGGGTACGCGTGAACGAAGAGACGACAACACACATTTGCGACTGAAGATAATAATAATCACTCGTTATTTTATTGAAATTACTAAATTTAAAAGTCACATTCTTCATAAAATTGTTAAATTTTTAATTGTATTTTCAGTTTAAAAATATCCAAATACCATCTGTAAACAAAAAACTTAATTATTCTAAGTTACTTCCGGTGAAACAGCACAAATAATTTTAATATAACGCATTTGGGATAAGTTTTCATACATCGATTCAGCGTCTTTCATATAATACAACAAATTTTATATTTAATGTAATGTTCCTTTTTTACAGTAATGGAAGTTGCATGTGGAGAGCATGGAGAGTGCATACATAAATTGGTTATGGCAGTAAATAATTCAAAGAGTAACAATTTAAATCAAAAGCAACTTCTAGCACCAAACACTCATACCATGTGTGTTTCTAATGAAATTCCAAAAGAACGTAGTGAAAGTAAGTATTTTGTGTCTGCCTGAAAATTGATAAACAGTATTTTTGGTTGGAAGTTTTTTTTTCTTTTTGTAATTTAGTGTTGAAGGCATTAACTTTACATATTTTCAGGCTTACAGCACCCCAATGGAATGGCTAAGACCGGAAATACAGGAGCTATTTCAAAATACAGTGTAACTTGCACAACATCTTTGTTGGATTCGGATGAAAGCCTCACAATAGGACACAGCACAGGATTCCCTACATCTGGTTACCTTCAGTTTTACATTTTACTAAAGAGAACCTTTCTCTCAACATTACGTGACAAGGTAATCACCCTCCATTTCATTACATACATTTTTAAAAATCTAAAACTACTACAACCCTTTCGCATATTTACCTTAAAAACGTACATAACACAGAATCATAAGTTTCATTTATTTTTTCTTAATAAATAACATAATACTCTCATAAAAATTATATAATAACAAATTTCTTAACAAAGCATTATAACGGTCGCAGTATTCCCAATAGACATCGAAAAATAGAGTTTTTGAGTTGCCTAACAAAATATTATTTATTTCAAAGCTGCTAATATTTTACCAAATATTTTTAACCCTGTAAATAAATTTGGCATTATCATGATCGTGATCGTCAAATTCGACTTAGAACTTATTAAGAATACCATTGAATAAAATTGTCCAAGTCAAGCAAGAGGTGGATTGCATCTCATTGGTCATTTTGAGGTAGGGAAGGGTACAGCTGGATAAGGGGGTGAAAAGGGCCTCCAAAACAAATAGATAATCACAATACTCATATGAAAGAGAATAAAAATGTCGAAAATTCCAAAAAAAATCTGCCTCCTAGGGCATTCTATTAGATACAATGAGAAACGTGTTTTTCACGTTTTATTTTTTCTCAGCTTCTATTGAATGTATTAGGGTGAACAAAATTGGTAAGACGGAGGAAATAGTTGAATTTGAAGGTATTTTTTTCAACCAAATTTGACGCTAAATTCAAATAGAATTTTTTAAAATTTGGTTCTGATTTTCGACCTGGTAACGTCGGAGTAGTCTCAGTCCCCCCCCCTACAATGTGTCTCATAACATTATATAACATGGTTTTTTGAGATTTTTTAGTAATGTGGATGATAGTGAAAAATAATTAAAACCTATTTTCTCAGTTCAAATTTTGAAACTCGCGCCAAATGTGATTGAAAAAGAAATTGAAAGACAATAGATAAACGTTGATAAAATCGTTGATAAGACTTTTTAAGAAAGACGTTCGGGAGTAGAAGCCATTGCAGTTTCATTGAATAGTATCCATGAGGAAATGCAGAAAGTAAATGGGCATAGTATTACACTGTAAACGTCTGAGATGTATCCATATCAGTATCTAATGCACTTTCATATTTTTGATTATTCGAGAACATATGTTTTAATACCTCTGTTAGGGAGAGTGGAATAAATATCTGGTAACGTTGCAATTATACGTGAAATTTCAGGAGAAAGGTCTTTAGCAATTTCTAGCTGTCCTTAGCAAGTCTAGTTTTTTCAAATGTTGCTAATCACGAGCTTTTTTAAATTTTATTTTTATTTACCTACTATCTTTAACTTTTACTCATCTTTCAACTATTTATAGATAAAATGATAGGAATGGATTCTGGAACTCTACAAAACGTGCGCTGATGATCTTTTCCCCATACGTCGCATACAGTTTTTACTTCTTTTTTTTTACTTAATGAATCTAAATTTCTACAATTTTCTGGGAACCTCGAGATTTGTCGAAGGAACTTGACACTTCAGTCATGGATAACGGGTATTTAATTGGGCTCTTTTCAATCTTTTGTTTAGTCTCTGACCACTGAATGTCTTCTTTACTGTCTGAGGTGGTTTTGATTTTTTGAGAGGACAATTTTTTTATTTTACAGCGGGGTCGTCCAAATCTAAAGATATCTCCGAATCAGATAGGTCAGGCGTTTCAGTTGTGAGATCACTTGTCACGTTAGCGGGGAGAGACGTCGCTTGATAGCTACTAGAAGAGAGTTGCCTTTTTGTTCTTGACTTCGCCGTGTCTTCCGTTGACTTCTCTGGCTTAGAGTCCGCAACTGCAGTTGCAGGAAATAATGGTGAAGGAACTGATTGCCAAGCGCTTGGGGAGCTGGAAATTCATGTAAGTTAAAGGCAGGAACAGGGCAGGGGAGAAGAGAAGGGGAAGGTCGATGTCCGATAAGGGAAAGGTTGATACCTTCGGGCTGATAACTGCTTGCGGTAGGGGGGGAGTTAAGATTTGGGCAGTTCTTTCCAAATGCCCTTGCAGCTTGCACTGAAAGCAAGTAGGGATATCAATCGTGACGCAAACGTCACGCTGAAAGCAAGTAGGGATATAGAATGCGGTAAACCGCCCAATATTATTTGGGAAGACTCCGGAAGTAGTTCTCATTTCTGGAGCTATGAAGGGTTGTCTTCTAAAACTCATGATATGGTTCAAATTTGAATTAGAGAAACCTGCACGAATAAAAGACATTGATGCCACATTTTTACGCCAAATTCTAATAACTTGGCTTCTAGAAGATTGTCTGAGATCCTCGGACAAACGTTGGAGAGAATTATTATTTTGTTGCGTGAGATAAGAGGTAAGATATAAAGTAAATTCATGGTCAGATATAATGATTGATTTAACATTGGAGACAAGCTCGTCAGCAATTTTTTAGTGGCCAAATACACACAAAGGCTGTTATTAGAGATCTATGCAAACCGAATATGAGAAGGGTTCGTTTTTTCTGCAAGGGTCAAGTCAAAGTCAATTGTCGGTGCATGATTCGCAAAGTCAATTACAATAGCTTTTTTTTTTGAAACAGGGAAATATTCCAGACTTGAACATAAATCTTACTTGGAGCGATGGTTGTTTGTTGATTGAGATGAAGATCTTCCATGATAATTACGATGTAGTTGCAGCAAGGCCAAGCAGCAACACGATCGTTGAAAACATACGCACTTCGAGCTTCTCGGAGCGTGTCAGAGAAAAGGACACTCACTAAAACACTGAAATTCAGAAATCGAGTAAAAGTCGACATCAGAATTTTCACAAAGTTAAGGGATAGAAATTAAACACAAAGACAAAAGAAAACTGAAACAGCTTTCGCTCTTGACGCTTCACTTGAACGGCAACAGTCACTGCGCGCAAGGGAAGCACTGCGGAGCTGCGGCGCCCGCACACCGCCCAGTCTGAATGAGCTCTGTCTTCATAGAAAGTTCTGATACACATTCTAGAGGGGAAACAGACAGTACTCCAACGTTACCACTTCGAAAATCAGTTTCAATGTTTTTTTCTATTTGAATTTTGTGACAAAATTTGGTTGACAAAAATATCTTCATAGTCAACTATTTTTCTCCGTGTCTCCAATTTTTTGCTCGAGTAAAGCAAAGCTACTAGAGATTGTTCATATTGTATACTTAAATCATTTAAAAAACACTTCTTCAAATTATTATTAACTTTGGTTTGATTTTATGGAATACCGTGGCAATGAGTTAGAATTTACCGCACATTAAGAATTCATGAAACATTTTAAAAGCACGAATTTTAGCACAAGACTTTGTAGCATTGGGAAACGGCTTTTGCCTTTAGCAGTCACTCTAGTCCAAAGCCTAAGTAGCACAAGAATGTTTTTTTCTGTTACTTTCTCGCCCTTATTTCGTAAGAAGAAAAAGTATTGTAATCGTGTCCCAGAAAACGGCAAATTTTCGATAGAAAAACTCTCATTGCCGAGCCCTGGTAACGAAAAATTGGAAAATCTTGTTCCCATATTGAGTAAATTACAGAAGACTCTGGTTATAGTGAACTTATGGGGACTAACATTTTGGGTTCACTATATCAGAGGTTCACTATAAACAATGATGTCAAAATTAAATAGAATTTCTGCACAAATATTGATTTTATTAATATAGAGATATAGCAAAATACATTAACAGCGCGAACTGAACATTTAAATATCTTTATTTGACCTTAAAAATTCAATTATTTTCAATTGTGTGCTTCGTACATTTTTCATTAGTAATTTTTCTAGATCCTTCTCCAGAGTTCGTACCCTTTCCATACTTGATTTTGCATTGTTCACTGTCACTGGGTATCGTAATGCAGTCTTGATACCCTTCGATGCCTTTTGCACTGTTGAAACATCGTCCCACTTTCGAAGGCCCTTTTACTCACCTAATAACATACGAGATTCGAGATCTTTTCGGTAGCGGCATGGCGCACGCGACTAATGAAACTGATTGCTTTTTCGCGCGGCGGCGAATGTCGCCAGTTTGGGATCGTGGCAGTCGCCTTTCTTGTCGACTACGTAGGGCACCACGCGCTTTGTCCCGCGGAATCTCAAGTAACATCATGTTTGAAACTGAAACATGCAGTCGCGCGTCGCCGCCGCCAGTCGTAGCCCACGCATGACAAGTTCTTAGTTTCCTCAGAGAAACTGAGTGGCACAAGTTCATCAGTAAGGTTCCCATTCCGGGTCCGCTACCTCCACCTCAGGAGTGCCTTCTTCGATATGATCTTTGGTCGACGTCATTTTTTCCAAACTGTCTAGTGTTGGAATTTGTGGCACTGAGAAGATACATTTTCTTCCAGGAGGGAATTAATTTCCAGGACGTTGTATTTCCTACGTTCATTATAGCCGAGGTTCAGAATTCACTATAATCGAATCTTCTTGTGCTTATTTGTAATGTAAGTGAATCGGAACCAGAGACTTAAGGTAGTATGTTCGTTAAATCGGCCACGGTGAAGTATCCCCCAAAAATACTTTAAATAAAAGCAGAATCTATGTTCTTCTAGTTAGTAAGAAAAAATTGGCCCTTGTCGGACTAATCTAGAACTAAATATAAATGAAAGGAAATGTGCGTGTTTGTGTTGCAAATAGACGCAAAATCTATTCGATGGATTTCGCTGAAATGTTATATTAGTATACTGTTATACTATGTGTATACTTTGTTATTATTAGTAATGGGACTGTTTAAAGAGTGGTTTGAATTGAATCGGTCTTGTGGGGGCGATGTTGATGATTTATTCGTTTATGACTCAAGCGCTCCTGAACTACTCAACCCACTGCGCAGTCAAGGATTAATCACGTCTTCACTGCATACAAGTATACTGCCCATGCGCTTGTGAAGTATGTGAAGTATCGAATTATTACTTGAGTCTCGGTCAAGTAAATCAAATTTCTCCTCGTTGGTACCATAGCGAACGTATGCCCAAATTTGAGGGAGAACGTTTTAACAATACAATACTTGACAACCAGGACATTGAACAAACCCATATTTGTGAGAACGTTTTTCATCTAATAGAATTTTTGCCCAACGTAGTGTAAAAAGTGATTAATAATTACGTGACCAGTAGTGTGTGGTATGTAATACACTGCAATACCGAAGCATTGTCGTGTCCACTTGTTTTTTAATCAAATACGTTTAAATTAGTACAGGCTCTTATGGAATAACTTTTGAGGGCATAGGGTTTTTAAGTAATTGAAGAAGTTACTGTTGTATTAGCCGAAAGTACTTTTTTCTTTTATTCAATACATATTAAATTTTTTGAGGAATCCGATGGTATTAAATATAACATACCTCACCGAGCATTTTGAGGAGTAATTAACAAAATACTGCAGCGAAATTCATCGCACCAGGAAGTTCTGACTCTCCACCTAGGAGTTAAGCGGTACTAGTCACGCTGTTGTCAGTACTGCTTCTCCTGGGGTACGAGAGAAAACCACCCTAACTTAAAATTTTGTATCACACACAACCACAAACTATTTGACGATAATTTACTTTCAATGTAAACAATGTAGACTAACATTCAACACTAAAAGAAAGAAAGAAAAGCTCGGCCGTCAGACTCAACCTAACGTATATGCAGAATTACCAATGTATGAAAATGAAAAAGAAGGCAAGAGACTAAATTTATTAGTAAAAATTGTTTTTCTATAGCAAATAGTCAATACTTCTCTTTTAACTATTTGCAACTAATTATTTCAATGCTGTCTTCACGTTTATAAACAGCTATTGTTAATCTGTAGAAGGTCGAGTCTTTGACTAGAGACTGGCACGAACTTACCTTGAGTTCACTAGAACCTAGAGTTCAGTATAATCGAGAGTTCACTATAACCGAGAGTTCACTATAATTGAAAGTTCACTACAACCGAGAGTGCACTGTAACCAAGATTTCACTATATCCGAGTTCACTATAACTAGAGTCGACTGTACTTCCTCTAACACGAGTAATCAGAATCCATGTTTTGGGGGTCCTTGATACCTTCGATCAAAAAGAGATTGGTGGCAAAACGTCTATCTGTGGTCAACGCTTCCGCCTAAACCGTTCAGTCGATTACTTTTAAAATTGATATTCCTGGATATATTTCAATGAAATTGAGGCCCTCTGAGTTTGAAAAGGATATTTTAATATTTGAGGGTGCTTTACATGAACATTTTCAAACTTTTTTCCAAAATTGCTTCAACATTTTTGGATTAAACTTTGTTCTCTGATTGTGTAAAGGGCGCTTAAAAGATTCAATTTCGTTGAAATCCTTAACATTTTGAAAATTGCAAAAGTTTAAAGAAATTTTGGCGTCTTCCTATAACTACATTACTTATTGAAGATATAATTTTTTTTCCTTAATGAAATGGTTTTCTAAAGACAGACTTCAAAAAGGTCATGTACAATTTTTCGAAAATACTAGTAGTTTCCCGTAATTTTGCGTGAAATGTAGGCAATTTTTAAACTTTTAATACATATGTGTTCCTCGTATTTATTAAAGGACGATAAAAAACTTGGTGCTAGTGTCATTTGAGGCGAATTCTGTATTTTCGCAAATTTCAAACAAGTAACATCAAAACTATAAAAAGGAAGATATAAATTTTTGCCTTAAACAAAATGTTCTAAAGTAAATTAGCTCTTTAAGAAATGTCAAGTACAGTTTTTTTACTACTCAGCAAAAAAATGTACATTTACTCGGTAGTTTTCACGTTATTTCCGCTTGGAAATTATGCAATTTATAAATAACTAGTGGTGCTACAGAACGGCACAGACTTTCCCGTATTAAATTTATATTTCCTTTGGTCTGGGCTAGCTACTCGGACTTGCCACATACTTTTGCCAGCTGCCATCTATCGCCACCCAAAGTACATTTTTTTGACATTTTCTTAATTTTCGGTTTCCTAATTGTAGAGCGAAAATATTGTTTTAAGACTATTAAAGAACAGTAAACGTTCGTTCTAAATGGCAATTTTCTTTGAAAAATTTGGAACCGTTTTAAAAAAAACTCGCGTATAAGCGCTACTGTAAATTCGAAATTTGAAGCTCTTTTTCACAGAAAATTTTTGAGTTTTGAAAAACTTCATTTGGAGTCATTTTCAGTGCTTTAACTACAAATACAATAGTGTTTAGAAATTGCTGGAACTGTGCATATCAACGACGGGAGAGATCTTTCAAAACATGTATATTTGTGTAATTTTTAAAAAAAAATATATACTTTACATCATATTAAAGAGTACAACTACCACTATCCGTTCGCAACGTTTGAAAGAAAAATTTGGAGCCGTTTTTTAGAAAATGACGTTTGTGCGTTTCTGAAAATGCGGAATTTTGAGCTAGTTTACACAGAAAATGGTAAAGTTTACGAGAAACTTTATATGACATTATTTAAAGCACATCTACTCATAAATACAATTATGAGAACAAATTGCCGCTAATATAAATATTAACGACGGGAGAAAGTAAAAAAGTACATTTTTGTAATTTTTGAATAAACAAAAGAATATAGAAATATGGCGTTTATGTCATCTAATAGAGTACATTTAGCACTATCCCTACCAAATGTTTAAAGAAAAATTGGAGCCGTTTTTGAGAAAATCTTGTTTTGTAATTTTTTTGAAATGCACATATTGCATGCAATATTGCAAGAGAACTACTAAAATTTTCAAAAAAAAGTGTACATGACCTTAATGAAAGAACTCACGGTGTAGAATTAATTTTATTTGAAGGGAAATCTCTATCTTAAATTTTGTAGTTGTAAAAAGGCAGTGAAAAAAATTCCTACTTTTGTAATTTTCGAAAATGCAGAGTTTATCTTGAAAATCCAAGCTTATGAGTGCTATGCAAGTGGTTGTTTTTTATGTTATGGTTGAAGTATTACTAAAATTGAAGTGGCATTACTATAATATTACATACCTGTTATAAATAATACGAGATATGCTGTTCTTACACCACTTGTTTTCTTTTTGTTCTGTTTCTCTCCAACTTTTCCCTTTCTCAAACACTTTCAAAATATGGTCAGCATCAAAGAAAAGAGTTTAAATGCATTGTTTTATTTGTTACAAGAAAATTGATATTCATATTAAGTTAATAGAAATAATAAGTTACAATGATCATGTGAACTCAGTATTAAAGATGGGAGGTATCCTTATTAAAAGCAATCAATATTTCCTTAAATAGGAAGTATTTATATTGCATTATTGTAAGGCAATTTACTTTGCCTTTTTCACTTATAGGCAGAAAAAATTCCTGTTGATCATCTTTCACTTACGGATATGTTCCACCTTCAGTATTAAAATATAATTTGAAGCATGTGAATAGGAAATATTTTGAAGCATGTGAACTGCTTAAGCAGTGTATTGAAACTTTCTGCTTAAAAATTAATTAAAATTATGAATTTGTAATTCAAGGGTGTGAAAGTTGAATAATGTATTATCAATTTCCCACAAATCATTACCCTAATGCTAAGAGATACTGCATCACCTAATGCTAAGAGATACCTTTAGAGTCGTATTTACCCTGACTCAATTGATCTGTCTGGCAGCTGTTATTGCTTGAAAGCAGAAATCTCTAAAACTCTGCCAAGTTTAGAATCTCAGCTATGAAGCTATGCTTTGCAACACAAAACACAGGAATATAATTCTTCTTTTTACACATAAGATTTTAATAATAATTTACAAAACAAATGAAAAAAGGACGTGAAGGAAATAATAAAAATAACATAAAGGCAAAATATCTCCACTATTCTTTGTCATAAGAGATACGGGATCATAGCAGACATATTTTGAAAAATGCATTAAAATTAATTAATACAACATTGGCCATGTACTAATATTTTGTTCTAGTTGTTATGTGTTGTAGTTATACTCTTTAAATTTTAGATTTAAAATAATTTGGTCTCATAAGAATTAAATTACAAATTTATTCAACAAATGTATTTTCTAATAACAATTTACTTATTGAAACAGACCTTAACTCTGATGAGGCTGCTCTCACATGCGGGATTGGGCATACTCATTGGAATGATATACTTTGGCATTGGAGATGATGCATCCAAAGTAATTAGTAACTCTGGATGCATTTTTGCTTCGGTGCTTTTTCTCACATTTAATGCCATGATGCCTACAATTCTCACATGTAAGTTATATGAATAAAAACATCATTAGAGTACAAAATTTAAGAATAATCTTTTTTGCTTTTCTTCTATGAGAATACGCTTGTAAGTAGTGTACACTTTTATTTGTTCCAGTTCCAGTTGAGATGGGAGTTTTTATGAAAGAACATTTAAATTATTGGTACTCGCTGAAGTCATTTTATTTTGCAAAAACAATGGCAGATTTGCCTCTCCAGGTACTAACATTCAAAAAGTACTTCTTTCTAGCAGATGCAGGTGATAAAATAAGCAATTGTTAAATCTAGCATTATAGGTAGGAATATAACATCAGATATTATTCTGAAATGGTTAAGTTGATCTTAGGATGATTTTAAACAGGTAATTCACACAAATTTTGCAATGTTTTCTTCCAATCTAATAAATGGTATCTCACTGTCCATCGTACAATAAAGATGTTAGTACCTACCTACATTTTGTTTCTATTTTATCTTCGTTGTACAGAAACTAGCTATTTCAATAATTTCAACCAGTCATTGGTTGGGAAATGTGCTTATTCTTAGGCAGAAAATTCTCAGCTAAAATAAAAATTCTTAAGCAGAAAATAATTACCCATTAGAATGAGTATGATGTATCTGTCAAAATCTGGGCATCAATACTTCTTGCAACATTAAAATTCTTTGGGGAGACTACTTTAAAAGAAAGTAAAAATAAATTGACAGATTATCAATTCACAAAATTAAAATCATAGTTCTTTATTCAATCAATTACTTTATACTAAACTGTTAAAAATATTTCTGTTCACTATTAAAGCTATTATCAGCCGATCAGATGGCCGAGATCGCTAAGGCAGTAGTGCCGGAGTGGTCTCGGACCAGAAGATCGCGGGTTCGAGTCCCGCCTCGGGCATGGGTGTATTTGTGTGTGTCTGTATGAGTGTGTTGTCCTTTCACTCCTCATTATCATCATCATTTCATCTTTCATACCCCCAGGGCTAACAACCCTGGGGGATAAAAATCGGATTCAGTAAAAAATACTGATCCCCCCCAAGTGGAGATATATGCACCTGCTACCGCGATATATGATACTGAGCCATGGTAAATGCAGGATGTATGAACGCGTGGTCCTAGTTGGCCGATTCGCGAGCAAAAAAAAAAAAAAAAAAAGCTATTATCAAAGAGTTATTATAATACTTAAACAGAGCAACTTATTCATTATTTACCATTATTCATTATTCATTATTATTCATTTCATATTAGTGCCAGAATCACTTTGTTGAAAACTCACATAACTTCAGCAAGTGAATCATATGATTCTGTAATGAATTTTATAAAACTAATGAACAGATAAACATTAAAATTATTTTAGCCAAGACTGATTTTGCTGCCCTCAACTATGCTGCTCTGAAAATTTTCCCATATCTCAACCCTACAGTTATATGATTGCTATGCTGTATGCAGAAATACTGCATACATTAATATTGTTTTCCTTTAATACAATTTCAGCAAAGTATGAGTCACCTTATAAAAATTGATCAGCACCAGTAAAAATAAATTTGAAATATTTCTCAGAAAAAGTTCTGGAAATAAAATAAATTTGGAAAAGTAAAATACAAATGAATGCATTAACGTTAGTGAGTTTCTTGCTGTAGATCCTTCAATGGCTAGTGTATTTCCTATATTACTTACTTTTACTTTCCCATATGCTTTACGGGATATAAACATACCAGAGAATGCTATAAAATGTTGCAAAAGTTTGATATGTAGATTTACAGGGAAAAATACACTACCAATGCCCAAAATGATTTTTTAAAAGTTTTTCTTACATTTCAAGCAAATTTTAAATAATGTTTATTATAAAATTATTTTATTGTAAAAGTGTGTGTAATTAATCATGTTATAAAATTTATATTTTTACTTTCTCAGTGCGTAACGTAGAGAAAATTATGTATTACTACAAAAACTCAATGTCGAGATTTTGACGGTAATAAAAGTTTTGGAGTCCCCTGATAACGCGAAAGTAGTTTTTACTTTCTACTTCGTAAGAAGAGAAAGTAATCGTGGGCCGAAAAACTGCGAATTTCTGGCAGAACAACTCTTATACACGGGCCCAGATAACAAAAAAGGAGATAAGTCATGTTCTTATATGCAGTAAAGTACTTCCTCTAACACGTGGTGTAATCCATGTTTGGTGGATCTTTGATACCGAAAAAATTTATTGACGGCAAAACGTCTTTCTGTCTATCCGTAGTCAACGCTCACGCCTAAACCGTTCAGCCGATTTTCCTCAAAATTGATACTCCCCACATCCACATGCAGCAAATAGGGAAGATGTAGAACGTGTTAAGGATAATCTCAAAAGAATTGTCCAAGAGTATTCTGAACTACATCCTGGTCAGACCAAACGGAAGGAACAAACTCCACAAACGTCCCTTCGGGTGTACTCTGTTACCTGAACGAGAAAATGTGATGAAAATCACAAGAAGAGAAAGAGAGTACAACCAACTTTCTTAACGGAACTCGGAGGAATTTCTGATTGGTTCACTAAAACCCTTCGAGGAGAAAGATTCTTGTTATACGACAGCTATGTGAAAGACCGCATCAGTGGAAATCACGTTATAATTTTCGGAACAAGACAGAATCTGGAAGTGTTAATGAAAAGCTCAACTTGGTTTCTTTATGGGTCATTCAAGGTTAGTCCAACGATTTTAAGTCAATTATTCACAATTTTGGGACTAGTCACATTGACTAAATACCTTTGGCGACAAGATGGAAGTCTCTGTAGCTATACCTCTGGCCTTCGAGCTATTATCAGGTAAACAGTAACACCATTTTTACAAAGGTTCTCGAATAAAGCTCGCACTCTAAGTATGTATATAACGCACTCACAGCGAGTTATTTGTGACTTTGAGAAAGCAGGCGCGGATCTACGGGGAGGAAAATAAGGAAAAATTTCCCTTCCAAAATTTTTCAGTAACCAAAAATTTCAACTTGTGACGAAACTTTCAAGCAAAAATATTTTGGTATAAACATTAAAACGAATGAAATTGTATTGTAACATGGACTGAGTTTAGCCTACGTCTGTCTACATAGTCTGTAATATGAAAAAATCGACTAAAATATTTTGAATGAAAAAAATTTCCCTCCCAAAATTCTTATCTGGATCCGCCCCTGGTGAAAGGTATAATTAATAGTGCTTGTACTGCACTTCCTGAAAGCACTATTACATAGATATTACATACATGTTGTTTCTTTAATTTGAGTCAGTCCATATACGTAGAAGATGTCAAGTCGAAGGGGTACAGGGAGCTTACAATGTACATTGTAGCTTACAACTTACAACTTACTTTGCTTACGAAGCTTACAACTTACATTGTAAAAATGGAGAAGTTAAAAAGTATATACATATGCTACTTACACTTGCCGTTTGTGCCACCACAGCATGTAAAATAAGTGTTTGAAGAACTGAAGGAAGATGCATCTAACAACTGACTACTACCCTTTTTGTCATTATTTCGATGCAAATTACGAATCAGGGCAGAGAGCCAGATGACGAATTATTTCAGCGATATTTAATATTGAAATGAATCAATATCCAGACACAGAAAGCAATGTTCAGATAATCAACACTGTAAGTGTGGCCTGGCATAACAGATTTCAAATTTTAGTTGGGAAACATCCCTCATTTTACACCGACTTTCTATAATGCCTTAAATAGAAATCAAAAAGAACAATCGGATACTGAAGTAACTATACAAGAAATCCGACTGGGAAGAAATGTGAAGATGCGACAAAGAAAAAAGCGGATAACTGTGCACAACAGGATTAGACGTGGTATCCGTATACAAAACATATCGAGAAAAAATTGCTTGATTCAATATTTGAAAAGATAAAGAATATGAGGTTCCGTTTTTGTGTGTTTTTGTTGTTTTTTGTCTTTTTTTAGTAAAATACCCTCATCTTCAATATGTACATGAATATCAAATAAAATAATGTTTATTCTTATTATTTCAATTTTAATTCCGGGTTATTAAATTTCGGCAATGTTGGCTGCGAAATATGGGGACTTCGAAGAAAAAAATCAGGAAAGATGATGTTTGGAAAAACGACCTGAAACCATTCGTAAGATATAAGGTGCAATAATAATAATTATAATAATAATTATAATAATAATAACAACAACAACAACTCCACCTAAGGAGTACACGACTTTGTAGTTGGTGATCGAGCTTGAATACCCCCATGAGCCTGAGCTATGTCGCTGGTAGCCTAGTTACTGGTAGGGTCTCCCATGCTGAATAGGTTGAAGTTGAGGGGTCAGACGAAGGAGTACTTGAGAGGAAAGTGGGAAGGGTCATGAACCTTGGGACTTCCTGTTATCGGCGCATGGAGGGTACAGGAGATAAATTGGGTTGGCACACAAGACCACTGATTAGAGTGGAGGCCTCAACCTTGCATTCGCCAGCGAAGGAGGCTGCCTTCAGCAGTCAGTGAAAATGCCGTTGGGTTTAGTAATGCCAAGGCAATCGCAGGGACCCTTGCTGGGCCCTGCGGGGGATGTTCCGAAGCCACTGTGTCGCAGTAACGGGTAACAGGAAAAAACTCATGGGCTAAGTGTGAACTTGCTTCCCGCGAAACTTCACTTAAAACCAATGAACAAAATGGATAGCACAGGAAATGAAATTAATCATAACGTGCCTTGTTCAGCCAACGTCCCATACCTGCTCAAAAACCGAGCTAATGTCACCTTGTCGACGTCTGGCTATCACACGGATGTTAGTCCTAGGGACCCACAGCCGACAATAGCTCGAAGGTGGCGTCAGAGATGGACACGGGATCAATTAAAGGAAGTGATGTGATGCTTTTACTATGCAAAAGCGAAAAATGGGGGCTCAGAAATAGAAGTTTTAAGATATAGAGAGAGCGGATCCCAGATATGAGACCTACCCTCGAATCAAAAAATCTTGCCAGTCAACGACGATACATACTCAGCAGTGGAAAATGTACAGTAGAACATATTTCAGAGAAACGCGGAGTATGTTTTTCGATCGAACTATCTACATGACGAACACAGAACCATCCCTTAAAAACAATTCTCCTTTCGAAGACTCACCTCTTCCCAGTGAAATATCCGTCAGTGGCGAAAATTCATCTGGCTATCAATCACACCATAAGGACATGATCCGGAACCTTCTTCGATGCGAGATAGAACACGTTCGCCTACTTCCATTCGCATCTCGTGCACCGTTGAGGAGAATATATGAAATGCTAAGCTAAGACAGTGATAGAGAGAGCGAATTATGTCTTAAATGAGGTTGTACAGACCCCAGGTAGAGATCTAGATATTACTGAAATCAATCATATCGTGTATGCAACTGGATATCTGGTATCTCAGATAATTTTGGGGTCAGCCAAGACCACCGACGGCCGGTAGCCATACAGAGTAAATAGCTCTGTATCCCTCTGGGCGAAAAGAATCATGAACAGGAAAGCCGATAAACGGATAGCCGACACGCGTGAAATATCACTCTTAGCCTACTCATCTTCTAGGTAAACCCACACCTCTATAGTTCAATACAACATGTTGAACAAAAATACTAAATTGAAAATGACACAACAAGGCTAATGATAGCTGAGTAGCTAAAAGAGAAAAACCACGCATGGGATTAACGAACTAGACATTAAAACGTAGATAAGATTTCTGTGTACAGAATTGTTTTTTGAAACAGATGCGAAGAGATTCTATCGCAATCTGACTCAAAAATCAAATGGAAATGCTGCCCCTCCTCCAAAAAATTACATCGGAACATTTTGAGCAAGAATTTGGGATGAAAGCAGATCCTACAACAAAGATGCATCTTGACTCTGAAGTTCATGCAGCCGATGGACTCGTGGAAACAGTTAAATATGTTCAGGAATTATCGGAAAGACTCTTCCAAGCAATTAAGAACATGGGAAACTGGAGGTCCCCAGGTATTATGAACTTATCGTTACCAATAATACAAGAAAGTTTGTGCTATTGTACCTGTTCTAGATTTATTTTATTTCCTTATTTCGTAATCTGTGTAAACGAGCTATCCTGAATCTTCATCGCAAAAAGTTCTCTTAAATCCTCTATTTTACTTTATTGCTCTTACTTCGTAAGAAACGAAAGTATTGTAATCGTGCGTCGGAAAACGGAGAATTTTCGACAGATTGCCAGGTTCTGGTAACGAAGTAAAGTATATATAGTAAATTACCTCCTATATCATGTGATATAGTCAGAATCCTTGTTTGGTGGGTCCTTGATACCGAAAAATCGATTGACGGCAAAACGTGAATACCTGTCCATCCTTTCCTGGTCAACCTTGACGTCTAAACCGTTTAGCCAATTTTCTCCAAAATTGATCGTTTCTTGGAACTCGAGGTGGCTTGATTGGAAACACATTTTTATTTTGGGGAGTAGATTTTTAAACATTTTCAAAATTTCTCAACAATAGCTCCAAATTTTTAGATTAAACTTTCTCCTCGGAGAGTAAAAAAATCGCCGTTATTTCGCCCAGCATAACTTTCTCTTCTTAAGAAATTCCTTCTTAAGCAAAGAAGTAAAAATGCTTAATAGATGGCACGAGTCTCATTTTCGTTAATATCCCTAATTTTTTTAAAATTGCATAAGTTCAAAATTTTTGGGGGCATCACCCTGCAACTACAATGGCAGAGATTTTTTCCCTTAATGAAATCTGTTCTCTAAAGACATATCTTGAAATAAGTCCATTTATGATTTTTCGAAAATGAGTAGTTTTCAATTTGTCTGAAATATAGGCAATTTTTTTTTTAGTTTTTATTTTTTTCACAAAACACAGCTCCAATCATTTTCTTTAAATTTTCTTCTTGTATGTATTAAAGAATGATATAAAAATGGAGCTAGTCCCATTTTCGGCAAACTTTCTATACTTTCGAAAATTGTAAAATGTTAACATTGCCAAAGTGAAGCCATTGCCAAAGTATTTTTAACTTAAATAAAATCTGTTCTATAAAGTTATCATTTTAAAAAGTGTTGTGTACAATTTTTTTGAAAAAACTAGTAGTTTTCGCATAATTTGTGCTTGACATTAATGCAAATTATAAAAATAACATTTCTGAAAAATGGCCCCAAGGACTTCTTTAATACTTTTCTTGAATACAACAAGGTACATTTCAAAGAATGGTGCAGGTTTCATTTTTATTGAATTCTGAATTTCTGAAAATTTCAGATTTAGAAGTAATGCAAGAGAGGTGTGCTGTCTTAGCAAAGTATGCAATATATGTGTTGTTGGTTGTTATTGTTTCCCATACTTCAGCTTATTGTTAATGTATTTTTCACTACTGTTCTCTTTTGTAACTGAGAAGTCCAGGTATTTGAAGTCATCAAGTAATTTTATTATATAATTTTTAATATAGAATATGTCATTTCCACATCCTCCTGTTACAAAATATTTTGTTTTGGAAGTATTAATTTGCAATTTCTGTATATATTAATTCATGTTTTAAATTTTTAAGTATCTAGTTTATAGTCATCCTCATCCCCAACCATTGAAATCAGATCATCTGTAAATAGTAAAATATGTACCAAATGTTGATTCTGTTATCTGCATTTGCACTACTCTGCAATTAGGCTCTCCATTCTTTCACACTTGGGCAATGTGGTATGTTTTAAAAAGAGTTGGTAACATACATATAACAACACTATTGTAAACCTTAACAAGTAAGTTACGCATTTGTTCTAAAATTTTCAAAATGCTATTAATGGGAACATTATCACAACCTCTTTGAATGCCAACAATGGATGCCAACAATGCCTTCCACAGCCTTTCTTTATATTTTTTAAATGCTCCAAATGTTATCTACACATGGAAAACCAGCTAAAAAACACTTTGTTTTTCCAGATTATCAATTTCAGGCTCAATTCTTCTCTTCATTATTCACTCGTACAGTCTCATACTCATATAGTTCCTACAATTTTCTTTGTTTCCTCTTTAATAAATTGATATAATTTCTACTTTTTTCCATCCCTCAGGTATTTCTTCTTGATCAACAAAGCATTTAATTAAAGCAATAATGCAACAATCATTGTTTCATTTAGTCTAGCGAGCATTTTAACAGTTTCTCCAGAATCTGTCCTGCGCCCGAGACTATTTTCTTTTTTTTATCCCTTTAGGGACTTATTTAATTCTTCTGGGTTATTTTTGAAATGTCTTCACTCATATGCTCATTTTACTTGCATTATAATTGTTGCACTTACTTTCTGCTCTATTTTTAAAAAGCTTTTGAACATATAATTCCCATGGTTTTATGTTAATTGGTGATCTTTTAGATTACCCAATACATCAAATATTTCCCATGATTCTCTAGACATTTACATGTCATTAATCAATTCTTTTCTCAGCATTTTTGCCACTAGTTCATTATCAAATAAAAAAATTTAAAAATTCTGTTGTATCTTTTGTCTGTATGTACTGATACAAGTACTGATATATAATAGCAAATAGGTTTAATTTTATGGTTGGCAATCTCTCATTGATCTCATTTGTGGCTCTTACATTATTTCTACACTTTTTGTGCATGCTACTGATATTCCCGTTTAGCCTTAGTATTTCTGTTTATACCACTATTTACATACTTATAGATCTGTTTGATGTATTTCCAATTCTTTATCCTTTCATCTTTGTTTCAGTTAGCAGACAAAAGTGCATGTTTAATTTTTCCAACTCACTAAACTCTTTTTTTGCCATTACTTTGCACATCTATAATTGGTATGTAGGCCTATACGTTCTGTTTCATTGCTTAAGTTGGCTTCAATTGGATCCATTTAAAGCTGCTTAGAGTTTTTAACAAATCCTTATTTAATGGGAATAGGGCAGTGGTTCCCAACAGGGTTGGTATCAACACATTGGGGGTCGATGAAGTTTTAAAGAGTGTCAGTGATGATGAAGGGTTTGATTGAGAAATCAATAGTCAAATATTCATCGGTAACTGATCAGTGCAACAGATGAAGAAGATCCTACTGATTATATAAATAGGATATATTAAAAATATATAAATGAAGTTGTTAATTGTTTCTTTATATAAATATTCAAAACATCTAATAATTCTTGTTTATATTGCTAAAAATTGAAAATTATAACAGTACAAAAAATAATAAAACATTAACGCAATAAACACTTTTCAAAATTTCTGTTCAAATTCTTTGTCTAATTGTTATCAAGTCATTTATGTGCAATATTGATTAAAACATCAGGTAATATTTTGCCTTATGTAACAATATAAAACATGATTAATATTTGATAACTGAACATGATTATTTATTTCTAATTGTTGTTTGTGACAATCACCTGCATCTGTTGAATAGAACAAAATGTTATTCTCATTTATGTCACAATTGATGAAACAATTTTTTTATTTTTTTGACAGTCTCTCTGCTCTGTAGTGTATGTTACTATAGTATATTTTATGACAAACCAGCCTCATGATGCGACAAGGTACATCATGGTATTAAACATGTGTGTTCTTACATCACTGGTGGCTCAAAGTTTAGGCCTGCTGGTAGGAGCAGGGATGAGTATTGAGGTAAAGTCCCTTTCACTGTAATATTTGCTATATTTAAGGTCAATTGTATCTGCTTGTTACTTCATTATAAATGTAAATATTTTAAAATTTTCATTTACAGAATGGCATTTTCTTTGGCCCAGCATCATCTGTACCCATCATTCTTTTCTCTGGGTTCTTTGTCAACTTCAGTGCTCTTCCAACTTATATGCAATGGTTGCCCTATATTAGCTATGTTCGTTATGGCTTTGAAGGGACCATGATATCCATTTATGGACATGGAAGAGGAAAACTTAAATGCTCAGAAGCATATTGTCATTTCAAGAATCCTAAGAAGTTCCTTGAGGAAATGGACATGGGAAAATCTGAGTACTGGATAGATGCAGCAGCTCTAATTGGATTTTTTGTACTCATACGATTTGTAACATACTGGGTATTTCGTTGGAAGTTGCATTCTAAGCGCTAACTTTCACTGACATATTTTTACATTTTTCAAAACGTTTAGTACTATACTATAGCTTCTCCAATATTTTGAATAAGCTATAGAAAAATACATTATATTCTTATGACACAAATATTTAGGTAAATACCATAGAGAATCCTTTAAAGTGTATCCATTATATGGACAAACTACAAAGATCAAAAATTTTTTAGATACAAAAATATAGGTTTAATATTTCTGCAATGTTTTGTCATCTTTACCTCATTTAAGACAGAATAACCAACATTTGGTCACTTGAAGCTTCTTGTAACACTTCCCAACAAGTTATGTCAGTGTTGTGTTCCTTACCATTTAGGAGCTCAAAGTTTTACTACTCAACAGCACTTCTAAATAGAAATATACTAATTTCCAAATAAGTTTGTTAAAAAAATAAAATTATTATAAATCATTAATTGAAATGAGTGTAGTGCTTTTAATACACTACTTCCATTTATTTAATAACAGTAAAGCAAATATTTGGATATTGATGTTGACATGATCATTGTTAAATAATTTTATTAATTTCATTTTTTTCTTTACCTCTTACGACAATAAGCAACACATGGCACAAGGTTATGAAAACAGAAAGTTTTTTTATCACATTCTATCATGATGTATATGAGGTGCATGTGCAAAAGTAAAGTATGAGAGAATGTAAATGTTAAATCTTGGTCTCTGAAATTCACATTTCATAATATGCTTATAAATTTGTCACATTTTCCTAATAAAAGCTTCAATGATATATGAATTCAAATGTCCATTAATTCAGTGCAGAGAATTTAAAATCAAAGTCAACAATCAGTTTTTGCACATTCACCAAATGTTTTCTTTATATTACCAGGGATTTTAAAAAGAAAGACAAAATTGTCAACAAAAAAAAGATAACTATGATTTTCATTCATGAAACAAGATTGAGTATTGTTGAACTTGGTCTCTGTATGGTTATCTTAGTCACTAAATAATTCATTCTATAATGTTCAAAGACGTGTAAAAATAATTGTGTATCTTAATACTTTGACACAACCAGTTAACCATCTAAAATAACTGCCCTAAATTACACTTAGAGAAGATAAGGGCAATGTGAATAATATTATTATTTAAAATTCTCCACAAAGGAAACATTTGGAGTTCATACTCTTCTGATTGAAGTGAATATGTAATGTATGACTTAACATTTAATGACGGTCACCAACATTTTCAACTGTTCTCATTTAACATTTCTACATTAAATATAAGATGAGAACATTCTTCATAAAATAT
Source organism: Gryllus longicercus (assembly GCA_038098605.1). NCBI lineage: Eukaryota > Metazoa > Arthropoda > Insecta > Orthoptera > Gryllidae > Gryllus > Gryllus longicercus. The sequence goes on from JAZDUA010000365.1 coordinate 808,757, forward strand.
TCTTTAAGAAGCTTCGTGATCTGTAAATGCATATTGATTTACATGAAGAAAGTAGACAATGACATTCCAACATTTAATAAAATGATTTCTTCCTGAATTATTACAGAACCATTAATCCTGAAATAAGACTAAAAACTTGTTAGTTCATAATTTAGTTTTTTAAGAAATATTTTCTATGCAATTGAAAATAAACATAATTGGCAATTTACATTTACTTGAAAAAGTAGTTTAGTAACCTATTCCTTAATTATTCCTGCAAAACATAATTAAAAAATTTAACAAAATGGCAATTTCAGACAAAGAATTCAGTACAAATGGTTACAATTCATAGAGCTAGAGGTACCTGTACATTTGCAATTTTGTTCATTATATCAATCAAATAATTTATTTTTTAATATAAAATTGTCTAAAAGGGATTTTTATAATTTCTTACGTGCCATGTATACTCTACTATCAGTCATGAATGTTAGGTCCAGTTCATATATTATTACCAAATTATGACTGTTAGGACCTACCATTTTTGGCAAATATGGATAATATGCATGATTAATAATGATTTATATTTGAAACACATTAAATTATCAAAAAACAGAACAATATTGTTGGCTCTATGTACCTGTTATTTGATTCCTTCTAGCAAAATATTGCAACAGATAATATGAATCATGAAGCCAATTAATATTATCACAACATTTTTGTATTTAATTTAATGAAAGTTCAAACTTGTATTCAGGTAATCAAATTCAATCCAAGAATGCCGCTTACTTTTACCAAGATTGTAACTAGGTACAAAATGTCCATGATTTTGAAAGCTTTCAATGTGATGTTACAGAAAAAATGTGCATTTTATAATTACAAAGCTATTTCCACAGTATTTTGAAATATCACGCGACACTTAGTCTTAGTTACACAAAGATTTTTCTCTAATCTAATTTAAATAGAGTACACAATTTACTGTTAATTTGCTCTAAAAATATAATTTATTAATAAAACATATGAATTGTACTTGATAAATAATGTAACTTATGAGTATGATTTTCTCTCTGCAACATTGGAAAAACATTGTAATTAAAACAATCATAAGATTCATAGAGACAAGATAAGATAGGACAGAATTCAACTATAAGTATTCATTCTAAGATTTATACAGTGAATCATGAGAACTAAATAAAAGGTGAATATTTAAAAGCCAACACACCAAACAGGAACTAAAAACCAATAAATTAAGAAATCAGTGAAAAATTGCTATTGAAGGTGTTACCACTAATAAATTGTGGCATTATTAAACTGGTTTCACCCTTTCAGAATTCAACAATATAGGAAGTAGAAAGTACCACATACAAATATGTATGTATGTTCTTGGCACAACAGCTCTTTACGAACTAAGGTCTACCAGTAGGGGCCTTGCGGCAATGGGTTTAAGAGTACGTGTGGTTAGCGCATAGCCCTCCCTATGCTGTGTTCTGGTCTTCTCAACCAGACATACAAATATTAAAAATTAAATTAAGTTCGGAAATTAAGCACAGATTAGAAATGAACTTAAGTTCTATCCCCAAAAGTGGAACAATATGATTGAAGATATTTTAAAGACAAAAAGTGCTGACTGAGGTTAGACTTCTCTGGAAACTGGAAAAGACTATTCAATTATTCAGTCCTCAACAACACAGTTATGTACAGTTCATAGAAAAAAACTTCAATTATGCAATAACATGGGGTGAGTGATCATTAAAATATCTCCGATACAATCGTTTATATTTTCCGCCTAATGCATACTTACGTAGTAAAGATGGCAATGGCTTAATTTTGCATGAAATATATGGGAAATTTTGAGCAAATATTTTCTAAAATCCTTTCCTAATCCTTTCTTCAATTTTACTTTATCGAACTTATTAACGTAAGAAGAGAAATTATGGTAATTGCCCGCCGGAAACGGCAAATTTTCGACACAAAAACTCTTATTGCCAAGCCCTGATAAGGGAAAAGTGGATAAATCCAGTTGCTAAATTTAGGACAAAAATCCTCTAACACGTGGTGTAGCCAGAATCCATGTTTTGTTGGTCCTTGTTCCTGCCGAAAAGTCGATTGACGGCAAAATTTCTGTTTGTCCGTCCGTCTGTACACAACGCAAGCGCATAAACGGTTCTTGTTTAATATTTTCTCAAAAATTGATATTCCCCAATCGTTCTAGCTGATGTCGCGGGCCCTGTAATTTGAAACCGATATTTTTTTTTTTTTGGGGGGGGGGGGACATAACATGACGCCCTTGGGACATTTTCAAAATTTTTCAAAAAAATGGCTTCGAACTGTTTGATTAAATTTTGTTGTTGAATAGTGCAAGTGACATTTAAGATAATGGTGCAGGTTTCATTTTAGTTAACATCCATGATTTTTCGAAAATTGAAAAAAAAAACTTTTTAAAATATCAAAATTGGAGAGAAATTTTTGTCTCAGTCAAATTCTGTTGTACAAAATTAGCTCTTTAAGAAGGTCATGTACACTTTTTTGAAAAAACTAGTAGCTTTTGCGTATTTTACAACAAAAAAATCTCAAAAACCCCTACAATTTTTTTCTTTAAATTTTCTTCACTTATATAGCAATAGACGGTAAAAAAAGATGGTGCTAGTCCCATTTTCGGGTTTTGCTCGGTTTTTTGAAAATTAAAAAAAAAATAAAATTACAAAATCGAAGATCGGGAGATAGCCACTGGGAGTAGGTAAAGGGAAGTTGCAGTTGCACTAGTAGATCGCACAATAGATAATGAGAGTAATAGTGAGATCACACAATATCTGTTCAAGTGTGTTAATCCGCTTACGTGAAGAATATGGTTTGTGCGTGTATTCACCAAATATTTTCTGTCATGTGTGTGGCGAGTTTACTACTAAGTCTCAAAGACACCCCATCTCTCCGATCGTGAAAAAGGCGTACGTTGTATTTTGAATCAAAGGTAGATGAGGATAAGTGTTGGACTCCACAGATCTGTTGCATGGAACCTACCCATCTGTGCCAGTTGCTGTACCACAGTTGTGGAGGGAACCTAGAGATCACATTACAGATTGCTACTTTTGTTTAACGCAAGTAACAGTAATATCAAGTAAATCAAAACACACAGTTTCTTATCCCAATTTGGAATCTGCAATGCACCCAGTTCCGCAATCTCCCCGTTTCACTCCCAGTTCCAAAAACCACTAACGAAATATTCACTGGAAGATGAAACAGACGATGGTAGTGACAAACCAACAGATCATGACGATCTTGATTACACGCTATCTGCAGCAAGGCTACATTCTCGCAGGCAGAATTGAACGATATTGTAAGATATCTAAATCTTTCAAACAGGCAAGCAGAATTAGTTGGGTCTCGCCTTCAAGAAAATAACTTGTTACAACCAAACACTAATATGACATTCCGTAATCGACAGCTTAATCTGTTCACTCTTTTCTCAATGACTGAGTATTTGGTGTATTGTAATGACATAAATGAGCTGCTTAGAAAATTTGAGATGGTTCACAATCCGGAAAATGGCGCCTATTTATAGATTCTTCAAACTCTAAAAGCTGTTCTTTTACTTAACGGAAACGAGAAACCTTCGATACCAGTGGCCCATTTCGTTCAGTTAAAGGAAACCTACGAGAACATGCGGCTACTCCTGAAGTATACTGGCTATTCAATTCACAAATGGAAAATCTAAGGTGATCTCAAAGTTCTGTGACTTCTTGTTGGAATGCAGACTGGTTACACAAAATGTTGCTGATTTTTGTGCCACAGAGACAGTAGGGCAAGGAAAGATCATTACTAGTCAAAAAGTGGCCTTTGAAAGGTTCAATTCCGGTGAAAAAAATGTGTCGCATGAACCCCTTGTTGACAAAGACAGTGTGCTGATACCACCACTCCATCTGAAATTAGGCTTTATGAAGAATTTTGTGAAAGCAATGAACAAAGGTGACCAGAGTTTTCAATTTTTACTATCTAAATTTCTTGCGATTAGTACTGCAAGAATTAAAGAAGGCATTTTCATTGGCATTTCCGTGACTTTACGAAAGGTACTACCTTTGCACAGTTGCTGACAGATACTGAGAAGGCAGTTTGGCTTGCCTTGAAAGATGCACGCGACAATATCTGGGGAAACGTAATGTCTGAGAATTACTGGGAACTGACGGAACACATGCTGGGCTGATACAAGGTTCTGGGGTGCAACATGTCTCTGAAAGTACATTTTCTTCATTCCCATTTGGATTTCGTTCCACCTAATCTTGTAGATGTGAGTGACGAACATAGCGAGCGATTTCACCAACATATCGCTGCTATGGAAGACGGTGTAAGGAAAAGTGGTCACCAAACATTTTGGGGGATTACTATTGGACACTCTTACAAGAAGTTTCACCATCCATCCACAAAAGGAAAGTTTTCAGGAAAAGTTTCTAACTTGTAAGTACATTTCAAGCTTTATTTGGTTTTCCCGCACTGTTTTCATTTTATATTTTGTAACACAAACAATTAATCGTTTAAACAATTTTATACAAACAATATTTGTAATACAAACAATTTTTGTTACATGATCTGCTTATTAATCAAGTACAGATTCCTCCTGTATTGTTACAGAATTGTTTGCAAGTTTCTTCAAAGTCGTATATGTGGCGTATCATTTCCAGACAAAATGGTACGTGATGGAACATTTTTGATTTCATTTTTGTAATCAGCGTATGCGATTTAGTAAAGACCACGTACTTTCATCTCGTGGCAAAACACAAAGTTCAAATTTGTTGCATTGTGATACAGAAAAAAATCCTCTAACATGAGGTGTAGGCAGAATCCATGTTTTGTGTCCTTCCTACCGAAAAATCGACTGACGGCAAAACGTCTGTCTGCCCCTCCGTCTGTGCACAATGCTAGCGAATAAACCGGTCAGCTGATTTTTTTTCTACATTGATTTTCTCCAATAGTTCTAGCGGATATCGCGACCCCTGGGATTTGAAACCGATATTTCAATTTTGGGGGTACTTAACATGAAGCCCCTGAGACATTTCCCAAAAAAAAAATACTCCAATTTTTTTATTAAATGTATTTGTTGAATAGCGCAAAAGACGTTTAAGACTTCATGTCTCAATTTTGTTGACATCTCCGATTTTTCGAAAATTGCTGAAAAAAATGTTAACTTTAAATTTAGAAATAGAGTTTTTGTCTCACCCAAAGTCTGTTGTACAAAATTAGCTCTTTAAAAAAGGTCATGTATAATTTTTTTTTGGAAAACGAGTAGTTTTTGCGTTATTTGCGATTGAAATGTACGAATTTTTCTCTCTCAAAAACCTCTCATATTTTTTTCTTTAAATTTTGTTCACTTGTGCAATAAGTGACGGTAAAAATATGGTGCTTTTCCCATTTTCGGGTATCGCTTGGTTTTTTGAAATTTTCAAAACAAATTTAAAACTACAAAATTGAAGGTAGAGATTTTTGCCTCAGACAAATTGCGTTGTACAAAATAGCTCTTCAAAAAGGTCATGTACAATTTTTTGAAAAAAATGAGTAGTTTTGCGTATTTTGCGATTGAAATTTACAAAAACTTTTCTTAAAAACGCTCCAAATTTGTTCTTTAAATTTTCTCCACATATGTAATAAGGAACGGTAAGAAATATGGCGCTAGTCTCATTTTCGGGTATTGCTCGTTTTTTCTAAAATTGCAAAAAAAAAGTTTCAAAATTACAAAATTGAAGATATAAATTTCAGTGTTCTTTGGGTAATTTGCGCTTGAAATATACGATTTTTTTCTTCTCAAGACAGCTCCAATTTTTTCTTTAAATTTTTTCCATGTAATAAGGGACGGTAAGAAATATGGTGCCATTTTCGGGTTTGCTCTTTTTTTTTCGAAAATTACAAAACACAATTTTAAAAGAACAAAATTGAATATTCTTTGATTGATTGAAGAGGTTTTTGGTCTCAGGCACAATCTCTTGAACAAAACAAGATCTTTAAAAAAGGTGCTGTACAATTTTTTGAAGAAAAAAAAAGAGTAGTTTTTGCGTAATTTCTGCTTGAAATTAATGAAATATATACAGGTTTCACACCAACTACGGGCCACGAGAAAATCTGAATGAATCATATGAAAAATAATTAATTTAATTTTATTTATAATTTACTATTGAATATGCCAATTTTACTTTTCACTCAATTCGTATTCTTAATGTATTGATACATTTATTTTAAAGCAATCTGCAAAGCTTAATAGAAATAACCCGACAATGCGGCATCGATATTTGAGAAACTAATTTTTGTCGAACGTCGTGATGTTGGCGGTGATAAGTTACAGTTGTTTTATCAAGGTGGCTGGTGGCGGTGTAACTCCTAGACCGAGAGCCAGTACTTCGCGATGAATTTCCCAGCATTTTTTTATAAATTCCTCCTCAGGATGTTCGGTGAGGTTTATTATATATCATTTAATATCATCTGATCCCTAAAAAAATTATTGCGTAGTATTGAATAAAAGAAAAACGATGAAAGGCTATCGAAACTATTGTCTTACGACGAAAGGCAACTCACGAGTGAGCAACCAGAATTTCGCCGAAGAAGCACGCCGCTTCAACTAGCGCGTGACACCCCTTTCTGCATTTGAAGGGGGTAATGTGATCGGAGTCAGGGGAAGTTGCCCATGCTCGCAGGAGCGCTGGGTTTCCCAGGCGGGCAAGTAGGCCGTGCAGGTAGTTTGACATGCCTTTTCTACACACTTCAATCTTCTGAAATTATATCGAGCTCGTGATACAGATTTGTTTCGTTTACGTCATAACACGACCTCTTTCAGTTCATCGTTCACCATTACAGCTATTCATACCTGGGACAGACTACCTGAGTCTACAACATTCAAATATGACAATTAACTTGTCTAACGAATAATGATATACGGGTGCCCTATACTCTCGCCTTCGTAGAAGCTCGTGGTATATGAAAAGTCACTTCAAAAAAGTCGAAAACATTAGAACAACTATGTACATTTCCCCCTTGTTCCACGGAATCGTATCTTGAAAAATACACTTTTCAACCACCGTATTGGACTGAACTTCCTTTACGATATATTTCAGATTACCGCAGCATTTTGCATCCGAATGGTAAACCTTCGCAAAATATATTTGATCAAGATGTTGCTCACAAATTATTTTCGGTGTGTTGGGGAATACACTCGTACTGCAGCAATGTTGAAACGCTGTCGTTATGAGTCGGGAATACGAACTGTGCTATCTCACACATGTTGCACCGAGTTCAACAGCCACTTTAAGACTATATTACCAAATAAGAATGTCTGGCAATGATGCACCTATTCAAGAGTTTGGTGGTAGGTCGAGGCGCTAGGCTATGGACGAGCGAGAAGTTATAAAATAATATTTTATTTTTTACTGATGATTTTTCTGATGCTCGATATACGCTGCATAACCAGTGATCTCAACATTATAACTACATTAGAGCTCACTGTGCATAACTTATCTGGATCGAGATGATCGTGGTTACGAGGGAAATATGAAAACAATTGAATGATACTACTATACGTTCTCTTATGGGCGGAATTATGGGAGGGAAATATGGAAAGACAAACCGAACCAATATTTAGTTAATATTAGTAAATATTAATATTATTATTAATTATTAAATATTAATATTAATATTAGTAAATAAGTGCATCTGAATTATTAAAGTTGGGTAAAAAATATAATCATAAGCGTTAACTGGTTCCAATGATCTCGGTTCACAAAAGGTCCTGGGGCTAAAGCTCCGACTTTTTGTCGTCGCTCGATCATTAGAACCCTTATAACGCCCTTGGTGCATAAATATTTCAGATGTCCTAAAATTAATGTGAGTCATTGCCAGACATATTGTTGTTTTTTTAAAAAAAATAACATTGTTCACGGAATCATACGTGAAGTTTATTTTCAGCAAAATTGTACAACCAAAAAACACTCTGAAGCTACATTTCCTATTGTTACAAAAGCTTCATATGTACGCCTATCTTAAAAATACTAATTAAAATCTATCTTATAAATTAGCTATAACTATTTAATTTGACTCTTGGGGCCTGTAAGTTATACATGAAGCTGCAAAAATAATTTGAGTATGAGTTCTTGTAATTATAGTTCGATTGTTCTTTTTGTTTTCATTCATACTTAATCTATACAAATAAATTTATTCATTCTCTTAATGACACAGCATTGCACTTCACTACGAAGGGCGTTCATAAAGTTCGTACCTAAAACCAGGAATCGTATTTCCACTTGTCACAAATTCACCATGGCGCGACTTTCACTCAAGCGTCCGTAGCGTCGCCACGTCTTCCCACGCGGCCCAGGCCCGGCGAGGCGCGTGTCCCGGGCCCAGAGAGCGGCGACCGCCTCCCGCGCACTTGCTCGCCCGCGTCGCACAGCTCTGGGCGCTTGCGCAGGGGCAGTGCGCGGACGGCGAGGGCGAAGACCCAGTGCACGCCGGTACGCCGCTCTCAGGCGCGGGGCGAACGGCCTTGGCGCCCTCTCCGACCTCCTTAAACGTACGACGCACACTTATCACAAAATTAATAGTAAACCCAGAATTTTGTACTAATCAAGAACTAATTTAAACACAAATTTAAAAATTTTGAACCGATGCAGAACATCAAAATACACAACGTTCAAGAGTGGGTGCGCTAACTTAACGTTAGGTTAGCATCCCCCCACAAGAAACACGCATGAAACAAAAAAAAAAAAAAAACTAAATATACCAGTTTTGTTCTAACGAAAAACTAATTTATATACAAATTAGAAATTTTTGAATCGATACAGATCAAAAAAAAATTTTTCACTTACCCTCGCCAGTAGCTGACGCGGCGGTCGTTTATTATCACGAAGTTTACTTACGCCGCACATCACCTTCTCTTGCGGCAAAGGAGGAGGCAGCGTTTAATAACTAATTTATTACCAAACTTAGCGTATGAAAGAAGCCGCCGCTTTAGCCGGCAACCTAAGATTCATATTCAAACTTTATTGTATTTTCTGTTAAAGTTTTCTCTCTATAGTCTTCTTGTTTGTACTTTTGATTTTGCCTCGTGTTTCTAGGGGAAATACGGTACCTCTGGCAACAATGGAATAGTTCCACAGACTTCCTAAATTTCACGGAGTGTACGATGATATAGGGCTCCCGGTGGATCAAAGTATTGTTTGTTCGTCCACGTTCCCATAAACCCAACCTGTTTCCTCGTGCACGTTCCTCTTGCCAAACTTTTGAGTTATCAAAAACGCTCTTCTAAATACAACAGGGAATGAAAAATTGCTTCAAAATGACAAAAATTCATGTTATCGACGTTTATTTTATGCAATTTTGACTGTATATTTAAATTCAAATTTTCAACTTGAAATTAAATGAACTCTTGACAGAAATTTGAATCATGAAATGGATGTTATTTTAGTACTTTTTCAAGTTTTGCACAAAATTACACGTTTTGCGAGGTACTACTCGAAATTGCACGTTTTCGGTAATGCTGTCTGAAAACGGCACCTTTTGGGCTTTTACTCGATGAGTTTGCACAATTCATAGCTTATTTAATAAAATATAATTCTTATATTATGAACTTGTTTTAATTTACCTTCTGTAAAGGTTTCATTAAAAAAAAGTTTTTGACTAAACCCGACAGGGTATTCAGGTTAACAGCAAAAGCGGAGTGCTGTTTAAAAAGTATCAATTCTGCATTGTCTTATTGACTATTAATATCTTTCATGATGCCTATTGTGTAATTAAAATTCTCAGGGATTGCGCTGGGAGTGGGGTTCCCACCAACTTGGTCCGCGGCCCTTGGTTGCGGTCGATCAGCCAACACATATTCTGTATATGATCGGGACCTATCTTCTCAATCGGATCATATATCGAATTTGTCAGTATTTGCTGAGCTTACCAACACGAGACTGCAGGCCACATTGGAACTTACGCCCGAGCCTGAAACTTCCAAGCTGACTCCACTGCGTGTCAAATTCATCAATTTTTTCGGGACAGATGTTGCCTATGCTCTCGTGGCTCAGTGGCGAAGTCGCTTGCCTCTCACCACTGAAGCAAGCGCGAAGCGCTCAACGCCCGCACGTGACGCAGTTTTTGAGCGCTTTTAGCTGCGAGCACACGGACGGAGTCAGAGGATTGGTACACAGACACGGTAAACATGGCAAAGGCGAAGAGTAGTTTAAGTACAAAAAATATAACATGGATACAAAATTTCCCGGATCTGAAAACCGGAGGGAAAGTTGTAAGTGCTGGTATTTCCCATTCCTTTTGACGAGAGTATTTGAGAGGAGAAGAAAAGAAAATTTCTTTTAACATATTATTCATAGTTGGAAAGGAGATTTCATTCCGCCAACCTCAAAACCTTTTAAAATTTTATACACAATCATAAGAAGGCCATTGAGATTAGGAAAAGTAAACCTAATATGGTGCAATCGTTATTGACAGATTTGCCGAGACTCCCAAAACAATTTTAACCAAGACTTCCGCCACGCATTGTTTAGTTCAAATATCCCTTATGCCCTTAAAAGAGTAAAGAGTTGTGCCGGAAATCGGGGGATTTTCGACAGAAAACACAGGCTCTGGTAACGAAAAAGTGGATAAATCTTGTTCCCATAAAATTATTTCTTCTAACGTGGTTTATAGTCAGAAGCCATGTTATGTGGGTCCTTGTTACAAAAAAAAATCGATTGATTTGACGGCAAAATGTGTCTGTGAGGCCGTCAGTCAAGTCAACGCTAGTGTCTAAAACGCTCAGCCGATTTTTTTAAATTGAATTAATTCATACAATTAATTGATTAAATAAACTCGAGGCTCTGTTGTAATTGTAAATTATAATGAAAATAATTTAGAATTTCTATAATTTAATTTTTTTAGGCCATAATTTTGTATTTTTCAATTTCAAGTACGAGTTAAACAATATGTAAACTTGTAATTATAATAAAAACACTAAAACAATAATATTTCATTAACTTTATATTCACATCCAAAGAGTGAAATAAGTTGATAAGTGGATTAATGGGAAATTTTAGGATACATAACACAGTTTTGCAAAGTTGTAATATTTTTTACTGCACATTTTTTGGTGTTTTTTTGCAATTGTAAAATAACATAAAAGTATTTCAGGAAAAGACTTACACATCTTTTAATTTCTATTTGAAAAGGGCATAAAACTTTTGCTCAATTTCATCTGAGAAAAAATCATTTGAATCACTGGATAGTGGTTCTGTTAGCTTATATTTCCTTTCCACTTTCGGTTCACAAAAGTTATCATAATCCTCAGAGGCAACACACTTAAAAGACGATGAACTGTATTCTTCACTTTCATAATCTTCAGATGCAGAAGGTTTTCTCAAATGCTTTAGAACTTCTGTGACATGGTCAGTGCAGTCATTGTCTGAAGAATCCTTTGATGTTTCACTCCAAGAATCTCTTCTTGCAGATGAAGCCTTTAAAGAACAGGGAATGATAAAATAGTTTTCAAAACATTTCAAGTAAATATACCTTAACATACAAAGAGACAAGGTTTAAAATTTCGTAAGACTTGTCCTTGCCATCACCAATCACCAATAATACAAAAAATGTGCAGTCGTTGACCCACAACTTTAAATTTCTTTTCAACCACATTACATTCTCAAATGCTGTAGATTTCTTACCATAGAAAGTAAAAATTTTCTTCCTTGAGTAGCCTGGGATCCAGCTTGTACATCCACAGGAGCAGGCCTCTGAAAAGCATTCAAGGAGTCTGAATGCCCTGCCTCCTGAATTTTACGAGTATTATTATTCAAAGAAGGGTCCTGCAAATACAATAATAATAATAATAATAATAATAATAACAATAATAATAACAACAACAATAATAACAACAATAATAACAACAACAATAATAATAACAATAATAACAACAATAATAATAACAATAAGAACAACATCAATAATAAGAGGCGGGATATTCAAAATCAAATCTTGCAAAGAGTCTGCACTGCAGAATCTTAATCAAAAAATTAGGACCACTCTTTATCAACCGCACATACCATCCCAACAGTTTAATGGTAAGACTCCCTTGGAACGATGGAGGTAGAGGTCTTCTGGATTTTCAGACCTGGAGTGCGAAACAAAAATTAAAAATCGTCGCAAAATTATGGTTGTGCATGAAGCAATTTGTGCCAAGGGGGAGGGGTGGAAGAAAAAACACGCTACCAACCATTTTGTACAACCACACTACAGCAAAAAAAGACAATAATAGAAAGGAATGGAATCTTTTTACAAATTTCTACAGTATCTGAGGACCATTGCGAGATCCGTTTAAGAAATAAACTCATTCATATTCTCCTACAAAAACACAACTGCGGTATAAAGCTGCTTTATTTCAATGAATGTTTAAAAGAAATCGAATTTGAATGTATGTTACATCAAACTTTTGAATGAGAGTTTTACTACATAATGAACACTTCGAGTCGAAGCAACATGAAGGAAAATCCAGGGAGGCGCAAAAATCGAGTTTCAGAATAGTAGAGGAAAAACAGTAGTTATCGCGAAGTTTCTGCATGAAGCAAATGGAAATTTTTAAAAATTCTCTAAAACCGCTGATTTTTAATTTTTTCCAGGGATGGAAGGAATTATTAAAAAATGGCGCAGGTCTCATTTTCGTTCAAGTCTCTGAATTTAGGAAAATAACAAATTTACAAATAAAGCAAGAAATGTGCTTTCGCATGGAGCACCACTAGTTGTAATACAGTCCAAAACCGCGGGAGGTGTCCGCTGAATAAACGGCAACCTATTTAGCGGTGGCTGATGCCTGACCGCAGGCTGTGGAACCATTCGACCCGTTAAAAGAGTGAAGTTTTACACGTGCCTTACGGAAACTAGAAGTACTACAACAGCTCATACTTTCTTGCATTATTGATTCAGCTATAACGTGAAAAAGCGAAATTCAACCAATTGAAACAAGCACCTGAGGCGATATCACCATTATTTCGATAGTCAGGAACGGTTGTCATTTATTACTTCTGCATATGAAACAAACATGAATAAATTTAACTTTCACAGCATTTGTGGCGCATTACACACGGGTGACAGAAGTCATGGGATACCTCCATATATCATGTCGGATTTCCTTTTGCTCGGCGAAGTGCAGCAACTCGACATGGCATGAACTCAAGTTCGCTCAAGTTGTTGGAAGTCCCCTGCAGAAATATTGAACCATGCAACCTCTATAGCCTTCCGTTATTGCGAAAGTGTTGCCAATGCAGGATAGTGTGCTCAAAATGACCTCTCAATTATGTTCCATAAACGTACGGTGGGATTCACGTCGGGCGATCTGGAAGGCAAAACCATTCGCTTGAATTGTCCAGAATGTTCTTCAAACCAACCAATTTCGCGAACAATTGTGGCCCGGTGTCATGGAGTACTGTCATCTATAAAATTCCATCGTTGTTTGGCCTAAGCCCATGGATTGCTGGAAATGGTCTCCAAGTAGCTGAACATAACCACTTCCAGACTAACGAGAGTCCAACGCTAACGATTTCCGAAATGGAATGTCCCATGCGTCAAGCTCCAACTTCCATTTCGCGATCGAAGTATGTTAATGATCCTCTACTGACATCTATATATCTGCAGATTGCTAGCCCATGGCTTTTGTCACATCAGTGCATACAGAAAAGCAAAAAATACACACAAGCGTGCCTTGATTACATCGAAGTGAGCTTCCAATTTTTGTACATCAACATAAGCGATCAAAACTTTTTAAAGTTAAAGATGCGTATTTATGATAAATCTATTACTTTCCTTAGATCTGTTTCCTTGCATAAGAATATTATTTAACATCATACGATCAACACAAGCGCCAACAATGAGTAAAATTCTAAGAATATTAAATAGTCATATTGCCGCGTATCCAGCGCTGAGACGGCTTCAAAGGAGGCGCGGGAAATTCTAATTTACAATTGACGAGAAAACGTCGAAAATGATCCCAGCGTCGCTTTCTTTACCATTCTTTGCTACATAGGTGGAAAAACTTTAAGAAAAAATGGAACCGTTTTTCAGAAACTAATTGTTTAAAATTTAAAAATTCCAGTAAAACAACAGTTTTCTGTCGAAAATTCGTTTTCCCCCGCAGCATTACAATACTTTCTCTACAACATAAGACTCTACATACGTAAGCAGTAGGCGAGAGAGTAAAATTAATCTGTGCGACGAAAAATTATCGGATATGGACCATTTAATCGAGGTAACCTTTGGGGCAGGTTTCGGGATTTGAAACCCACACGTGATATCGATTTGAACTTTCCTCCCCTTTGATAACACTTCAAGATTAAGGTATCCGCGAAAATTCAGCTCAAGGGGATTCTTCCCGCAGGTACAGAGCTTTTTAGTGCAAGTTTAATAGACTATGAAGCCATAAGAGACCACACAGCACAGACCTTAAGGATTGCCTTGTAGAGGCAACAAGATACAAATAGAATGAACTGAATAAGAAAATTAGAGAGACAAAGAAAATCTGGAACAAATTATGTGATCAGGGCTACTGAAAGGGACTCGTAAGAGTATTCCCTCCAGAACAGCACCCAAGAAAACAAATTGCAATATAATTACTTTGCAATTTATTGTGGTGTCCTACGCTGACCCCTACTTGCTCTCGTGGTTCCGAAATGGCATTGGTAGGAGACTTAAAACATTTTCTAGTGTAATTCATAATTTAAACTAATACTTACACTTTCTAAGAGAGACTGGTGACGACCAAACGTTATTCGACCTTCGGCGGACAACTTATGCCGCACTCTCATTCTTTCTTGGTGTGAAAGGGGATCAGCACCTCCTGTTCGCCAAAATTTAATTAGATGGTCATCTAAATTCTCATCCTGAAACATAAATACACACAATTCTGTGGTTACCCACAAAATATGTCTGAAAAATTATACAAGCAAATTGTTGCCATTTAAATCCTCTCAGATTGATATGGAACTTTTATTGCAAATGTACTTATAGAATATCGGTAACATATGCTACATATGTATGGCTTACAAGAACAAGGTTACACCGTCCCAGTTTTAGTTTTGAAACTCATACGCATACGAAGGTTGCCTTTTATGTTTCGGGATTTGGCAACCCTGGTGTTGCAATCTGGCTACTGACGGCTCTATCGTAAAGTTGGCTGTTTTGAGGTTATACGTACTCAGAACGTTTTGACATACGAGCGCTATTTGTGTTGTTTACAGTAACTTAAAAGATTCACCTTGGCCCGAAAACGGAATTCAATCGTGAACATTTTCGTGCGATTATTTTTTACAACTTTCGACGTGGATTAACTCAGCAAGAGTGCATGGATGAACTTAATTCAATTTTTGGCGATGAAGCTCCATCAAGGACCAGTGTTTGTCGATGGTATGGTGAATTCAATCGTAGTCGTAGTTTACTCCAAGACGAATTTCGCGAAGGTCGTTCAAAATCAGTTGTTGTTCCGAAAACCATTGATGCTGTGCGTGAACTGATATTGCAAGATCGTCATGTGACCTATCGTGAGATTGACACAACCTTAGGCATTAGTAGGACCAGCATACATTCAATATTGCATGAACATTTGACTGTCAAAAAAATTGTTCGCGTTGGATCCCACACAATTTGTCAATCGCTCAAAAACAGGCTCGTGTCGATTGGTCAAAAGAAATGCTCAAAAAATACGATCGCGGTGCTTCGAAACACGTCTATGACATCGTGACAGGTGATGAATCGTGGATTTACGCGTATGAGCCCGAAAGTAAACAGCAGTCGGCTGTATGGGTGTTTCAAGATGAGCATAATCCAACAAAAGTTGTTCGCGCACGAAGCACTTCCAAACAGATGGTCGTCTGTTTTTTCGGAAAAACTGGACATGTCGCAACCGTGCCACTAGAACAACGCAGAACAGTCAATTCTGAGTGGTACACAACGATTTGTTTGCCAGCTGTCTTCCAAGAAATCAGGAAAACCAATCACCGAAAACGGATCACTCTTCACCACGACAATGCGAGCTCTCACACATCGGCTCAAACAACTGCATTTTTGAGCACCCAAAACATCGATTTGATGAGTTATCCGCCGTATAGTCCTGACTTGGCACCGAATGAGTTCTTTTTATTCCCGTACGTAAAAAACAAACTGAGAGGTCAACGTTTTTCGACACCTGAAAAAGCGGTTTCTGCATTCAGAATGCATGTTTTGGATTTACCTCAATTAGAGTGGCAAAAGTGCTTCGACAATTGGTTCAAACGCATGCAAAAGTGTATAGATCTTCATGGGGAATATTTTGAAAAACAATAAAGTGATTTACGATTATTAATATTTGTTTTTGTTGTCTAATCCTGAAATATAAAAAGCAACCCTCGTATGATCTTACATTAATTAATTGTAAGTACATATAAGATACTTACAGTAATCTCTTCCACTTCTATTTCTTCATATTTTGCTGCTTCTTCCAATTTCTGTTCACGATCTGGTATTTCCTAGAAATAATAATAATAATAATAATAATAATAATAATAATATAATTAAATGTTCAACAAATGCGTATATATTAAAATTACAATCCAAACAAAAATCTGATCACAAAGTTTGAAGATTTTATGGAGAATAGTTATCACTTGTATCTCTAGTTTAGTTAGCTAAGCATTCTATTGCTTTTATTGGCAAGTATTGGAGTAGTCAAATTCTTAATTTAGATCAAAATGTTTTTTTTAAATTCATTTGGAAGTATCTTTTACAATCATGATGATATCCTTTAAGGTCAATGGACGTGAATACAATTTTATTACAAAACAAAATAGTAACAATATGAACAGACACGCGAATGTTTTGCAGTATTGTTGAGTAGTCGGTTTGTGATGGTTTAAGATTTATTTTCTGACGAAGCTTGGTTTTATCTCAATAGCCATTAATAGTCTAAATGTTAGGTATAGGAGAACAGGAAACAGTCACATTGTTCACCAACGTCCACTACACTTCGTTAAAGTCGGTGTTTGGAGAGCAACCAGCGGCAAGAGAATAATTGGGACCTAATTTTTCACGGAAACGATAACTAAAACCGTTATGTGCATATCCTGCAGCCTTTCTTCCAAATGCTGAAATGAATAGCATAATTACGATCATTTTCAACAGGACTCCGCAACCTCATACAATGCTCCAGTCTCCTTACGGGTTTACATGGCGTTTATGGAGACACAATTACCACACGTGGTTTGTGGCTTTCAGGCCCTCCTGATCTGACTCCGTGCGATTTTCTTCTTCGGGGATTCCTGAAAGTTCCCATATATGTGCTACATCGCCACACTGAAGAATTATGGCACAATATTGTAACGTCGCACCCTCCGTGAACGGACCTGATTTACTCCACCCCTGATCCTATTGAAACCATTCGGCGCGAAGCGTGTGGTGCGGGCATTCAGCGCGATTCCTGCCCTGCGCCGTCGGCGGCCATTTGCGTGCCTTCCTGCGGCCTGTGACCGCGTGCGACAAATACGCCCCTACCGACGAGGACACAGCCGCCCGCTTCCGATAAGCGGCAAGGCTCTTCTCACGGGGCCATCGCCGCAAGCCACCGCCGCACTGTCGCCCGCCGTGGGAGGGGGAGGGTGCGGCGCGTGCATAAGGGAAAACGCTGCGGCGAGTGCCACAGAGGGAAGATCTCCGTTTGAAGCAATGCTCTGCAACCAGCCTCGGTGTACGCTAGCGCGCTGCTATGCCTACGTGTGAAGGGCAACACGAACCTGGGGTGCAGGTCATTGCGTCCCCATGCCGCATTGGGGCGCCGCCAAAAGGTTTCTAGGGAGACAAACGACCGCCGTCTTGCTTTCTTTAGGTCGATCCAAACCGTTCTTTTGGAGAAAGGAATATTTTCAAAGACTGCCGCGAAGACGAAGAGGAGTACCCCCGCCCCCACGTATCGGCCACGTTAAACCGTGCACCAAAAATGCAACGGAAATTTCTTTTTGTCGCATGAACAAACGCACCATTGGCCCGAAGATCGCCCCGCCACAGCCCTCAATAGCTGATTTTAAGCAATCGCGGTGAGGCGCTCGGATTAGAGCGGATTGAAGCCTTCGCTCTGTTGCATGTGAAGCTCTGAAACGACTTGATTTTGGAATTTCGAAGATTAAATTGTGTCATGACCTTTGGTCTCGACATCCGACTTGCAATGACGGGTTTTACGTTTCGAACTTGACTTGGCACTTGCAAATTTACATCTCAAAAACGTACTCGTAATGTACTGGCTTGCACTAGCACGAACCCATTAATATTAATTTCGGCACTAGGGTCGTGCTTAGAAGTCTTGAGATCATCTTAACTCGTGCTCCGTCCGGCACTTTGACTGCGGGCCCGCCTGATTCTCAAATCGAACTCAGCCTATCGCCACGTGAACGCGGTGGGTCCTGAGCTCGTGCGTCGTTTTGTGTCTGGCTTGGGTGAACGAGAGCGACGACCGATGCGGGTCGTTGGCTGCTGCCATCACGCCACACCGCCGCGGGAGGCTGTGATCGAACCGAGGACCGCGTGGAGCCTGCCGGCCTCCCGCAGGCTCTGCCAGCGCCCATTGCACGGTAAGAATTTTGTTAATGACCCTTAATCGGGCCCACTGTCAGCTCTGTCCCACGCTGGGAGTCGAAGACTGTTCAACGAAGGAAGCCGACAGACTAGATGCCATCAATACGCCATATTATATGCAGCGTCAATTTTTTTAATCACTCCAATCAAACTAGTAAGTCGCAAGAACTAAATCATAAATTCTAGTAATTTTGTAAATTCATTCATTTGCATAATCATCGTCATTTTAAATTTTGATTTAATGTCTTGTGAAATTTATTCTGTGTTTTATTGAACATGCAATCCCGCATCCAAAGACACCTCCGGCAGGTTATAATAAACAGGAACAGATCTCTGCAATACCACAAGACATCTTAACCGAGTGAACCAGAACTTGTTTAGATGTCAACAATGTATCAGAGCAGACTGTGACGAGCTCCAGCATCTATAACGAAAGTACAATTTACAATTCACGGTAGCAAGAAGCCACTTTACCTCTTCGATTGTACCGACCGCCCTGTCTCGATTTCGGCGGCATGCGACGGTGGCTAAGACAAAATCCCCGCGCGACCGGCACAGCTATAAAATGGTCGCACTTCATATAAACAAATATTTTCGTAACGTTTGCCTATTGTCACATTTATTATAGTAGTACACAAATAAAATAATAAACGATAAAATAACGAACAATGAACGACAAGTCGCCGTTGGGACGGCACCAATAGGGTCATTTCACGTGAAATGGGACAGAAAAAAACCTGAAGTGTTTCAAAATCTCTAATACCTTTTTTACATTATTTATTATGAAAAGTAAAAGACACGATATTTTTCTGAGAAAAAATATTATTTGCAGTAACAATTATCGAAAGTTTTTAATTTTTCTCCAATATCGTGATGTTTCATAATTTTTAGCTCCAAATGTATTTCTTGTAAATATGTATACTTGATGTCAAAGCTTAAGAAGCAATCTTTCAATGAATGTTTATGAATAATTGCTATTTCTTATATTGTACTTTTTAAATTGTTTATAATTTTTAAAACAAGTTTTTTAAGGTAATCCCCCTGATTTTTTGTTTTCAACTCGACGGCAATAAATTCTTTAGACTTCCATCTCTGCAAATTTTCAAAGCGACTTCCGTTTTAGAACTCACGTAAAAAAGAATATTCAATGGAGCGCGAAGTATTTTCTCGACTCGTGCCATGTCGCTCTATCAATGCTCCCTGAGTCTTCCTCCACTGGGCTTGCGGCCTTGCGCAACACTCCTCACGCCCGTTCATCGATGTCGGCAGGTCGTTTTCCACCCAAGGCAATGGCAGGAAGTCGACCAAGCAATACAAACACATTTTTTTCATCCAAGAGCGTCTTTATTGTCGAACGAGCCAGAGGGGCGCGATCGGTTCAGTTCCACTGAAGCAGTGACAGTGCAAGTAATATCCTCGTTTGTGACGTGTGTATGAGTGCCCGTGAGCTTTTTTCTTGTGTGAGAGAGTGACAAAAAGTAATTGAAGATGGCAGGTACAAAGAAGATACGCTTTGATTAATTTTCAATGTAGAAAATCATGGCAGAACAGAATGTAATAATTTAATACGGGTAACACAAAGTATCCTTGAAAAGTTGGGCATACAACATATACAAATTACGGCGAACTTGGAAATTCGTAACAGATGCAAATGAAAAACTTCAAAATTGTTTATAAATGAAAGTAAAACTTCTAAAGGAACCGTTAAAACATTTTGCAGCAAGCCTGGTACAAGTCATTAGAGTAAAAATTGAGAAGATGATGATTATCAAGGTTTAAGGACGCTTCAACAGCTAAGCTCATTGGCGCCCGTGTCAAATTATTTTAAGGGCAATACGCACTATGGCAGTGCCAGACTAAAAACAAACGTATCCAAGTATTTAAAAAAGGGGTTGGCAGAAAAGAGGCAGATAACCACCTTAAAATCTCCAATTATAAGCCAAATAATTGGCATAATTCTCTTCTCTCAGATAATGCTGTACATGTCACTCTCTCGTCAGAAACTAAAAAGGTTGCAGAGAGAAGAGTAGTCATTTCCAAGTACTTGTGCTGGCAAGGTGATGATTTCGGCGGCTACAGGTGAACATGCTCCACGGTAAGATCCCTCTCGCAATATCGCAAGTGGGGAGTGAGTCGCCGCGGAGACGTCCGTGGGAGAAATGGCAGTGACCGATCCGAAGGCGTGTCAGAATTATCTACTCGCGCCGAGACCCACGATATGAGGAAGCCCAAGGCTTTCTGGAATCCTTGATTCTCGTGAGTTTAAAATCCAAGTTCTGCCACTTTGTTTGCAATGCACTGAGAATACAGCGTTTGATAAAGAGCTTGGCATCATTTGTTGGGAATGTGAGGATATCTACCTCAGTTTTCTTCGTGGCGGGTTTTGCTGCCTGGTCAGCAATTTCGTCCCGTTTTCCCAACGTGAATAGGGATCCAACAAAAAAAATTATAACGTCGCACCAATAAATTATGGTTTTGGTATTGAATGATCATTGTCAGAGGGTCACAAGAAGAGAAGAAGGAGATAGATTCGAGAGAGCTTTTTGAATCACTGCAGATCACAGCTTCCCTAATGTGATCGATTTAGCGAACTTAAATGCCTCCATGAGCGCATATTTTTCTGAAGTATAAGCGCTCCACGAAGGGTCTATTCAAAACTCAGCGAGGCACTGTGGCAGTAAAAGGCACACCCTACATTACCATTTCTGATCAGCACAAGTTA
The DNA here is from genome assembly GCA_038098605.1 of Gryllus longicercus. Taxonomy (NCBI): domain Eukaryota; kingdom Metazoa; phylum Arthropoda; class Insecta; order Orthoptera; family Gryllidae; genus Gryllus; species Gryllus longicercus. The sequence continues at coordinate 830,046 of JAZDUA010000365.1, forward strand.
TAGCCGAGATACATGGATTTCGTCTCCAGGACTTTCGCCAGAGATGTACTAGGGGGAGTTGAGGATTTGGGGAAGTGTGAGAATCTCAGGTCATTTTAGACCGGCGATGCTTCTAAGGGGGAACAAGACTTCGGGGGGGGGGGGAGGTCACAGAGATGGCGAGTTTTAAATTGAGTTTCTGCAAAAGCACGTAGAGACGGATACCCGGGGAATGGGGTAACAATGGTCCAAAAGCGTACGATGTCCTGTGACTTGGGTAAAGAACTGCTTGGCGCGAAGGAGTATTTATAGCTGATACTTTCGCACCATGGGAGGCGATTACAATATCTCGCCTTCGGCTCATGGATGATGGCCCACCAGCTTCGGCAAAGAGGTATTCACTGAGACTCGTGCGGTAGGCGCCTGTGCTGATCCGTATACCGGCGTGTATGGTATTCAATGACCATAGGGTCAATGGAGACGCTGGCCCATAAACAATACACTCATAATCTAAGAAAGGACAGATGATGGTCCTATAGAGGCGCAAAAGACATAATAGGTCTGCGCTCCATGATCTAACAGTAAGGGTGCGAAGGAGGTCCAGTGGTGATACACATCGGCTCTTTAAGTTTTGAATATGCTTTCGCCATGATAAAATCTTGTCGAATGTCAGGCCAAGGAAAGTGGTCGATTCAACGAAGGGAAGTTGATGACCCCCCAAAATAGATTAGGAGGATTATGGAGGTTATGAATTCTACAGGAGTAAATGCAACTGAATTTTGAGGTGAAGAACTTTAATCCAGTTTTATCGCTCCATTCTTGCAGTTTGTTGAGGACAAATTGTAACTGCCTCTCAATAACTTGCATGCTCTGCGTGGAGCAAAATATGGCAAAGTCATCCACGAAGAGAGATGTTTTCACATGCTTTCAAATTACTGATGCGATACCATTTATAGCAAAGACAAACACAGTGACACTCAGAATTCATCCCAGGGAACACAGTTTTCTAACTGGTGACTTAAGGATAACGAGTCACCAAGGCGGATGCGGAAAGCTCTTGACGAAAGAAAGTGTTCTAGAAACGAAGCCGTCCCCTAAAGCCCTGAGAATGCAAGGTGCGAAGAATGCCATACCCCCAGGTGATGTCATACGCTTTCTCTACGTCGAAAACTTTGCTACCAGGTGTTGTAGCACGAAGGAAGTGGAGATCTGAGTGGCAAGGGAGACCAAGTGGTCCATGGTTGAAACCACACTGAAAAGGTGTAAATAGATTGCTTTGTTCCAGGAGCCAGATCAGACGTTTGTTTACCATTCACTCTAAAAGCTTGCACACACAGCTTGTGAGCGAGATTGGGCCGTAACTTCAAGGGATGGTTTTGTTATTTCCTTCTTTAGGGATTGGAATAACAACGGCTTCACGCCAAATCCTTGGTAAGGAATGTTCGTCCCAAATCAAGTTGAAAATGCGGAGGAGAAAAGAACGAGCATTTTCCGGTAGGTGTTCAAGAATGTGATTATGTACCTGATCTGGTCCTCAAGAAGAATATTTTGCACACTCAAGGGCACAGCAAACTTCATCCATGGAGAAAGGAGCATTGTAATCTTCCTCCACACGACTCGAGAAATCTAGTCTGCAGTTCTCCCATCTAGTTTTGGTCTTCAGAAAGATAGGAGAGTAGTGAACGGAGCTGGAGATATGCTCGCAGTGAGAGGCCAATTCTTCAGCTATATCTTCTGGAAAGGTGAGAAGATTTCCATTTACCAGAAGCCTTGAGACAGATGGCGGAGCCTTCCAGCGATCTGTCGAATCTTTCGCCACACTACTTTAGGGGGCGTACGGTAAGAGAGCCATGGAATATAAGCCCTTGAAGACGCGGCCTTACTTTCCCGTATGGCCAATCTAGCTCTGGTTAGAGTTCTTTTATAATTTATCAGATTATCTATGGTTGGGGACCTTCTAAGCCTTGCCCATGCAGTTTCCGATCACGCATCGCGGTGGCACAGTCGGCATTCCACCATGGCACGGGAGGATGTCGCGAGCGACCCGACGACTTCAGGATGGTAACTGTGGCCGCATGAAGAACAGCACCAGTAAAATGAGCAACCAGAGCATCGATATCGTTTGGGCAGTTTTCCGATATCCGTATTTCTTTCGTGAATGTTTCCCACTCAGCTCGGTGAGCTAGTCAGCGAGGAGGACCGACAACATTTAGGTCGGGAATATCGAAATTGACTGGAATGGGGAACTGCGAGTCACTGCCATGCGCGGTCGCCAAACACAGCCCACTCCAAAGGCCGCCGCGCGCTCTGCGAGTAACTGAAAACAACCCAGAGAGCGCTTCTGTGTCGCACGCCCTTGATCGCAAGAAAGAAAGGGCGCACCCTTCAGGCGCGCGGGCTCCGAGTGTTGCCCCCGAACGCCAACGGCAATATTTCTATGTGAAGGTTTTAGCACTCCATTGGCTCGTCAGCACCCCGTCAAAGTCTTTGCAGAGCAATCAGAGAGCGGGATGCGCGCGGGAGGAGGGAGTTCCGAGCTTTCGTTATCCGAGGGATACGGCCGCTAAGGCACAGAGTCTGAGATGTTATCGAGACGGAGATGAGACTGAGATGAGATGGATAGAGTTTGCGACTCAAGGAGAGCACTTCGAGTGTACAGATTAATGACCAAAGTGCTTCGAGTTCGAACATTTACGTGAAGGCTCAAATGACAAGTTCGCTTGTACGTCGGAAATGATCTCCTGCGCTTGGGAGCCTCTACGTCGCAATCACTGCGTTCGTGGGTGCCTTAGCCACCCTCACGTGATAGTCGCGGTAGGCTTTGATCGCCATCGAGGACAAGAGGGCGTCTGGGTGCGTGCGTGGCCGAGGGGTCCGGCCGCCAGCGGGAGGACTGGGGTGCCAGCTGCTGGAAACGCCGGGGAACTGACGCGCGCCGCCCGCTCGCCCTTTTGCACGCTATGAACGGGGCGAGACTGTCAATGAAGAAGTGTAGTTTCAATGATGCGGCAAGTCATTTTTCTGTGGCAGGAAAATATGCTGTTTTGATCCAAAGAAAAATGAAAAATAATTTATATTTACCAATTATTCAAGTGCATGCTCACATTCACCCTCATAATCTTCTTAATTGTTAATTAAATGCGTCATAAGATTATATCTGTTTTATTGACCTTGCAATCCCGCATCCAGAACTTCCCGACAGGTTACAATACATGGTCTTTATGTTAACTCGCAACCCTTGTCTGACAGCACTTTTTCTTGTTTCGGTAATTTGGCAATCGCATGTCTCTGGTTCAACTCAAGACGGCTGTGCCTGGCACGTCGAGACAGCAGAGGAGGAGGCGACAATCAGGTCATAAGCTGCAGCAACTTTCCTGCTTCTATGTTTTTCCCATTCAAGAACTTAGGTGAGCAAGTACCCGGCTCACACACCAGAATATTTTCGAGATACACAGAGTTTGGGGTGGGGTGGGCCGGGAAATGAGCAGGAAACAAAACATCTCATTAAGCGAATCTGTCCCGTATGCTTAGGAAACAAACCTGTAATACTGATGATGTTGGTGCAAGTTATTACTGATTTACGGATTTATTAACAGAAACCCAACAATAAGTATTTATTGAAAGACTGCTCAGAAAGAATTAAGAAATATATCTCGTGAAACATCACTGCCAAGCTCTTCATTATTTATAAAATGTAATATTATTATTTTGAATTCTGATTATTAAGCAAATAAAACCTTACTTAATAAAATACTTCATTACACAAAAATATATACTAAATGCTTAATAAATAAACAATAATACTTAATACCTAATTACTACAAATATCAATAAAACAAGCAGTAAATTAATTATTGAAAATTATTGACAAAAAGTAATAATATACATTTTCTTTAAAATTATAAAAAAGAAACTGACCGAGTAAATGCTCAAAGTGATCACCATGTGCCAAGAGACAGGCGTTCACTCTTTTCAGAGTAGTGGCTGCAGTATGTTCAAGAGTAAAAAAGACAGAATGAGTGCATTCTCTTACTTCCAACAAGCCGCATTTTCCCATCCCGAAATCTGAGGGCACGCGGCCATGGGCCAATAAAAGTGAAAGGGATGCCAAAGGTATTTCATGCGTTGTCAAATTGCCAAAACAAATAATGGTGTTGCCAGACATGGGTTGCGAGTAAAGCTGAAGATCCAATATGTGTATATGTATATATATATATATATATATATATATATATATATATATATATATATATATATAATATCTAACACACCCACCTTCCTCACAACTGGTACCTTCACAACAGCAGCATGAACCGTGGAGGGGGTTGACAAGATATTTGCTCGTGAAGCGAGCTTTAAATCTAGGGAGCAGGATCTTCAGGGTGCGAGAAAGGTTTGAACCCTTGACACAATAAAATCACACAAAATGCACATAAACGAGCGTATAATTTACCAAAAAAAAAAACACTTTGTGGCATAAGTTAATGACAAAAAAGCAAGAATAGAATCACACTTTTACAAAAAAAATGATCAAAAACACAAATAGAATCCTTTACAGCACATTAACTGAATGAACACATAATTTACTCCAAAACTAATTCTTTGAAATAATTACCCTTATCTACACTGGGAATTCCCTTGGAAAATTAATTATATCTAAATTTATGCTATCCTAATTACATTTGCACATGAAACAAAATTTCTATTTACAATCTCTTGCTTAAAAAAATATTACATGTAAAGAACAAAATGTGGGCAAGTGCACTACTCTCATTTATAATTTAACTGACTGCTAATGGCAGAATAATAAATGTTCCAAAGAGAATGTTTAAGGCAGGCAATAGCGCATCAAAAATCTCCCACTACAATGCTGCAAATTGTTGCCACCCGTGTCCTCAATTTCCTAACATTTTCCTACACTAGTCTTTTCCCTGCCGACGTGAACTTGACCTACTTTCCACGATTTCTAGCGTTACCTCGAAAACTGTCCACTTTCTGGCCTTGAGGATCGTGCGTTGCCTTCTGCACCGACGTCGGTCGATTCCAGTCTCTGCGTCGTACGCGCTGTCTTCTTGCGTCCTCTTCCGTTCTTCCTAGTCGGCCTCTTCTTCTCCTGTCTACTCGCGTCCTCTTCCGTCCTTCCTAGTCGGCCTCTTCTTCTCCCTCGACTGCTACCGGCGCCTCTGACTACGCCCACGTTGTAAAAACTGTCCCTTGCACTTCCCTGAATACTAGTGCAAGTTCCTCGCTCGTTGCTACTTTTACTCCGTTAAACAAGAACTGTCAAAGCTTTTCTCACAACGGGTAACTTTTTACTTCCCGTATTTGTTAATAGAAGAACACTTTACTAATTCTTCACTATGTCGCGGACGACTATCTAGCACGTCTGTTCGACGCCGAAAACTCCTACCTAGCAGTCGTTGCGGCGGCAAATACTATCCAAGCTGACGTTGACGAGCGGTGATGAAATGCTGCTTACCCGACGAACGGCGACAATCAAAAGAGCTGCTTACTCGACGCGTGGTGGCAAGAAAAGAGAGCTTCCGCTTGCAGTGTCTGCCTATTTATGGTTCGACGCCTGGGGAAATTCTCAGTGGCGGGGTTACTTCTCCTCTCAACTCTTCACAGGGAAAAACGTTGCTTGCTAGTTCGTCTTTGATTAGTACGGGCAACGGATACCAGGCTGCGCGTTTAGGTACTCTGATTTACGCCTGCTCTCCTCGCTGCCTGTGGGTGTTCATACCGACGAAACGGTGGTGTTATGGGGTCGCACAATCCCATAACGCCACAATATATATATATATATATATTGTGGCGTCACCGATTAATTAAATATAATTTTATTATGGCATCGCCAATAACCAATAATTCCTACAGCTGGAAATAGCTCGCGCCGCGGCACAGAAGTGGGTCACGCGACGCCACCGCGACGGGTTTCTTTAGTTCCGCATCGGGCCAGCCCCAAACGCACCCAGCCCCCTTCTGAGAGGCAACCCCGTTTTATTGCCCCCTCATAAATAGACATAAAGGCCCAGGCCGAAGACCGGCCGAACAAAGCGCCACCCCCGCGTCCTTTCTCCAGCCGCGCGACCGGGTGGTGCCAAACCCCGAGCGAGCGAGAGGCCGGGTGTCAATTAAAGGCGACGACACATTTACGACGCGTCATAAGCGAGACCTTTTTTCAGCCGTCGACCGATCCCCCCTTCGGACAATGCCCACCCCCGCACCCGCTTCGGCACGCGCCTGGGTAGGCACCCGAATCCCTGCACGGGCCATTAACAAATTAAATACAGTAGGCAGTCAATTAGCCCATGACGGTCCGGGAATCCGGGAATCGGGAATCCGTGAAATGCGCTTTGACGCGCGCACGTGTCCAGACAGCTGCGATCAGCTCCCGGAGTAACTGACCAAGGGAAGCGAGCGAGAGAGAGAAGCCAGCGACAGACAGAGAACATTTACGGAAAAATACAGAAAAATCGACACGAGATTGGTTAATCAGAATCCTGCGACGCAGCCACCCTCGGCCAATGGGAAGCTTCGCCATGAGGGAAGGGAGAAATTTGGTGTCAGGAATATTTTGGGAAGGGGAAAGGGAGCTCTTTTATAAACGCGATGCACAGTGGAAAGAGGACACTTCTTAGATTTTTGGGGGGGACTTCACTTGTAAAATTTCTCCGGGGAACTTCGAAATTTTCGTTACCTGAGAACTTCACTTCTAAAAGTTTTTCGGGACACAGCTGCTAAGATTTTCGAGACTACTTGTAAATTTTTGTTACTACGGGAGAATTCCAAGATACTTCTTGGTAGCCAAATGTGCTTAATTATTTAATTACTTATGATCGGGACGCGAGTTTGGGAAAAGACTTTCCCACAGCCGAATTAGTCAGGACGCGACTCGTAGACTTGTTGCGGAGAAAACTCGGGCGGGAAACTACCGGACCCCGCGCCGGTCCCGCATCAGCCCGCCAGCCTTGCCGTCTACCGTCCCGGGCCCAGTGACAGGCCTCTCCGTTACGTCAGCGCCCGTGGACACTCGCCCCTCTGAGCTTGTTCGAGCCGGCGGCCGACGCGCTGCTACCTGCCGTGAGAGTAGACGCACCGCAGAAGATCAACGACCCGGAGCCGCTGCCGCCTTTGCCTCGAGGCTGCCGCCTCGGCCCGCCCACGAAGACCAGCAGCCATTGGTGAAAACTATGAGACGATGCCGTCTCACTGAACAATTGTAACGGCGAAAAAACTGCAAGTGGCCGCGCTCAGGCCCAGCAGAATTAACCACTTGTAATTAAGTCACAGAGTAGTTTTAGCGAGAAACTTGCGTCGCCCATTGCGACATTGTAATTTCCCTGGCAGCTTTTTGGTGCCAGGAATAAACAGTTGTTTGTCACAAATGACTCAATTGCTCATTCTTGACCTCCCAACTCTTCCATTCAGTTACATTTCAGGAGCTGAACCTGGCGCCCTCCCCCGTGCACATTAGGTTTGTTTACATTTGGCTGGTCCCTAGTCGGGCTAGTTTAGGCGATTTGATCGCTATTATTACAATATATATATATAGTGTGTGTGTGTGTAGTGTGTGTGACAGAACATATGTGGATTCGGAGAGCGAACGCCTGTGTGATCCCGTTTGAATTGCCGCGCTAAGTAGGTAAGTAGGGCGCGTTCTAGACGGTGTTGTAGACTGACCAGAGGGAGAGAGGAGGTAGCCCTTACGCCAGCGAGGAGAAAGTACAAGAGGAAGAATGACCAGAGGGCAATTGTAATGACTCCATACCTCGGCAGTGGTGCGAAAATGTGTTGGATCATAGGCAGAAAGAGCAGGACTGGTAATTTTGCTCTGTAGAGAGAACGTGCGAGTTATTCGCAGTTGAAAGCAATCGTCGTGCATTTATTCAAAGGGTCAGAAATGCAGTATTTTAGTATGCATTGGTTTGAATGAACTGTGAAGTTAAAGTGAAAGACGAGGAACATTTGGCAAGGCAGTTACGATCTAGTAATTTGTACGAGAAGTGAAATTTGATAAAAAGAACTGCTTGTGGACGACGTGCACTTCGTGTACGAGCGCATGGAAGGAGGCGTAGTGAGAAGGCGCTGGACGAGGGCGGAGATCGGAGGCCCTGCTGGGTCGTGCCGAAAGCGGCGGCCCGCAGTGGAGCCCTGACCTTACGCACGGCAGCTGCGTGTTCGAGGAGGCGACGGCAGTCCCGGCGGCCGGCGCACGCAGACGGCGAATATGGAGTATCGCAAACATTTGTTCTGGGTGTACCGGAAGAGAAACTGTGGAACGACACCAGAATTAGAAACGAGAACAGGAAGGGAAATAGAGAATCACGTATATGTATATAACGCGTATAGTACGTACGTAATCTTAGCTCCTTCAAAACCTCTGTATGAAACATTTAGTAGTACTTAATAACCTTTCACGGACTTATACAAGATCCGTACCTAATTTGCTGAGTCAGAAAATATAATTTATCTACATTTTGAATAAATTCTCATAGCTTTCTAATATATTTATCAATAACTTTACCACATCCCTAACTTAAAATAAATAAATTTCATCTCACTCATAAATTTCATTTCATCAATGCTGTGAGAGTATTCTCTTTTCTATCTACTCCTTCCTCCCTCGCTTACATACCTGTCTTCAATATGAAAAACCCCCTCATCCAAATTGCGTATGTATTTCTCTTTGATGACCTTCTTTTCATTAACTATTGTATTGATTTTTTTTTTTGAAAAAGGTCAGACGGAAGAGCAGGCTAAATGGCCTGAGCCTCTCCACCAATAAAGACGTTTATGTTTTACTTATTTATTTATTTATATGTTGCAATTGGATCTTCTTTCCAAGTTAAAGACAACCAAGAGAAAGTAAAATCAAAGGTTAAATTTCAATAACATGCAATGTTTTTGTTCTCAAACTGAAGTGTTACTTTGTAAAGTAGAATTAGGAATTTGAATGTGAAACTTTACTGAACTTAATGATGAAAAAAAGGTAATATGTGTTGTAAATAATCTATTGAAAGAATTAAGTGAAATTAAATGCAATATCCTAGGGTAAATTCAAAGTAAGAGGTATTACTAAACGATTTTGCATGGGATCCAATTTTAGAAATTTTGATAATAGTTTTATATGAAATAGTTTTTGAAATGAATGATTCAGTAGATGTTGAGTATCAGTGATGTTTTCTATTGATTGATGGAATAAATCCACACTTTTGCTAGAATTTCGCAACAGATTGTTTTTCACATGCGATCATAACAATTTCTTCCTACCAAGTTCCCTGCACCTTTCAGGTTCAACAAATATTATTATTATTATTATTATTATTATTATTATTATTATTATTATTAAAACAATAACATCTCTATCTAGCACAAACGCCTCCCACTCTGTGATGGGATAGCTCTTACCAGGGTAGCTAAATCTGGCGAAGTCAAATTGATTTTCCTATTTAGCAATTTTGTTACAAAGATATATATATATATATATATATATATATATATATATATATATATATATATATATATATATTACAAATTTCAGATTGCATCATCTAGATTGTTTAGAATACTACTCCAACACCGAAGATGCCTATTCTACTAAATTAAATTAAAACTACAGCAAGCATTGACATTATGTATGTCCATTAATAAAAAAAGTATTAAAAACGATAATAGATAAAACGATAATAATTTTAGTGTATTGTTTTAATTTCAAAATAAATATTATCATCATTTCACGCTAATTAAATACCCAAATATGACCTATAATTATATTGGCCCACTGTCTATTACATACTTGAGATAAAATAAAAGAAATAAAATTACCTCGTGTGTGACAAAAAAATCTTCATATGCAAGTGCGTGTATGCCTGTAATCAAGACACATATTATTATCAGAATAGAAATCAGACATTAGATTTACAATTAGATTTATTCAGTAAAAAAACCAGTAAAAAATCTATGTGACGTAGGGGGGAGAAGATATTATGCGCACGTTTTCTTGAGTTCCAAAATCCCTTCCCAACATTGCAACTATAAATAGTTAAAAAAAGTTTAACATAAATAAATAAAAATAAATTTTAAAAATCGCAAGATAAGCAATATTTGAAAAATAGTAATTTTCGTTTCCAAATAATCGTAAACTTATTTGCATAGGTACACGAATTGCAAGTATGATTTTTCTGCATTGCTAACAAAATAGCTACTCGCCCTTACCTCTACTCTTACCATTACAAGAAAAAGGAGAGTTCAACAAAACGTGCGCATAGTGAAGCTACATTTACGTCCAGAAGCAAAACAAGGGGGCCATCTCAGCATTTGCTCAATGGATCACGGAAACTGGACAAAAACCTGATCGAGATAGGGGTCACTGACCCGGAAGCTGAAGTACATTATTTGTTACAAACATATTAAGACTTTTAAAAAAATTATACAATTCAAATGTAAACTAATTCATTCCATATCACTGTATTGTTAAAATAAACATTATTTTTCTTTGTGATAATCAGTATAGTCTGTAATTGTATAGACACAGTTTTGCAGCAGAAAAGATTTTACTTTTAACTTAAATTTGTGAACCGACTTCAGTTATTTAATGTCATCTGGCAGTGCGTTGTAAAGTAACATACATGTATTTTATGTGGATTTCTGATAGTGAGCTGTTGATACTGACACTTGAACGTGATTTTTACGACGCGTTGTAATTATAAATGATTACATGAAACACCGTTCCCACCGTTAAGTCATGTTTGACAAATATTACAGATTCGTAAATATATAGGCAAGGCAGTGGTAAGATTCCAAGCTCAATGAAGAGAGGCTTTGCAAGGGTAACGCGGATGGCATGTTTACATTATTGGAATAATTTTCTTTTGCAATCTATGATGAGTTTTCCCAGAATTTTATACCATATCTCAGGGGGGAATGTACATTTGCAAAATACACGCAACGAGCTGCATGAAGGCTGACAGAATTTGATAGAATTCTGAATGCGTAACATAATGAACTTACTTTAGTGTTTAATTTTGTTAAATGTACTTTCCATTTGAGTTCTGACTGAATTGAGAGACCTAGAAATTTTGTTACCTGAACATCGCCTAATTGCATATTATTTATTTTCAATGGAGCATGTGATTGCTGATTTGAAAGGCAAAAATGCATTGAAACTGTTTTTCCTTCATTAACTATTAATTTGTTATTACAAAACCAATTTCAGACTTCTAAAATCGTAGTATGTATTGTTTCTTTTTTGCAAAGAACATTCGTGTCTACGGCAAACAGAGCCGTTCTTCCGTTTTAAATAGTCGAAGGCATATCGTTTATGTATAACAGAAAGAGAATAGGACCTAAGATCGAGCCTTGCGGAACCCCATATTCAATTGGTAAAGAATCGGAAAGATAAGTAAATAATGTCCTTTCGTGCCAGTACGGTATTTCTACTCTTTGAGATCGATGTTTATGGTACGAGGTTATCCAATCTAGGGCGATACCACGAATTCCATAAGAAGGTAATTTTGATAGCAAGATGTTATGGTCAATAACGTCAAAAGCTTTCGAAAGATCTAAAAATATTCCAATGGACGCTTCATTTTGGTCCATTGATGAAGAAACATCTTTATGAAAAGAAAAGATGGCAGTTTCCGTAGATTTTGATTTTCTAAACCCGTGTTGTGAGACTGAAAACCCTTCGTTTTTCCTCAGAAAAGTTTTCATTAGCGTGTAGAAAAGCCTCTCTAATATTTTAGAGAAACCTAACAAAAGAGAAATTGGTCGGTAATTTTGAATTTCATTCTTTCTCCCTTTTTAAAAGGTGCCTTAATTTTTGGCGTTTTGTAAACATCTGGAAATATTCCTGTGCATAAAGAAGCATTGAACATGTGAATTAACGGGTATATAAAGGCAGGTACACAAGTTTTCAATAAACAATCCGGAAATTCATCTAAATCAGATAGATTTTTTATTTTTATTTTACTGACTATTCGTAAGATTTCGTTAGAAGTTTCGAATCGTGTCGAAAGTTTTTTGGGAAGGTAATGAATTTGTTGAATTTTATGGTTTTAGTCCCTTCGTGAGTTCAGCCGCAATTCTAGAAAAGTGTTGGTTGAAGAGATTTGCCACTTTTTCCGGACTACTGGCTTCTCTTTCATTATCATTTAAAACAACATTCTCTATTAAGTATCGAGATGATGTGGTCGTATTTTTTACGATACATTTTTTACGGTTTTTTACGAAAAGATGTTACTGTAGTCCCTCTGACTGAGAGGTCCCAGGTTCGAGTTCCGAAGGTGGCAGGATTTTCGACACTAGCTTGTCAGATGGGTTGAATTTTATCACTGTCATTCTAGCGGCCGGCTGCTCTGATCGGTTGTTTTCCGTGGTTTCTCCGATCAACACCAGGCGAATACCGGAGTAGCACCCTAAAAAACAGCCCACGGATCGCGCGCGATCTTTCCTACCTTCCGTGATCTTCCTCTTGTCCTATCCTCACCCCTAAGACACTTACATTAACATGCACTACACTACCACACATACCGGGAACCCGGTCGGGAGCTTCGAGCTTGAATCCGCTGGGGCAGTGCCCACTGGTAAGATACCTGGTTGGGGAAAACCTCGTTAGCTGACGGTAGGTCGGGGCCAGATTTCGCCATCCAGAGGAGGAAGACTACCGCCATCTCCCGAGGGAAAACATGAACGACACTTACGGGACTAACGACCATAGTAGTTGCACCCGGAATCTCAATCAATCCAGTCACAAATGGGTCATTCCACGTCAATCGCACAAATTTAAGGAAAATATGACCTTGGTGTCCCAGATTTTAATACTTTTTTTCTGCGAAGAGTATAAGCAAAAATATGAAACACATGTTTTTCATTTTTTCCCAATCTTTTTTGAAAGTATATTAATTTTCAAAAATTTCAAAAATAATGCACGCATTGCTAAAGTTAATCGTTTTTACATCGTTTTGTAATTGTGACACATTTAATATTTTGTGACATTAAAGAATAAAAGATACTCTTTTATTTGGTGCATATATTGAATTCATCAATTTAAAAAAAAATAGTTTTTTGACCTATTTTATTTTAAATTCCCACAAAACTCGACGTTTTAAAATTTCCAAAAATATCATTGAAAAATCTGAAAAGTTTTACATAAGTTTAATACGTTAGAAAGTGGGACATTAAGATTATTCTGAGAAATTTAATACAATAGAAAGTCTACTTGCTGAGAGCGTCAACCCTCAAGTACGTGCCAAACAGCAGTACACGATTACCATCAATATACTTTCACACAGCAATAAATAGAAGTACCCCGTCACGTCTTACAATGTGCCATATATATATATATATATATATATATATATATATATATATATATATATATATATATATATATATAATGTCCTTCATAGCCGATTAAATTCAAATTAAAGTGTCAAACAGATTCAATTTAGTATTAAACGGACAGCATATTTATACGAATAAGAGTAGGTGATATAGTCAATTACGTTGATATTTCTTTTACTTCACTTTACAGAGAATATCGCTGATTCACCTTTCATAAATAAATGAAAATATGTACTTTCTTCGTGCCTTCTATTGTTTCTATTTTTCTGTCACAACAGTTGATAAAAATAGAAAGAAAATGTTCTTCTCATTATCATTAGCCCACTTATATAACTTTCTGGGTAAATTAACATGTTCCTGTCAGGATTGAAGGCTAGCTTTTATCGAGAATATTATAGTTTTTCCCCCCCTAAGACGCATGGTCCCTTTCCATAAGACGTTCCGAAGCGAAGAAATGCCATTCTGCACTCACATTGAAGGCATCTTTATGGAAGCATAGACTCGCATTGTTCTGTAATAATATTCTTGTTCTGTAATAATGTTCTGTACTGACCGCATCTGAAAAATATGTCTTTAACACTGTCATAATTTTACTTGACAAGTGCTGTGTGTTTACACTGAAAATGGTGAATTGAATTCGAGTCGTGTTTCAGGCACCCAGAAAATTTTTTTTTTATTTTTTTATTTTTTTAAATTTTTTGCTTTCTCTGAAGTATAGCACAAAAGGATGCAGAATAACCAAGACATTTATTCACAGCAGTCTCTGAATAGCATCAAGAACGAAAGAATAATCTTCTTAAAAAGTCACACTGGACAATGAAAACTCGTAGTGTCAAATTTTATTTTTGTCTCATGAAGAGAGCAGAAGACGGCAAACAATGGGCGAAGACAGCAGAAAAACAGAAGATGAACTTACTTGGTCAGTTTCTTTATTACTCTGTCAGGTGATACGTTAAGGTGACTAGGAGCAGTGGTAAACCTTAATTCATCCTTGGCACTGCCCAACATATATGCGGCATTAACGAGTATGGTCGATTCTCACTTTCTTGAAAAAACTTCACTTTACTCGTTACGAGAAGGATTTTTTTAAACTAGTTTTTCCAATAATTTTACTTTTTCACGACAGTCAATTTTCAACTTCTCAAGAATGCTGTTTTTTACAACCTAAACGTACACTTCTGCCATTATAGATTTTCATATTAAGAAAATACAAATAACAATAGTATTGATATTATTTTAAGACTATCTGTGATTACTTACTTCCCAGAACAACGCATATGTTGTCGCGGATTCCTCTGTTTACACAATTGAAGGCTGATCTGTCTCAGGAAGACCTTAGCAGTGTCAGTCGTTTTTAATAAACTTAACGACGGGCAGCTCGCTGCCTACGTGCGCCGGTGAACAAACTATTTTTTAATGTTATTTATGTGTGTCCCATTTTGAAATTGGGCTTATCTATACAACATTAATGCTGTACATGGGTATTTTTTACAATTAACGTAGGTGTCGACCTAATGTAAAACTTGTAATTTAATAATTGTAAATATTGTAATTTAAAAATTAAAATATACTTTAAATATTTAAATGTTTCCAAAAAATATTTTACATCATATAAAAGAAAATATTTTCAAGTTAAATTTAAGTATAATCTTATTTTTCTGAAGAAAATGGTATTTGCGCAAAAAAAAAAAAAAAAAAAATAATAATAATAATAATAATAATAATAATAATAATAAGCGTGCGCGTGATTTTTTGGAAAAAATAATTGGAAACATTTCTGAAAGGGTGGGATTAGAAAAAAAAAAGAAAAAAAAATACGTCTCACCTCATTTCAACCATAGACCTCATAAATAAAGTTTCAAGTCGCTAAAATATAGTGATGTTTCGTGAGTGTGAAATTTGACGTAAAATGACACAAATGCAATAGTGTTTACAAAATGCTGGAAATGTACATATTAAAGACGTTACAGATCTTAAAAAAATAATTTGTCAATTTTTGAAAAACAAAAGAATACAGCAAAATGAACTTTATGGCATTAAACAGTGCAATTAGCACTACCAGTTGGAAAAGGTTTAAAAAGAAATTCGCAATTCTGCTCAAAAACTACTAAAATGTTAGAAAAAATATTTTTATTGAAAGAACTGATTATGAATAACATATTTCATTTGAAGGAAAAATCTCTATCTTCAATTTTTACTTTCCCGTATACGTATATACGGAGAAGTTTCTTTATTACGTACTATAAAATTAGTTATGTAATGCCGCGGAAAATTGATTTCCAGATTTCAACGAAAATACGTTTTGAGTTCCCTTAAAACCGAAAAAGTGTTGATTTTTCAAAACGCCCGTCTGTCCGTGAACACCATTAGCGCTTAAACCATACCATAGGAATTTATCTAAATGCAAGAAACCCGTGTCCATCTGGCTCGAGTCGAAGCTTTGAGATTAAGAAAAAAAGTCCTTAACATTTGTGGGTACTTTGCGTGAAACCCCCGGACGTTATCAAAATTTTCTCAAAAACTGCAGAAAAATGTTTGCTTTAAAATCCTTGTAAGAATAGAATAAAATACACATAAATGTAGCATAGGTTCGATTTTCAGGTTTAACCCTGAATTTTCGACTATTTCAAAATTATTCAGGCGTCTTGCTACAACTTCAAAACTGAAAATACAGAATTTTTTTTCAAATACAATTTGTTCTCTGTAGCGAGTTCTTTCATTAAGGTCATGTACATTGTTTCGGAAATTTTACTAGTTTTCGAGCAATATGCCGAGCAATGTGTATAATTAACAAAATTACAAAAACAAGATTTTCTCAAAAACTGGCTACAACTTTATTATTTAAAATGTTGGTAGGGATAGGCTAAATGTTCTCTACAATATAATATAAATGCCATATAGGTCTATCCTTTTGTTTGTTCAAAAATTACAAAAATGTAATTTTTTTGACTTGCCTCTTTATGTCGTTAATATTTATATAGGCGGCAATTTGTTCACATTATTGTCTTAATAAGTATACGTACTTTAGATAATGTCATAAAGTTTTTCGAAAACTTAGCTATTTTCTGTGAAAACTAGTTCAAAATTCTGCATTTTCAGAAACGCTCAAACGCCATTTTCCCAAAAACAGCTCCAAACTTTTTTCTTAAAATTTTTCGAACAGATGGTGCTAATTACACTCTTTAATACGACGTAAAGTACATTTCGGGGTATTTTTTTGTTTTTTTACAAATTATACAAACGTAATTTTTTGAAAGATATCTCACGCCGTTAAAATGCACATTTCCAGTAATTTGTAAACACTATTGTATTTGTGAGTTAAAGTGCTTCATGTGACGTCCAATAAAAATTTTTCAAAAACTCAAAAATTTTCTGTGAAAAAGAGCTCCAAATTTCGAATTTACAGAAGCGCTTAAGCATCATTTTCTTTAAAACCGTCACAAATTTTGAAAGAAAATTGCAAATTATTACGAGTTTCTACTGTTCTTTAACATTCATAAAATAATATTTCCGTTCTCTTATTAGGAAACCGAAAAATTAAGAAAATTTCAAAAATATATACTTTCGGCGGCGATAGATGGGCGTTGGCAAGAGTACGTGGCAAGTTCGAATACCTAGCACGGACCAAAGGAAATAGAAAACTAACAAGGGAAAGTCTGTGCCATTCTGTAGCACCGCTAGTTTAGTTGTAGGAAGACGCCGGAAATAATTCAAACTTTAATCTTTTTTTTTGGAAATACGGAGTTAACCTTGTAATTCAGACATATGTCACCTTTATAAGTGTATTTTACTCTAATCTTACAAGAAATTGAAAGAAAAAAATAGGGCCGTTTTTGAGGAGATTTTGAAAATGTCCCAGAGCTTCATTTAAAGTACTCCCAAATTTTAAAGAATGCTTTCAAAAATCTCAAAGATTTGACTACAGCTAGATTGACACGGATTGCTTCAATTTGGATAAAATCCTACGTATGTTTAAGGAGGTAATGGTGTTCACAGACGGACAGACGAATGGACGGGCGGACGGACGGCAGTTTTGAAAGAAAAAACACTTTTTCGGTATCAGGGGATCCGAAAACGTGTATTTCCGTTGAAATCTCGAAATAGATTTTCAGCAGCATACATAACTTTCTCTATACTAAGTTCAAAAGAACTCTATTTGTAACATTCAGAAATTTACAAGTCGAAATCAAAGCTCCATTTTTACTTACGAATATAAGGAGCTACAAAATGGCACAGACTTTCCCGTATTTGTTTTCTAATACGTTTGGTCTCCGCTAGCAATTCGAACTTGCCACATACTCTTGCAAGCTGCCATTTATCGCCGGCCAAAGTACACTTTTTGAAATTTTCTTAATTATTCGCTTCCCTAATAATAAAACGGAAACAATATTTAGGTATATTAAAGAACTGTAAAACATCGTTTTAAATAGCAATTTTCTTTGAAACATTTAGAGCTGATTTTAAGAAAAGTGTTAAAGCGCTACTTTAAATTCGAAATTTGAAACTTTCATTCACAGAAAATGTTTGAGTTTTCGAAAAAAATCATTAGAAGTCATTTGAAGCACCTTAACTCACAAATTCAATAGTGTTTACAAATTGTAGGAAGTGTGCATATTACGGCGTGAGAGATCTAAAAATATATTTTTTGTAATTTTTGAAAAAAACAAAAAAATAAAGCAATTTGACACTTATGTCATCTCGTAGCGTACATTTAGCCCTATTCCTACCAATAGTTTTTAAAAAAATAGAGCCGTTTTTGAGAAAATATTGTTTTTACTTCCTCGCGCTTAAGAAGGAACTTAGCTACCAGCCGCAATGTTACCAATGGTTGGTTACCAATCCCCTGTACCACTTAACAGTTAACGAGCAAGTCCTTTAGTCGGATTTCGGCCCCTTCACGAGGAGACACTGTAGCGCGCTTCCCGATATTGTAGTGGGTAAAGATTTCAATATCCTTCTTTCTCAAACAATTCTAACAGATTCTAGCTCAAGACCATTGTCAAAAAGTAATAACTGCAAATACACACGCTGTAATTCCAAAGCTTTCGAACCACACTTCACATAAACTAGTGATGCAACAACAAGCACATGCTTTCATCTAATATCGGTAAGAGTTACATAATCATATTGCATTGCACCTTTTATTCTAATAACACGTCAGCATTCACTCGAACGAAACTCGAACTCACTCGAAAACGCAAACGATATAATTCGATAAGATTATGCGAAAACTCAATGAGTTAAAAAAGCACGTAGCTACGCGACGTTTGGTACGTTTGATAAACGTTTCGCCACATCGCGCTCTAAAATTTCTGCCTGGAGAAAATTCAACATTCCTTATCTGTACCTGTACCTTTGATTAAAATGAAATTATCGACAAATATACATTAGGTATTATTATTATTATTATTATTATTATTATTATTATTATTATTATTATTTGCATATAGCCCATTTTTACAACGCTACACATTCTCTCCCGACGCCTAGTCATATTCTATCCTGGAGAGAGATTAGCGTGTGTAATTATGGGGATCAGCTTTTTGGCCGTATCCCTTCGTGAGCCAAGGTTGGTAAGCCTTGAATTATATGGTGATAGCATGATGATGAGAGGTGATCGCGGGCTTTTTGAACCATCGCAACATTCACGTATGACCTACGGAAACCACGAAAACCCCGGCCAGGATGGCCGGCCCGGGGATGGAACTGCAAAGTCAGAGCGGAACGCACTGAGCCCCTTCGCTCAGTTAATGCCATTATTATGAAAAATAAGATATAATATTCAAATAAAATTCTCAAAATTTCTCGTTTTTACACCCAATTCAGATGTTTAAATTAAAATAGCTTAAACTCTACTCTCTACTAAAAAGCTAACAAAAGTCAAGCCCGCTAAAGTATTTCCACCCAGCAAAAATATTTGGAAGAGCTGGGGCGCGAACGACATATAAATTCCGTGAACGGAGTCTTTGCCTCTTCAACTACAGGCGCACCGTCAAAATGGAAATGAATGTACACAAGTCTGTGTCTATAAATGGTTCGATTTCACAAATCAGATTTTTCCAAAAATCGCGTAAAAAATGTACATGTGATTTAGAGTCATATTTACGAACCGTTGCCAGCGGCCTGCCAGGAGTAGCAGGTTCGATTTTGCGATTTACATGACCCCCCAGCCCTCGCAGGCCCCTAACAAGCTCCCAGCAGCGGTAGGCAGATGCTGCCAGCAGTTCCCCGCCTATCCTTAGCCTGGTTTACTCGTGTTTCTATCCCTCCGTGCGTTAAGCTTAAGTAGATCTCTATTTTTCACCGACTTTGCAGCATTTTGTTTGTACACTCTTCTTGATTTACGGTAACCAAAAAACATTTTGGACAATTGTGTAGGATATGCGATGAATCATTACTTACTCTTTCGGACTATTCTTTTCTATACTCGGCAACATAACCTTTCGTGCATTTCGCCCGGTATTCCCAACGACAGTCGACTCCGGTAGTAGTAAAATTCTGGGGACTAACATATTTGGTTCACTATATCCGACGATGTCAAAATACATTTTCATAATACTGTCCGTTAATATAACTGCATACCCCAACCCCACACAGGAATGAAAAGGTAATCTTAATGGCCGACGGCCGTTATGGAGCCAAATCATATTCAAACTACAGTAAAACCTCTCTTTAACACGTTTCATGGAATCTTAGGGGAAATGGTGTAAACTGGGGGAAGTGTAAATAAAGCGAAATGATTTTTTTCTTCGAAACTATGAGTACAGTATAATGTATTTTGATACAATAAATAAGGATTATAATATGCTTTAATGTACAGTATTAGATAATAAACAATATTACAAGATATGAACGTATCGAAATCTGACCAAAAATTACATCGGAAGTCGAAGCCGTATTAACCGAAGCATAGTGAAATTGAAATGTGGCAATGACACTTCCACGAGTCCTTGACATCCTCTAATCGTAGCCTTTGACGATGCAACAATGCACTCTTGTTGGATGAAAGGAAAAAACGGTATTTCTAATGTAAGAAAAAATGCGAAGTTAACATTTTCCCAATCTCATAAAATATTTGTGTTCGGCAGTTCGTAATGGTATTTTATTAATTTATTTATAAAATACTATAGGGTTCATAAAACGTGTTACAGTTAAAAACGCACTGAGAATTCCATACTTCGATGTTTGAACTATTAAAGAGTGGGGGGAGTTTATTTTAGAATGAGTGTGAAATGTGAAGGAATGATGCAAAATAAACAAATGATCGTGGGACTACCTCTCTCATGCCCGTCACATGAGCGTTGCGTTGACGCGCGTCACCTTACGCTGATGACGTCAGCTGCGTCGATGCATGTTCACATGTCACATAACGCACGCCGTATATTTACACTATCTCCTGCGAAACGGCACCAGAGCGCTCTTACCTACGTGCGTTGTGCCCACAGCTGAAGCAAGATGCTCAAGCTACAATGTAAGTGAAGATAAAGTGCGTTTCCTAGCTGTCAGGCGCGACGCCCGCTAGACGACGAACTTTGGCAACAACGTACGTAGCCGAGAGTGCTCGTGGCGTTTCTCATAAGATAGTGTTAATCTACTACGTGCGTGAAGTGACTCGACGCAGCTGGCGTCATCAGCGCAGGTGACGCGCGTCAACTCAAGGCAACGCTCGTGTGGCACAGACTTTACATTGTTCTACCAATGCACACAGGTATTTTTTTCTTTCTGTTGAAATACCTCTGTAATGTCATGAAATGAAAATTTGTGTAGGCCAAGGTGATCAATAATATTATTTTTTCCCTTTGGGTCTTTTAGCGCGGGGACAATGATTTTCACTATATTTAAATCTTCTAGTCTTCATATAACATTTCATAACTCTTCATAATATCGTACCATTTCAAATATTTCTGTTATGGTCATATTTAACGCGGCAAGGTGGTGGGAAAGTGCAGCGACTGTGGCCGTTGGGCGCAACGCGAAGTGCTTTTCAGATGGTGTTGTGGTAAGAAGACTGTTGTAAATTGAGATAAAATTTAAATAATACTATCGTAAATGCGGGTATTTATAACAATGTTAATATACGAAAACTGATGGGACTGACAAGAAATGTAAATGCCGGAAAAACTTCAATTGCGAGAACGTAAAAGCGGGATTTTACTGTATTTATTAAACTTCGAAAACAGATGACAAACAACATACGTAACATTGACAATCAACATAAATAACACCTACAAAAGTAATTTTCAACTGTTCAATCATAGTATTATTTTTAACTCATAATTTCTTATTACAGCCAATCTGAATATTGAATAAACAATTATTATTATTATTGCTAATCACTAGTCTTCATAAGAGATCGAAGGTGCTGACTTTGACGTGCTTGAATCTCTTGATGTAGATGCAATCTCGTCGGAGCTGGATAACTGTTTAAAAAATTTAATTTATTTCGATATCGATTGTTCAATATATTTTGCTACTACTGACGAGGACTCCCAACCTAGTCAATGACACTAGTTCGACATGCTCAAAACATACCAAAAATTGCAATAACTTTTCTAAGTAGCCATTTGCTTCCAGTAAAAGAAATCAAATATATATATTTACGTATAACTCTTGGCCTTATTGTAACTGTCGCGTCTGTATCAACATTCGTATCGATCTGAAATGGAAGATGGCGTTGCAATTCGTATTAAAAGTAAAAGTGTTTCTTATTTATATTTTTTTTCTTATAAGGAGATGGTATTACGAATAATTTCTTATAAGATGATATCACAAATAATAGACTTGGTTGGTTATTTGGTGTTTATCGGCTTAATGAGCATAACAAAACGAACTGAACATTTCAAATATCTTTATTTGTCCTTAAAAATCAATTATTTTCAATTGTTTGCTTCGTACTTTTTCACTAGTACTTTCTGTAAGTCGTTCTCCAGAGTCCGTCCTTTCTCAATACTAGATTCTGCATTGTCTTTTGTATCTTCGGTGATTTCCAAGTATCGTAATGCAGTCTCGACACCCTTCAATGCCTGGAAATTCCCCCTGACGATCTGGCTCGACTCGAGGTGCTGCGATTTTGAAAAACCTTCTTCTACTTTACATAAAGCCCCCGAACATTTTCAAAATTTTCTCAAAAAACGGCTTTCAATTTTTCTTTGGATTTATTGTAAAAATATAGTAAAATATATTTATAATGTAATTATAGGACCTTGTAGGCTTTCACGGCCGGAGTCAATATTCTTCATGTCTTCCGGGCTGATGGGCCGTGGTCCAATTGGCTTTGAGATACCAAACGTTTCGCCCACGACTGCGGTGGGCATCTTCAGTGGCGAGGTCTCGGGCGAAGTGTCCGGGACGGCGGCTGACTGGCGACTGACGGTCAGTCGCCAGTCAGCCGCCGTCCCGGACACTTCGCCCGAGACCTCGCCACTGAAGATGCCCACCGCAGTCGTGGGCGAAACGTTTGGTATCTCAAAGCCAATTGGACCACGGCCCATCAGCCCGGAAGACATGAAGAATAATTATAGGACCGATTTTTTGGGTTAATACAATTTTCGAAAATTCTGAAATTTTCTTTCAGGGTGTCTCTCTACAACTACAAAATTGAAGATAAGAGATTTTTTCGTTTAAATACAATTTGTTCTCCACAGTGAGTTCTTTCATTTAGGTTATGTAGGTTTTAACTTTTGGTAGGGATAGCACGAAATGTACATATATATCAGATCTTATTTTTTCAAAAAGTACAAAAATATTTTTTGACTAGTCTCTCACGTCGTTAATATTTACATTAGCAGCGATTTGTTCACATAATTATATTTATGAGTACATGTGCTTTACATGTCACAAAAAGGTTCTCAAAAACTCAACTGTTTTCTGTGAAAACTAGCTCAAACATCGTTATGCACTCTATGAGATGTCATAAACGTTAAATTGCTCTATCCTTTTGTTGTTATTTTTAATAAAAAAATATTTTTTTGAAAGATCTCTCAAGCCGTTAACAGGCACATTGCTACCAATTTGTAAGCACAATTGTATTTGTGAGTGAAAGTGCTTCAAATGATTTCTAATGATGTTTTTCGAAAACTCAACAATTTTCTGTGAAAAAGAGCTTTAAACTTCACATTAACAGTAGCGCTGAAACGACATTTTATTAAAAACGGCTCCAAATTGTTCAAAGAAAATTGCATTTATGACGAGTGTTCACTGCTCTTTAATATTCTTAAAATAATATTTCCGTTCTTCTATTACAAAACCGAAAAATTCTGCCTGCCTGCCTGTCTGTCTGTTCGCCCCCACAAAAAAGGTTTTGTGTAGTTATGCTTGAAAGTTTTGCTATTTATAAAAAAACTTTTCTAAAAACCGCTCCACATTTTTCCACAGATAGAACAAGATATATTAAAGACTGGCGCAGGTCCAAGTTTCGCCTAATTCTCCTTATTTTCGAAAATTGCAAAGACATTCGAAATCTATAAAACTGCAGGTACATTTTGTCCTTAAACGATATCAACTCATTAAAAAAATGTCATACGTATGATTTTTTGAAAGAAAAAAAAAGAGTGGAGTTTTGGGTAAATTCAACTAGAAATTAATGAATGTAGACAGGTGTCCCACCAACTTCGGGCCACGAGCAAATATCCTCGGAGAACTGGAATGGATCAAAAGGATATGAAAAATAATTGTTATTTTAATTATAAATTACTATTGAAAATCCCATCATTAATTCGCTGTTCACTCTATTCAACAATTTGTATTTGTAATGTATTTTCTTTCAACCACTCCACAAACCTTAGTCAGAGGCGCGTACGCGGAGACGCTACCTGATGGTCCTCTTGACAACTGACTGACAAGAGACATTGAATATTACTGGAGGATTGCTCCCAAAAGCGTTCAATGCTCGGACAGAGGCTTACAGACTCATTGCGTCGATTAGTGGATTATGATGATGCGAAAAAAAATATTATTTTTGGATGTCGACACGTGTGGGAGAGTGTGAAAGGAAATAAGGAGGCTTTATTTACTTAACGTTCATGTTACAATGTCTTTACGATTAATAATATGGTACAATCAACTTTATTAAATCGGGAAGAATATCTGTGTTTTGGTGCGTGAAGGGCGAACGTCAGTTTTTAGTGATTTACGGTTTGTATGCACGATTTGTACTTTAAAACCCCCTCTTTCAAGACAAGAAAGGCCAAAGTCGAAAGTCGATACTAGCTCCTGATTTAACAATCGATTTTTACATTAGCCAACGATTGTTTTGTCATGTCGATAGTGTAAGAAGGGCCAATGTTTACTTTGGAAATTAAAGATGTGCAATACTTACATAATCTTCCAGGAAACATTTTTTACAAATACAGCTTTATGAAGAAACATTTAGGAAGTTAAACATAGGAAAGAAGGGCCTGAGAAATATCAGTCAAGTAGCTTTCGACCCTATCAGTGATAAACCTCTTTCAACAAAGCTCAAGGATCTTAGAGATTTGCTACCATTCATGCATCCAACCCACAGAATATACTACAAAGCATTTCTAAACCACATTAATGAAGGAACAGAAGACAATAAAATGGACATTAATTCAGACATTAAACAATAATCATTTTAGTCATTACTTTCTCTGCTATTTTCATAGTTCTGCTCCTACATGTCATTTCTGTTGTCTCTATTACGAAGAAATACTGTACAGTAAATTCACGTTTTCTTTTTATAATGAGCAAACTACCGCACAACACAACAGTATTTCTCTACTGTTCCTGCTCAAAAATTACTATTCTTGCTTTTCAAAACCATTGTCATTGCTTATGTATCATTATTTATTGACGGAAAATAAAGAATGGATAAAACTTTAGACACATTTTGATTTTTAACACTTTCATTCATTAAATAAAAGAGGAATATAATACTCTAGTCCTCCCCAGCCAAGTAGGGCTTATGTCAGGTCAAAGACCTATATTCGATATTGTCAAAAAGGGCCAATTATGTATTGATACCATAGTTTCACATACATTCATAAGACGATATATTGGATGGCCTTTAGTTCTGGATGCTCAATTCATTTGTGAAATTATCCTTGCTTGTCTGTTTAAAGTGCTGCAAATATTGCGAGAAAGCATGTGCTGTTGTAGCACCATTAGTTAAATAAAACATAAAAATGCAATATCTCTACAAGATGCGCTGAAACTATACCTTTATTGTCAAGGCTTACATAAGACTTATTTGTTGTGAAATATTTTAAGCAAGGTAATCATTTGCCAATGTAATTATTTTATTTATATAATTTCAATGGTTCATTGTTAATAACCAATAAACTTTTTACCTCACAATTTACATTGAAAACAAGATTGTTGAATAATTAAAATTGTTGAATTTACATTGAAAATATTACCCCAATACATGAATCTGAAAGCAACATACTAAAATAGCCTTTCCACAAGACAAAGTGTTTCTCTATTAGGCACACAATGTTCTGACCAGTTGATAAGGAAGAGTTAATATCTACTATAGAATCATATAATACATTACAATCATAGAATACATTACAATCACAACATATAAAATTTCATATTACTCACTTTTAAATGCTTCTGGGTTCTCATAAGCTGAATTTTTCTTAACTAGATTTTCCTTTACATCAATTATGTGATGTTGTCCTATAGTAATGTAAATGTTACCAAATACTCGTTCAGAATTACAAAACTTTTGTTTTGCCATCACATCAACAGTAATCGAAGAGGCCAAATCAAACATAATCTGCAAATCATGACAGGCATCAATATTCCAACTTGGGTGCGACCTGAAAAAAATATAGTAGAACTTCACTTATACGTTTTTCAGGGGCTGTAGGAAAAAAATGTATAGGAATGACTGTAGGAAAACGCAAAATTGAAATTGATTATTATGAGCAAAATAAAAACTTTTTACACTATCGTTTTACCTATTTTCACAGTTCTTTAGCCATATCTACTTTTTATTGGCGCTCTCCCAAACAATTTTTTTAAATTTTATCTGATAATGAACCTTTTCATACCACCCTTTTTCGTTTAATATCGCAGACGAAAAAACAGACAGAAGACGAACTATACTTCGATTTAAACACAGCCTTAGAGCCACAAATTACAGTGGTGATCAGCTTGGAAAAAATACCGTCGGCCGAAGGTCATCACCGAAGAAGTCTCCCCTGACGTGAAGGTAGCTGACACGCAATGACTAGGGCCCGGATAATTATGTATAATGTTGAATATATATATATATATATATATATATATATATATATATATATATATATATTGTAACGTTTCTTCGTGGTGAATTAAAACCAACACAATATTGTTTAAACAAAGACGTTTTATTCGGGAGCAACTATACACTAAAATCTACTTACACTAAAAACTACTTGGTCTATTTACAGATATATTACACTTAATTATTTACACTGTTACACACGACTCCGTTCTCTTGATTTAATTACACAGTTCACTTCTTACACACTATTTATTTAAACAGTTCTCTTCTTCTACAGTATCAGTCAGTCCATGCACTGTCCACGGTCCACTGCACTTGACCCCAATTCCCTGCACAGACCACAATTCCCCTGCGCAGACCACAATTCCTTGCGCAGACCACACTTCACTGCGCACACCAGGGTCCACTGCACTGCTGTTTACCGCGATGCCCACTTCACAGCTCAGCTTCCACTGCAGACTTCAAACTGCTGACTGCTGTTTCCCCACTGCACCACTGCTTACCGCGATGCACCCTTCACAGCTCAGCTTCCACTGCAGACTTCAGACTGCTGACTGCTGTTCAACCACTGCACCACTCTTCACCGCAGTGCACACTTCCCAGCACAGCTTCCACTTCGGACACACTGACGGACTGACGTCTTACTGCTCACTACTGACTTCTGCTAAAACTGACTGACTCCTGCTAAAACTGTTAACTCACTCGCGGCCGCCGCGGCCGGCGCATTTATACCTGCCCGGCGCTTGTCTCCAGGCACCTGGCTCTTTCACGGCGTTTCCCCGCGACTCGCGAATAGTCCGGAACCGTCTAGTTCGGGGGAAGGGAAGGGACGGCGGCAGATGACGCAATCCACGCGCAGCGACTTCGGCAGGTGATGCAATATTCGTTACATTGCCCCCTCCTTAGATGCGATCCGTCCCGGATCGCGTTTAGTGAAATAATGCCGAATATGAATAATGAATTGTTGGCGTAATTCAAGCAGAGTTTTCCCAAGATTCTGAAGGTGGCCTTGCGATGTGACTTTCTTTTTGTGATAACAAAATACACATCTTTACTCACGTCGCGGAGAAGCAGGTCATTCCCAATATCCGGTCGCAGGTTCTCCAATTCCTCCATTCTCTTGTATTTTCTTCCGAATACAGCAGTAACACCTCTGGTCATATCCAGATCCTGGGCAACACAATGCGCTAATGAATATTCCTGGGGTACCATAAACAGATCGTGTTGCACCTCCATTGCCACACCACAACGCGCCATATCATTTCCGCCATTATGAGACATAAACTCGTCAAAAGTGAACATTTTCATGTCCAACTCACAAACTCCTGTGGTGACTTCTCCGTCATTTTCATTACCTCCCGCGTACAGGGCCAGCCGACTGGAATGGATGACCCGCGTGTTTTCATACTGGAACCTTTCAATTCGGTAGACAAAATCATTTCTCCTCTTCTGGGAGCCATCTTCATTTTCTACCACTCGTTTAAAAACTTCTTTTTCTACTTCTGCTTTTTCTTTTGCTGCTGCTTCTTCTTCTTTTGCTGCTGCTTCTTCTTCTTCTTTTGCTGCTGCTTCTTCTTCTTCTTTTGCTGCTGCTTCTTCTTCTTCTTTTGCTGCTGCTTCTTCTTCTTCTTTTGCTGCTGCTTCTTCTTCTTCTTTTGCTGCTGCTTCTTCTTCTTCTTTTGCTGCCGCTTCTTCTTCTTCTTTTGCTGCCGCTTCTTCTTCTTCTTTTGCTGCCGCTTCTTCTTCTTCTTTTGCTGCCGCTTCTTCTTCTTCCTTCGCTGCCGCTTCTTCTTCCTTCGCTGCCGCTTCTTCTTCTTCCTTCGCTGCCGCTTCTTCTTCTTCCTTCGCTGCCGCTTCTTCCTTCGCTGCCGCTTCTTCTTTCGCTGCCGCTTCTTCTTTCGCTGCCGCTTCTTCTTTCGCTGCCGCTTCTTCTTTCGCTGCCGCTTCTTCTTTCGCTGCCGCTTCTTCTTTCGCTGCCGCTTCTTCTGGATTTAGTAATTTTTCCTCGCTCTTCAGAAATTTCTCTTCAATTTTGTCAACTTTCTCTTCGTTCTTTAAAATTATCTCCTCGATTTCTTCTCTAACCAATCTATTATTCGGCGTTATCTGTTGTTCCAGGTTTTCTGACACCTTTTCTTCCGAAATTCTGGAATTTTCTGTCAGTTTTTCTTCTGACGTTGTGTCAGCTATCTCCCATATTTTTCGCATTTCTGCTACGACTGCTCGGACAGAGATACCCTTGTAATACATCTCGAAGCGAAAACTCTCTGGATCCTCTCCTGCTGCCTTCAACGCGTTAGCAAGACGTTCTTGTAATATTGCTTTCGTTCCGGTGGTCTCCAGATCCCTGTCTTCTAACTCCATCTTCAACTCGGTTACTTTCAGTTCCCGTAAGGATTTTGTGAACTCCATTTTCATTAAGGTTTTAATTCACCACACGTTATACTGATTTAAACACACACCAACCCCACACCTGACACCAATTGTAACGTTTCTCCGTGGTGAATTAAAACCAACACAATATTGTTTAAACAAAGACGTTTTATTCGGGAGCAACTATACACTAAAATCTACTTACACTAAAAACTACTTGGTCTATTTACAGATATATTACACTTAATTATTTACACTGTTACACACGACTCCGTTCTCTTGATTTATTTACACAGTTCACTTCTTACACACTATTTATTTAAACAGTTCTCTTCTTCTACAGTATCAGTCAGTCCATGCACTGTCCACGGTCCACTGCACTTGATCCCAATTCCCTGCACAGACCACAATTCCCCTGCGCAGACCACAATTCCTTGCGCAGACCACACTTCACTGCGCACACCAGGGTCCACTGCACTGCTGTTTACCGCGATGCCCACTTCACAGCTCAGCTTCCACTGCAGACTTCAAACTGCTGACTGCTGTTTCCCCACTGCACCACTGCTTACCGCGATGCACCCTTCACAGCTCAGCTTCCACTGCAGACTTCAGACTGCTGACTGCTGTTCAACCACTGCACCACTCTTCACCGCAGTGCACACTTCCCAGCACAGCTTCCACTTCGGACACACTGACGGACTGACGTCTTACTGCTCACTACTGACTTCTGCTAAAACTGACTGACTCCTGCTAAAACTGTTAACTCACTCGCGGCCGCCGCGGCCGGCGCATTTATACCTGCCCGGCGCTTGTCTCCAGGCACCTGGCTCTTTCACGGCGTTTCCCCGCGACTCGCGAATAGTCCGGAACCGTCTAGTTCGGGGGAAGGGAAGGGACGGCGGCAGATGACGCAATCCACGCGCAGCGACTTCGGCAGGTGATGCAATATTCGTTACAATATATATAATATTATATAATATATTCAACATTATACTCTTCCTAATCTTATTATTTACGATTTCCGTAAAAATAAAAAACAAATGTTTCAAATTTTCAGCAATGGAACGTTTCCTATTATCTTGTAAGAGGACTTTGTACTGACTAAAAGAGCGTTGTAAATCGCACGAGTCACTAGTGGGTATTTAAACTTGCACAGATCCTCTGGCGTGTGTTCAGTATCCAGGGTGGCGGAATTGTCCCCTCAATGCATTGCACTAATAGCACAAATTGTTTCGAATCTGGAGTTTTCTCCAGAACTGAAGACCTCTTTTTCTTCACTAGATCCCCTTTTGAGATTCGAATGATAAATAGACAATTCCTAAAGAAGCGACTGCTGACTGGCAATTTCAAGGCTGTCAGAAAGATGTCTTCAAAGATTTCACTGTAGAGCTTGCTGAAAAATTGAGCAATATCATTTTTCAGCTTTTCAGTATCATGCAATTGCTGCTGCATCAGAATCAAATTAATGTATAACTAGTATGTGTAAAATCAACATTTTCAGCATTGTAGCTCATAGAATCAATCCAGGTGCCCCATCTTGTTTATCCTTTTTTTGGTATTAAAAATCCATGCAACTTTATCTGAACCTGAAATCTAATCTGTTCTGCAACCCAACGCATGCAGTACAGGTTAGAAGTGGTAATTTGGATACAACACCTGCAGGGCTTCTGCCGTCTTGCACATGTACGGTGCGGCATTAGTACCAGAAGGAAGACGTTACTGTGTTCAAGTCCATCAGACAACAAAAATGCCATTGTATTGGTAACAGTTTTGCAATATTTTGATGGCTGCATTTGGGTAACCCTTCACAAGTTCACCAAAGAAACTTACCCTTTTCACCCCAAAAATTAAGACACGATGTTAGTTTCCAAAATGTCTTTCTATGAAATTCTCAAAATAATCGGTAAACTAAAAAATAAATATTAGGCCGGTTTAGACAAATTTTCGGATTGTTAAAGACTTGTGCGCCTGCCAATAAACACCCGTTAATATATTTAATGCATCCTTATGAACAGGAACTTTTCCATATTTTTCAAAACAGCTAAGATAAAGTAGCTCTTCAAAAAAAGCCACAAAAATGAAATTCATAATTATCGGCCAAATTCCCTTTTTCTTTTTTTAAATATTAGACACACCTCTTTACATACGAAGGAAAACCTCTCAGTAAACCCGACAAGTTTTCAAATTGCCAACGTGGATTTCGAAAATAAAAATCTACGGAAATAGCCGCACTTGCCTGTGCTAAATTCTCACTCAGCGTTACCACTGCCCCATAAGGTATAATCCAAAAGCTTAGTGCTACATCGTTATTTTACTTCAGATTTTAGGCCCAAAGAAATAATTTACAAACAACGGCGGAGGCTCATGTGTGACAATCGGGGAAAGAAAAATGTCAACGGCGCTTCCTGCGCTGGGCGAATAGTTTCTACTCAAGGGTATCAAGGACGAGGGAAACTCCTGAAAGATGCGACGTGGGTGCGCAATATCGCTTACAAAACGTATCATTTTCACAACCTAACTTCCTGCATTTTAGAGACGAGGCTACAGAAAAAGAATTGACAAAGCCGAATTGTTTGTCTGGGAGATTTCTTATCAAAAACATGCAGGAAAAAAGAAGAATTAAATAAAAAATTGCAGAAAAATGGAGAAATTCAGTAATATGTAAAAATATGTTATTTTGGGTAAAATATGTAAATATATGTACTTTCGGGTAAAACATGTAAAAATATGTACTAACTAGCCAAGCCCCTGCCCCAGAAAAACGATCAGTTTCATTAGCTGCTTGTGCAATGCCGCTACCGAAATGATCGTATATTATTACGGCGAGCAAAGGGCCTTCGGAGATTGAGACAGTCAGTGCACAAACTTCCTCACTTATTGGCCATCTACATCTACTCTCTCCTGGGGACGCCTTTGAAGTTCCCTCGGAGCTAGCCGACGTCTCCCGATATCCTCAAAGAGCTGCCGTACGCACCCGACTCTGAAATCTTCTGCTGCCGGAGGTGGTCTGGGAGCCGACTTTGTGCTACCACCCCGCGGGCTAGCGCAGTCTTGGCCCCTCCGCTAGGCCGAGTCGGGCTTCTATATTGCAAGTTTCATTAGCGGGAAGTCACCGCGGTGCGCTCCGGGCCATGCCGACTCGAGTAACACAAGTTCCTGGCTCGGTGCAGGACGTCCCGGAATCATTTGAACGTATACGGTCCCAAGAGGGACTTTTATTGTAACGTATAAGTGTGAAAAACGTATCTGGGCGAATAAGAAAGATATCAGATGAATGAACTTTGCTGAAACTTTGGGAGAAGCTAAATTTCCCCATTCTTTCTACGCAGCGAGTTTCTTCAAAAGTTGACAAGTTGATAAAATTGTTCAAAAACTGTAGAAAGAGAAGGGAAGAAGAAACTCATTTTTGATTTTACGAAGCAGAGTGGAAACTGGTTTGCTAATGAAGACAAAGAACTTTAGAGAAAACAAATTAAATCAGGAGGCAGAGTTGGATATACAACTCAATAAGCGGCTCCAATGATCCATTTTTCAAAGCGGCAAAGAAGCTTATCACTTCAGGCAACAAGCTAGTGCAAGAGTTTACTGATAGTAGTACTGAAGTAGACAATACTAAAGAAGAAAGCACTGATTGGGATGAATCACAATTGATTACGTTTTAGTAAGGTATGATGACTTACAAAAATGTTATTCCGGCAGAGAAAACATATGAAAACCCAGGATGGCGAGATGACTTCAGGTTTCTTTCTGAACTCTGTGGATATAATTTCTACCAGAATGAAAAACAGTAGCATATACTCAAGAGCAGAATTTACCTTCCCTTCACAGTGCTATGTGGAATTCACTGTCAATCTTTGCATTAATTGCTTATTGCAAAAGTGTCAAATATCTTGAAAGAAAATTCATAAACAGTAATAGACAAATTTAAAACTATTTGTTTAATTTGCTGTTGTTATATCCAAAAAAGAACAGTAATTTCTAAAAAGGTTTTTATTACCACAAGCCAAATAGAGATAAACCAATACACGCCAGATCAAACAATTTTCCACGAGATGTGCCGTAGTCGTTACAATGTTCACCGTATCACTGAAGAGGAAGTCCGTGTTCGTAGCCGTTCCGTCGCACTCTACACTTATCACTCGACACTTCCCTCATGCAGGTAGGCGCTTGACTGGCTACCGCTCGCCGGGCACGGCTCTTATAGCCGGCTCGGGCTGGAGGGCCGCCGGCCAGCTGTCCGATAAGGGTGCGCCCTCTTGCTCCGAAGCTTGGCCGAGCGTGACGGTGCCGCGGCGTCTGTTAACGCCGCCCTCTCTTGCGCGGCGCCAGATCTAATCTCCGGCGGCACCTTCAAAGGCGCGCAGTCGACCATATCAGCTGTATGTATAATTATGTATACTACATTCATTAGTAAATTTTCCTTTCGATGTTTCAACTTAATACAACTTGTCGTTAGGCGCCGGAGTTTTTTTCTTCCAAATTTAACAAAATGGTAGTTATTTTGGGGAGTTTTAGGCAAAAGTTCGTTAGCCACAACAAGCTTTTAAATCAGGCTTAAAATCAGGGTTTTCAACCAACATGAGTCCTGAGCCATTCCCGTAAATGTCCTTCAGACTATCCAAGAACCACATTTAATCAAAATCGATGGCGCCTTTTTTTTGAAAATTTTGAAAATGTCCCAGGGGCTTCATGTAAAGTAACCACCAAAATTAAAATATGTTTCAAATTCAAGGGGCCGCGACATCAGCCAGATCGATCACGGAATATGAATTTCGGAGCAAATCAACTGAACAGTTTGGCCTCTTACGTTGTGGACGGACGGACGGATGGATGGACGAACACGTTTGCCGTCAATCGACTTTTCGGTATCAAGGATCCACAAAACATGGACTCTGGCTACGCCACATGTTAGAGGATTCTTTTTCCTAAATATAGCAACTAGATTTATTCACTTTTTTGTTACCAGAGTTTTGTAATAAAAAGTTTTCAGCCGAAAATTCGCCTTTTTTGTGCATCATTACATAACTATCTCTTCTTAAGAAGTCCCTTCTTAAGCGCGAGAAAGTAAAAATAATTACACATTAAATATATTATCTGAATTCCATAAAAGTTATAATAAAAATAAGGATCAATGTTCATTATTTATTTCCAAAAGAAATTCATCCCATGCCATTTCAATTGGCAGTTTCCAATAGACGTGCCCAACTACGTATAGCTGTATAATTCATTAGCTGTAACTACGTATAGCTGTAACTATAATTCAATTGATAACAATTAATTTAAAAAATTTGATTGTTGTTTAGACAAAAACTCAATTAAATACACAATTTCTCTCTTAATTTGAAAATGGTTTCACTGTCTGTCGAAAACATATTCTTGTATCTATGTATCTTTGGCACATTCTTTGCTTATAGACAGTTGTACTACAAAAAAAGGATTAAAAACAAGTTAGTAACACATATTGTTTATTCGACTTCATGTGAAGGTGATTAAGTGATTATTAGTGAAATCAATGCCTTTTTGGTTCCCTCATTTGATTAAATGTCATAATGTTGATGAAGGTGAGTCTTCAGTTCTGTTTACTGTGTCCTGTTATGTTAGCCTCCTAATCTTCGGTTTTTCAAGTTGTTACCTCGCTACGTCGTTAATGTGTAAGCATAGATACATTGTGTTACTTTTAATTTGTAGTAAATATTTTTAGTTAATTTGTCTTTCTAAGCTATTTAGTAATGGTGTTTTGATTTTAATTCTTTACGTCTTGATTATTTTAAACTCTAGTTATGCAAAGAACCTGAAGAAGAGCCTGGGCAGCTCGAAACGCGAAGTGAAAAGGGATGAAATGAGAACAACACTGCCCAAATTTGACATAGTATACTAGTGTTATTGATTTTTCGTTAACTTTGTCACGATTTAAATACATGAAGTCGAATAAACTGAAAATGTGTAAATAACGTGTTTTTAACTCCTTTTTGTAGTAAAACTGTCTAAGCAAAGAATGGGCCAAAGATATATAAATACAAAAATTTCTCAATTACGTTCAATTTTAATTCGATGCTGGAATATTATAAGAATAACATGAATACCTGCAAATTTGAAGGGAAATAAACTTAAGATAATGATATTTTGTTTAGCGAATCGGGTGGTAAACATCAAACTTCTTGCCGCTCCATCCACAGGTAATATTACAGATCAAAATAATTATAGTTTAATAATAATAAAAATAATAGTAAAAATGGACTTCCAATATTAATGAATTATATGATCCAGGAAAATGGCCAACAAATCTGAATAAAAATTTAAAATCATATATAATTGAAACAGAACCTTTTGAACAACGTTCAAATATGAAAAATTATACAACAAGCGATTTGGGAAGATATTCATATAGTTATTATGAAAGAAATATTCCAAATGGCCAACAAGTATCTAGAGATTGGCTCACATATAGTCTTTCACCAAATCGCATTTTTTGTTATCTATGCAAAGAGCTTGCAAACATTGTTTCACCTCTCGCAAAAGATGGATTTTCAGATTGGATTAATTTATCTAGACACTTCAATAGCTATGAAAAAAGCAACTTCATCTTACATCATTTTATGGAATTGAGAAAAATGTAAACAACAGAAATTATATTAACTCTCTTTTTGAACAAATTGTGTCAAGAAAAAAATTGTAGGCAGAAAGTTTTGTTGCGAATAGTGCACAGTATAAAATATTTAGCTACACAAAAGTACTTCTTAAGGTAACAACTGTAAAAATTTTTGAAAAAAATAAATCGTTTTTCGCTTGGGATCCAGACTCTGTACCCCTTGGCCACTACAGAATACCCAAAGAATACACCTCTCGATCGCGATGTAAATTTGTCCTTATTGTCGAGGCAGTAAACCTTACATCCGAATTCACGAAACTCTGTTACGTCACATGGAACACCAAACCAGATTTCATACGGAGTTTTCCGCTTAATTTACTGCTTAAACTGCGGTTTCTGATGTAGTTGACCGTATAAACAGCCTCTGCCCAAAACGGAGGCAACTTGGACTGCGCAAGTAAACAACGGGCCGTCTCCACAAGGGATCGATTCTTGCGCTCTGCAACTTCATTTTGCTACGGATTGTCAGGTGCAGTAAGTCTTCTTTGGATTCCCGAAGAAGGTCTGAGGCTTTCGTCGAATTTGCGGTTAACGTACCCCGTTCCATTATCGGTTAGAAGACATTTGACCTTCACCCCCTTTTGGGTCTCTAGGCGAATTCCAAAAGCTTCATAGTCATCGAAGACGCCACCCTTTGCTTCGGGAATTTCACCTCGACCTACCTCGATGCGTCGTCGATGAACGTCGAAAAGTACCGTGCCTTTCCAAGTGATGTCCGTACAGGGCTGCACACGTCGGAGTGAATTATGTCACCAACGCAAGATTCTCTCTCCGACGCCTTTGAGAAAGGTGGACGAGTCATCTTCCCCTGAAGACAGATCTCGCTTGCGAAGTCACCCTCGTTGTCATCGAGCTTCAACCCCAGGATGGTTCCCTTGCAAGCTGCTTCGCGTACAATCTGGATATTCAAGTGATCAAATATGCGGTGCCATTCTAACAAGGTCTTCTTCTTCTTCTTCTTCTTCTCAAGAGCCTTCATCGCGTCGTCGTTACTGGCAACACTTCTGCAGTCCTTGTCTTGAGACGGTATATAATACAGCCCGTCGTTTCTCTTCGCCCTGACAGCTACATTTCCCTGCGGGTCAACCACTTCTGCAGACGTCTAGGTGAAGGTAACACTGAATGCGTTTTCAGTGATTTTTCCCACCGAAACGAGGTTGAAACGCAGGTCCGGAACGTGAAGGGCGCCTTCAGCCACACAGTTGTCGTTGTCAAGAATCGTTGTAAGTTTTGCCACGCCCATAGCCGTTATTTTGGGGCTTGCACTTCTGGTAAGATTGAGTTTGTCTTTCACGTCTGCGTCGATTCTCGCGAAATCGCCCATATCTGGGCACAAATGTGCGGAACATCCGCTGTTCAGGCACAATTTCTTTTCCTCTTTCGTGGTCTGTCCCAAACACGCCTCGTATGGGGTGTCTGTAGGCGAAGCGATAAAACTTACGTCCTCCGCATTTCTTAAGTTTGTTTTTTCGCTTCTGCTATCCGCCGCTTTATGTCCAAATTTATGGCATTTTTGACATTAGAACTTAAAGGGCTCTCTCTTGGGCCCTTCACCCTTTTCGTTGCCATTTTTCTTGAAGTTCTTCTTCTTGTAGTTGTGTGCTGCCATCACATTCTGCGCTGTGCCGTAGTTGTCGGCACATTTCCTCGCATCATTTTCTTCCACAATGCGCAATGTCTTCGTAAGCGATAAATCGTCGCGAGATTCTATTGCACACCGGAAGTTCTTAAGCTGGGCGGCAAACCCGCAGCATGATGTTATATAGCAGCATGATGGCGATTAGGTCATTGTTGATTTCTATGTCCTTGTCGCGTAGCTCGTCCACAGTGTCGAAAAACCTCGAGAGATGATCACGCACACTCTCCATCTACTGTAGCGTGAGCTGCTTT
Organism: Gryllus longicercus; assembly: GCA_038098605.1. Lineage (NCBI taxonomy): Eukaryota > Metazoa > Arthropoda > Insecta > Orthoptera > Gryllidae > Gryllus > Gryllus longicercus. The sequence goes on from JAZDUA010000365.1 coordinate 867,518, forward strand.
AGCAGGGTTGCTTTCCGCGCGGGCCCTTTGGATTGCTAAATACTTTCCAATCTTAACCAAACTTCGCGCGAGGTATTGCAACCTTTTACCTGCTTTAACACTGACGGGTGGATGGAGAGGATCAGGTCTGCTTTCGCCTTGCTATCGGCGTCCGTCCATGCCCTTCTTCTGAATCGGCGTCATTTTCAATAGGTTCCGGTTTGACACGATTTCCGTTGACGTAATTTCACGCGTCGTTCTTGATTAGTAGGGCATCCATCTGAATCTTCCATGTGTCAAAATTGTCCTTGTTAAGCGTTTCAATACGCGCCAAGCTTCCCGGATTTTTTTTATGAAACGCTGATTGCTTTGTTTAACCTCTAATTGACCGCGCGAATGTTACAGTTATGGATCAGTCACTTCGTGGCACTCACTAACGCGAATTCTGGACCCATAACCCATAAATCCTGGAACCATAACTGTTACGATTTTGTTGGTGGATCTGGAGTGCTGCTTGAGACAAAGACACATCATATAACAGATAACTTTACTATTCACTGCTTACACTTCTAATTAAAGATGGCAGACCCTGCACACACAACGCATTCAACTGACATGCTTACAAAACAATACAAAGCCACAGAAGTGGCAGATACTGCCAACCTATGAGAGCAAAGTTCTATTTATTCCTCACAGCCACAATAACAGGTTTTACACTTATCACCAAATTTCCAGGAGAAAAATACAGGTTACGCAGAATAACTACATTCACAAAACAAACATTATCATCCGTTGCAGAGATAAGCTATGCTTAAGAAATAATCATGGAGAAAACTTACATTTAAAAGCTATGGTTCTTTTACCGAAAAAGACTCTGAACTATGGTTCTTTTATCAAAATCACTCAAACGTTCAGGGCTAATAACTACGGGCAGGGGCAGATTTTGTTCCCAACAACACAGTCAGCAAATGGCGGCTGTGAAGCTGAAGCAACAGTTCTAGTATCTCAAAATTTCACGCTTTGGACGACTTTTTTTTAATTCCTTCACCTACACTAATTGTGTATTATTGTATATTTTATAATGTGCATTAATATTATTTATTATTTCACAAATAAATCTATAATTTCAACAAATACTATTTTGAACAATTACATGTATCACATGTATTACATGTGATACATTACATGTATTACATGTATCACAAGTATGTAATTATAGTATTTCTTGAAAGTAGCAAAACGTGGCAGCACAAAAGTGGCAAACTAGTGTGCGACGGCCATGGGCTCGTGTTTTTTTAATACAATTGATAATTATTGATTTTGGGTCCCCACTGTTAATGCCACTTAACCCTGAAAAGATAGTGGAGGAGTGACACTACGAAAATTTTTCTCGAATGACACTCAGATGCACCCCCACAGGTTTGGCAAAGTTGTAGAAGATGCGAGGAAATGAACATTATATGCTGTCATTCAAGCAAATTGGTGAAATAGTTTTGAAGGAGATAGGAAATATCAGTAGTATTCAAGTTACAAAATATCAATTACCATCAAACAAGCAGCATAATGCATTGCCGTGGATGTCACATTCATGGCCATTACTAAATATTCTACTTTCTGGAATCTTGAGGTTGAATGTCAGAAACCCACAAAAAGATTCCTGGGGGATTCAGATTCATAAGAACAGTTAATTCTGCTCAATTGATTGGTTGGGGAAATTAGCACTGTGTCCAATTAATTTAAGTTTGTTTTCTTCTAACCTTTGTCCACAGAGGATGAGAAAACTCGTACTCAACCCATTTTAATGTTAAAATATTTGGATCTTTAAAACAAACATTCTGTTTCAAGGCAGGAATGAGAACGTGCACAGAATACACTTCTCCTCCCAGTACAACACACACATTTTTTTTACTGTTTTTGAAGTTAAATAAATATATAGCTATATATAGACAGACAGATAGAGATAGAGACAGACAGACACAGATAGACAGATAGATAGATAGAAATATACCTTCATTAAAAATAACTCCATACCTTGCATCATCTCCAGCTGGGATTAAATTCATCATTCCAAAAAACGCAAATCGGTGATGTACTTTGACATCTTCATCCATTCCCCGGAAATCCATTCTATGAACTTCAATAAGATTCCCAGTGTCCAGAAGGACTAATTCATAATAATGAAGACCTCCTTTAATTATGAAGTTCACAATCATTGCTGCCTTCCATGAATTTACCACATTGACAGCAACAATCTACAGAAAAATAATAGATTCATGCAATGATCACAGAGAAATTAATACATACAAATTCATTCAACAATATAGCAATTTAATAAATACTATTTTGGAATTTACAAAGAACAAATTTGCAGTAAAAGGAAAATGACAACTAAAAAAATTGGAAATGAAGATAGGAGACTAAATTCTATCACGAATTGTTACACTTAAAGAAAATTATTCGCAGCAAAACAAAAATGTGTGACATCTTAAAGAAATTATAGTACTCTGGTAAAAACTTGTTACATAAACATGGGCAGCAGGCAGGGTAGACACATTTCCCATGGAAAAAATTGAAGCAGTTTTTGAGAATATTATTTTTTTATGAATTGTATTAATTTCAAATAGAAATTACACAAAAACATCTCATTATTTCAAAAAATTGTACATTGCTATTTTAAAGATCTTGTTTCTCTTAACAGATTTTAAGGCTAAAATCTATCTAAAAATTTTGTCGTTTTGAAATATTAACGTTCTGTAATTTTCTAAAATACGCAAGTTTGCAAGAAATGAAAAATTTGGAGCCGTTTTTTAAAAAAAATGTTTAATTGCCCATATTCCACGCAAAAATACGGGAAAACTACTCATATCTTTGAAGAATGTTTCAAAAAATCTTTAAAGAAAGGTTTTCATTAAGAAAAAAAATTTTCCATATTGTAGTTGGTGGAAGACGCTGGAATATTTGACACGACTTCATTCAGTAAATCATTCACCATTACAGCTATCCGAGCCTGGAATAAATTACCAGCGAGAGTAAAACATTTAAATACTTTCGGCAAATTCAAAGCTGAATTAACCACATGGGTAAGGAATAACGACATATAGAACGGCATTAACGTCTTCTTCAATCTCCAGACTTCTCCCACTTCCAAGCGCCCGGTCACCGCCCCCGTTAAACACCCTCTATTTCCCCCTCTTTATTCTCAATATTCTACCCCATACCTCATTGCTCTATCCTCATCTTCCATTCCCTCTCACACCTAAATTATGAGCATTATTATTTTTCTGTGTACCCTAATGAAATTGTTAATTAAATATACAAAAGTATTAGTGACGTTCCAGATAAAATATACTTGTAGCTATCTCTGTACCATCATCAGGATACTCACTACAATATATTGGCATAAACAAAATTGATGTTAAGATACCCGCACTCTTTGTATTGTTCCTTAATACTGCCAGTATTGTGTTTAAAATTACTGTTGTCATTAGCTTATAGTGTATTGTGCTTCTCTGGTGCAAAATTATTGTATATTTATGTAAAGTGCTACTGTAAACTAAACGTAGCTTTCTGTAACGTTCCTCAAATAACTTCACTTTTTTCGCCTACTTCTTCTTCGTCCTTTCCTTCGCTTTTTTTCTCTTCCCTTTCCCTCACAAACTTTATCATTTATACTTTCTGACCCCTTCCCCTGTACGTCTTTTCTTTTCTCTTTCACGAAACTTCCCTTTCACTACTCAGTATAACATACTCAGTTGTATTAATGTTCGGCCCTAAGCCGCCATCCTGATTGAGGTTTTTCTGGGTTTACTCAATCGCTTAAGGCGTATGCCGGGATGGTCCCTAGATTTGTTCTCCCAGACGTAAATGTACAGCTTGTCCTCCCCTCTTAAAATGTTACTTCTCTAAATGTATGTAAATTTAAGTGGTTAGGCGGAAGAGCAGGCCCTATGGCCTGAGCCTCGCCATTAATAAAGACATTATTATTATTATTATTATTATTATTATTATTATTATTATTATTATTATTATTATTATTATTATTTGTGAACTTCTGCGATCTTCGAAAAATTAGGGATTTCAACGAAAATAATTCTTGTACTTTTTTAGCATCCTTTGCGCTATCCAACGGCAAAGTTTAATAAAAAAATTGGAGCCATTTTTGAGAAAAGTTTGAAAATGCTTAGAGATTTAATATAAAGTACTTTATATTTAAAAAATTAAAATATCCGCATCAAACTCAGAGGGCTTCGAGTTCCTTTCAATCAATCCAGGCATACCAATTTGAGAGAAAATCGACGAAACTGTTTTAGCGCTATCGATGACCATAGACATCATACAGACGTTTTGCCATCAATAGATTTTCGATATCAAGGACCCACAAAAAATAGATTCTGACAACACAGCACATTAAAGGTGGTATTTTACTAAATAAAGGAGCAAGATGTATCAACTTTCGCAGTATCAGGGACAGACAAAAGGGTTTTCTGTCGAAAAATGGCCGTTTTGCTGCTGCATTACATTTTCTCGATTTATTTACATTTTTCAGCTCATTTGCATTGAATAAATGGTAAAGTTTAAAAAATTGTTACGTCAAAACAATTATTGTATGGCATTTTATATCAACAATGACTTTTTGCACTGTTTAACGTACAGCAATCGACTGCAATCTCGAAGTTCTGCGCATGTGCAGATACAAGTGATGTGAAACGGGAGATATTGTGCAGCATTACCAACAGCAATCGACAATCTCAATCTTCTGCGCATGCGCAGCTGCACAGAAGTGTTGCGAAACTCGAACAGCGCATGCGCACATCGATAGTAGTGTTGATTACTGTAACTAATTTTTTTGTAGGAGAGGGGAGCGCGCCACGCCATGTCCGAAAACTAGTCATGAAGAAACTGCGACAATGAGACGTAGAATTAAAACTCTGTTAAGAAGTACATTAAAAAGTTATAAAAAATTATAAACAATACAACTTACTTTCCCATTCCGAATCTTCGTTGCTGACGCGACGGAGACGTATGCGGGGAGAGCTTTGCAATTCATTGCTGACGCGACGGACACGTATGCGGGGAGAGTGTAATTGAATAATGGGAATGGGAGAGTCTGCAACGGCTAGAGGTGTTGGAGTGCGGCGCGGTGCCGGCGGCGGCGTGCGCTGGACAGCCGGCGGCCGATCCCCGTGCAATTCCGACGATGGGAACTTCACGAATACCCCAACGATCCAAGAGGAGGAAAGGGGCCGTTTCAGTGGACGGTGAAGACTGCCGCAAAAGAGGACCATCCCCTGTACATTTTCTTTGAAATGCAAAAGGGGAAAGACGGGGACCTGAAAATGAATTCGGGTGTATTCGATGGTAACGATATGACAAGAGCAAAACTATTTAAACGAGTTTTACCCTTATTCCGAACTACAATGCAATGTCAAATTTTATACCGGCGATGAACAATGGCACCCGTATCTCTTTGAAATGATGCAAAAAGCGGAACGTTCTTACTATAATCGCAATCCCATATCGGCCATGGAATATTGGTATCTGAATACTTGGTTTCCTATTATTGTATGGGACGTCTCCGCCAGAGCGTCTGCCGTACTCCCCTCGCAAACCGACATCAAGATCACGTGGGAAACGGGTACACCATTGCCTGCTGACGTCACAGCGTATTGTCTCATTATCTACAAAACGGAAGTGCAATACGCACCAATCGACGACTTTGTGGTGAAGAAAAACGTAATCGTATAAGACGTCGCGTGTTTCGCTCGCTGTCTTCAATCCGTGTCTTTCCTTCACGCGATGATGAACGAAGAAGACGAAGAAAAACGTTCCATCTGCCTCGCCCGGTGAACACGACGTTGGTTCGCCTTCTTGCGATTCGCAACTCGCCGTTTTCGTTGAACTCAAAGAAAACATGGAGGAGGACCTGGAGGTGAGAGCGGCGTCGGCATCATCCTTCCTTCTGCATGAGGTCATCCCTGTCCGATGCATTGCACATCGAAGAAGAAAACCCGAAAGGACGCAAAACCAAAAGAACGAAAGACCAAAAAAACAACACCATCACGACGACGGAAGACGACGGAACGATCGACATCCACCTCACCGGATACGGTCTGCTGCGATCTTCCGCTGGACGTCTGCGGATGCGCGGGCAACGCAGCGGAATGGTTAGCGAGAGCTGTCCACATGGCGATTGCATCGATGACTCCCACGACCACCGACATCCGTAAGTCATGTTTAACGTGTACGTCATCTTTGTAATTTTCTTTATCAATAAAAGTACTTCCTTCATTTTATTTGTCATGTTTCATTTCGTATCCTACTCACACACCGACTCACTTTTTCCCCCTCCATCCTTTGTCGCACCCTTTAAAAAGTTTCCTTCGACGAAGGCAAACAGTCTCTCGCTCTTCGCATGGCGATGAACGTTGTTCAACAATCGGCGACACTGCCAGTCGTCAACGTGACGGCCTTATGGCGCGGCAAAGATGAAAACAAGAGCCGACACGGACCCCTTTTCCCCGATAGCGTGCGCGCTCTTATCGTGGGTCCTTCCGGATGCGGAAAGACAAACGTGGTCGTCTCGCTTCTCACCGGACAGTTCGGACTGGCGTTCCGCAACGTGTACTTATATTCCACCACAGACACGAAGCCCATGTACATGTACTTGAAACACGTCTGAGACGGACTCCTTCCTTTTCGTTCGTTTTCATTACACGATAGCATCGTGCCGCCAGCCGAGGCGTCGCCCGACAGTGTTTTCATTTTCGACGACATCGCCGTCGAAAAACAAGACTATCAAAGCCTACTTCGCGGCTGGGAGACATAAACACACGGACGTGCTCTATCTGTGTCAAACGTACACCAAAATTCCCAAGCAGTTGATTCGCGATAACGCGAATAAGATTGTCATCTTCCGGCAAGACGATAACAACCTCGAGTATATCTACAAAGAACACGTCGGAAACGATTTTAGAACCTTCAACGATTTTAAGGCGATGTGTTCCAACGTGTGGAACGCCGACCGTTTTGCTTTTGTGGTGATATGTAAACCAAGTGCGCCATAACGGTCGATACCGATCGGGCTTCGACCGGTTTCTCGTGCCGACGGACGATGGCGGTGGTGCTGATTTGAAGGTTCTATAATATCTTTTCTTTCGCTATAGACTTCACTCTACGCCATGGTGTACGTGCGACAGCATTTCAATTTCGCGGGAACGCGATGGGGGGGCGACAGTATCGCGGAAGAGGATTTATAGGACGGATGCTGAATCGGGCGATAGACAAACTGCCCTTCGAACTTCACATTCCCGGCGGATATCAATTTTGCGGGCCCGGTACGAAGCTCATGAAGACTGCAAAGACGCGACCGCGGTATGAATCCTTTGGACTAAGCGTGTAGGGAACACGACATCGCTAACCACAACTACAAAGGCGGTGAGGAACGCAAAAGGGCAGACGAAGCGCTCGCCAAGGCAGCGTGGGAGCGCGTCACGTCCAGAAACGCGAGTGTCGGTGAAAGGGCGGCCGCGCTCGGTGTGGCGGGTGTGATGAAAGTGAAATCCAAAATAGGAGGACGCGTGACAACAATAAAACGGCTTCGCGAAAACGTGAGAAGACGAAGAAAAGTAGACAGTGAAACAAGTAAAAAATAACAAACGATCAAACATAGACTTGAAAACGCTGAATGCACTTGAGAAAACGAAAAGGAGCTTGCGTGGAAAGACACCGCGTCCTCACCCTTCCTCAGCACCCGCTCCCCTTCGACCCATCACGTCGGAAGAGAGATTGAAAACGGAGGTGGAGAAGGCACGCGAAAACATTCACAACAAAATGAGCATCTTGCAAGACGCCGAAACGATGCGCAATCGATTACTCATACGTATCTCACAACGCCCGTGTCGAAAGCCCTGCACCGCCCTCAAAGAGAGGGAAAAAAGAACCATCCACCGTCTTCCACGAGCATCAAACATGAACCAAGAGTAGAAGCAAAAGAAGAAGAAGGTTCCTCCTTCGAAACACTCCCGGAGTTGGAAGACGAAGAAGAAAACATAGAAAGACAGAGATGTTCGCAGCCAACATTATGAACAATTACAGAACTATATGTCGAATGCTGCGATTGGCATAGGCGATACGACTTTCGGACCGTACTATATAGGAGGGCGACCTCACATCGGTAAATCCTTCCTAGAACTTCACCCGGAACATTCTCCGTGCACGGTCACACATTCTACCCAGAGCCAGGTCTTCTCGAACTCCTTTTTGGAGAACATCCCAACTTAGATGATGTCACGAAAGACTATTTGAAAAAATACAAAACAATTCTCGAACTCACTTCCGCGCACAAGAAGGACTTCAAATCGCGTTTTCCGTTTAACACGAGAGGAAATCGATGGAAATATCGCACAATTATCTCACATCTTTTCGCTGGGGGGAAAAGACACAGCAAAAGACTTGCAGAAAGAAAGAAGAAGGGGAGTGGTCTACGTTTTGTGACGGCGCCAGACTACAAATATTGGCGCGATCCGAACACACTCGTGGAGAGGCTACGTCTGTTACACGCTTCGAAAGCCGCCGGTAACAACGGGCTCGATGGTGAAATAGTAGAAATAGAAGATGAATTGCGTGACGCCGGTATTATCGTCACGCGCCTCTGACCATGCAGAAGAAGAATACGACCGTGTTGACGACCGTTCGACAAGGACTCGCTGCGGAATTGTACGCGCCTGCCCAACGTTACGCGAGACAGCGGGTGATCACGAAAGGACTCGATCTATGGCAAGCCGACTTGGTCGACATGCAACCGTACTCCAAAAGCAATCGAGCGATGCGTTACATTCTCACCGTCATCGACGTGTATAGCAAGTACGCCTGGGCGGAACCGATAAAGAAAAAGACGGGAGCGGAAGTTGTCAAGGCATTCGACCACATCATGACGACGAGCGGGCGTGTGCCTCACTTCCTACAAACCTACCAAGGCACCGAGTTTTACAATACCGCACTCAACAAGTGGCTCCGAGAGCGAGGCATTCATCATTATTCCACCTTTTCCAACTTGAAAGCCGCCGTAGTCGAACGCTCAAGGAGCGGATGTGGAGGCGCTTCACCGCCGACGGGACGCGACGCTGGACCCTCATGCTCGCCACCCTCCTCCGGGAGTACAACAATTCCAAACATCGAACAATCGGCATGAAGCCAAAGGACGTCAAGGACGATCGACTCATGCGCACGGTGTACGGGCAAGTGAAAACGCTCGACCCGCGTCTCCTGAGGACACATCGCTTTCGCGTCGGCGACGTCGTTCGGGTGAGCACGTACAAAAACTCACCGTTTCGGAAAGGCTACGAAGCGCGATGGGGTACCGAACTCTTCAAAATCGTTCGTGTGCATCTCTCGAATCCCGTCACGTAGTCGCTAGAAGACCTGCAAGGCGAAACGATCAAGGGTCGCTTCTACACCGAGGAACGCACGCGATATCCCGATCGATATTTAGTCGAGCGCGTCGTACGGAAAAAGGGTCCGCTTCGCCTCGTGAAATAGCTCGGTTGCGACTCGCATCATAATTCGTGGGTGCATGCGAGAGACATTGAAGTGTAAGAGTCTTGCGTCACCCGGTGACGTCATAGCCTCGCGCGATAAGACGACCGCTCTGCGAGATAGCATGTCCGCTGACGTCACAGACTTGTATAAGGACAGCGACAGCTCGACGACCGTCAGTCTCTCTTTTTTTCGCGTGCGAGCCTCACCGCGCTGTGTGTTTCCATTCGATTTGCAGTGCCTGTTGTCTACAGTATTGCGTGCGTCGTCATGGCGCGCTATGTGAAAACTTCTTTATGTAAACTGTTGAAAGACGATTAAGCACGAGAAAAATCTCCTCCACGTGAACACATCATCGCAAAAGAAGAATGTCGAGCAGCAACACCACCGACCACGCCGTGGCGCGAGAACGAAGCCGTGACAAGAATAAAAAAAGGACGCACAACGGTCACCGTGAGCTCACAGCTGTCGCTGATCTTCAAGGTTTTTGGATAGACGGGCAATTCATGATCAAAGTGCTGACCGTCATCCGCGACAAAGGCGATTCTGAGCGGTCCGTTCAGAAATTCACCTTTCGTCCGCCGTGACCTTTCCATACTTTGAACAGAATACCTACACTTATTGGTCGACCATTTCACACGGTACGCTTATGTTTTAACGTCAAAAAACCAAAACTCTGATGATTTCATAAAACTAATGGAGAATGTGACAGAAAACCATGATGTCCAAATGGTACTAACGGATCAATATCCAGGAATAAATTCCAAAAAATTCAAACAATTCTTGGAAAAGAAAAAAATAAGAATGATCTTCACTGCCGTAGATTCACCTTTCTCAAATGGTCTCAATGAAAGATTAAACCAGACCTTAGTGAATAAAATACGATGCACTATAAACGAAAATGACAAAAAGATTGCATGGACAACTATTGCGAAAAAAGCTGTGGAAAAATACAACGAAACAGAGCATACAGTGACAAAATTTGCACCAAAATATTTGTTAGAAGGTTGAAACATAAACATCCTACCACATGAATTAAAGAAAAAAACCACAACCGAAAATTTAGAAAGAGACAGAAAAATAGCACTCGAGAATACAAAAAAATCTCATAATGAAAACAAGAAACGATTTGACCTACACAGAAAACAAATTGAATTAAATGAGGGAGACCTCGTATATGTACAAAATGGAAATAGTCTGAATAGAAAGAAATTAGATGAATTGCGAATTGGACCATATTCGATAACAAGAAAAATCTCTAACTCAATCTATGAAGTTGACACCGGACACAAGAAAAAAGAATCCAATCTCTATCACATAACGAAACTAACTCCACTTGTAGAGGATTATAAAAATTGAACAATTGCATGGGAATTGTTCACATCTCAAGAGGGGAGATGTAAAGAAAACATCGACACTCGCATCGGAGTCACCGTTTTCTTCGATTCAAATGTGCCGCGCTATCGACAGCTGACACCGTCCCGGGAGCCGCCTGATGACTGACTAGCAAGGCATAAGATAAGAAGATCGCGTTGAGATCACACGTGTTTAAAAACGTGATTAAAAGTTAAAACATTACCTGAAGTAAAAACTTTAAATGTTGTTTTCTGTTTTTTTTACAGGTAATCTTCTTTTTTCATTTAACCATTGTAAATAGTGAAACAAAATTATATCAAACTGTTTTTTTACAGAAACGCAACTGAGTTTTTATTTCCAATTTTGGAGAACTATTTCCGTCCCATTATATATATATATTGTGGCGTTATGGGATTATACAACCCCATAACACCACCGTTTCGTCGGCATGAACGTTCACAGGCAGCGAGAAGAGCGGCCGAAAACCAGAGTAGCAAAACGCGCAGCCTGGTATCCGTTACTCGTACTAGTCACCACGAACTATCAAGCCACATTTTCCTGGTAAAGGGTTGAAGGAGGAGAAGTTACCCACCCGCCACAAAATTTCCCCAGGCAACGCCAATAAATGGGCGGACACGCAAGCGGAAGATCTCTTTTCCTAGCCATCACGCATCGGGTCAACATCTCTCTTCTGCCAGCACGCATCGGGTCAGCAGTTCTTCTAGTAAGTCACCGCTCGGCACTAAGCAGATTTTTATCAGCGCTCGTCAGATTAGGTAGTAATTGCCGCCGCAACGACTGTTTAGATAGGAGTTTACGGCGTTGCAAAGACGTCTAGCTAGTCGTCCGCGAAGTAGTGAGGAATTAGTGAAGTATTCTTCTATAAACTTATGCGAGAAGTAAAAAGTTGCCCGTTGTAAGGAAAGCTCTGAAAGTTCTTGATTAACAGAATAAAAGTTAGGAACGAGCGAGGTACTTGCACTAGCAGTCAGGGAAGTGCAAGGGACATTTTCTACAAATTGGGCGTAATCGAAGGCGGTAGCAGCCGTGGGAGGAGAAGAGGCCGATTAGTGGAGACGGAAGAATACGCGAGTCGACCGGGGAGAAGACGCCGTTCAGGAAGAAAGAAAGAGACGCAAGAGGACAGCGCAGGCAACGCAGAACTTCGGAATCGAGCAACGCGGTGCGGAACGCAGCACGCGACTTCAAGGTTGGAAAGTGGACAGTTTCGAGGTAACCTGTAGAACTGTGAAATTAGGTCAAGTTCACGTCGGCAGGGAAAAGACTAGATTCAGAAGTGTTAGAAAACTGAGGACTCGGGTGGTAATAATTTGCAGCTTTGTAGTGGGAGATTTAATGCGTTATTGCTTGCCTTAAACCATTCTATTGGAGCAGTCATTATTCTGTTATTAGCAGTTATAATTAAAAGACGAATTGAGAGTAGTGCGCTTGCCCACATATTATTTATTGTATGTAATATTTTAAAGAAAAGCAAGAGATTGTAAATTAAGTTTAATTTCACGTGCAATTGTAACTAGAATAACTTAAATTTAGACGTATTGAATTTTCAAAGGGAATTCCCAGTACTGGTTAGAGAAATTGCTTCAGAAAGTTAGTTCTGAACAAAATTAAGTGTTCATTTATTGAATAGGCTGTAAAGGTTGCTTATTTGTATTTATTTGATCATTTTTGAAAGTGTAATTCTGTTTTTGATTTGTTTTTCGTTATCAACTCATACCACAGAATTTTGAGTGAATTATATGCTCGTTTATGTGTGATTTGTGTGACTTTTATTGTGTCAAGGGTTCAGACCTTTCTCGTACCCCAAAGATCCTGCTTCCTGAGATTCTAAGCTCGCTTCACGAGCATAATATCTTAACAACCCGCTCACAGTGCACGAGGTGTGTGTGCAGAAGGTATATACAGTTTGTGTGTGGTAAAGTGGGTGTTAGATATTTTGGCGCCCATTACGCGGGGCAGCGATCGATTGAAATCGAGCAAGCAAAGGTGAACCCTAGACACGATAAACGAGCATTTTGTGGCATATATTAGACGGTGTACTGTGTCTTTTCAGCAAGTGTTTTTCTGTGTACAGTGAAGTGTTGTATAGTGTATTGTATTGTGATTTTGGAAGGGAAGTGCATTCGGTAGTTAAAAAGGTAAAAGGCAAACGCAAAGCATTAGAATGGCGGGTAGTCAGGAATATAGGGAACCGAGGCAGATCAGGAGTGACGAGGACAGTGAGGGCGACGCTGGGGGACGAGATACTTCGTAGGATGGAAAATTTAGGGTTGCACGAGGCAGAAGAAGTACGTGAGCCGACCGCGGATCGCACCGAATCAGCAGAGACTACGCCAGAACCGTCGCAACGCACGAAAGAAGATTCGATGAGGACATTAATGCAGGAGTTGTTAGGAGATTTTGCGCGAACCATCGCACAACAATTAGAGGAGCAAGGGCAAAAATTAGCAGCAGTAATCAAAGAACAATCGCGAAAATTAGAGGAGCAAGGGCACAAATTAGCAGCAGTAATTAAAGAACAGTCACAAAATTTAGCCGGAAGAATTGACGACCAGACAAAGATTTTCAATGAAAAATTTGAGCATTCCCAACAGTCTATGATATCAGAAGTAGTTGTTAAATGCGACGAACTTCGGGGAGAGATCGATGTGCAAGTAGCAACATGCACTCAGTTAATCGAGGAAAGGCATGCAGAAGTCGGAGCAAGAATCGATTCGATACCTACGGAAATCGAAAACAAAAAGATGAATTTTAGAATTTCGTTAATGAGTGGGTATTACCGTAATTCTAGTGGAACTATGCGAGACTACGCGGCACGAAAAATAGCAGCTTTGAAAATGTGTTCTCCTCCCGTGTCGGACGAAGAAATAATTTGCATTCTTACGAGACATTTTCCGTTAAGCATCCAGAATCTGTTACGCAGCGTTGATGTAAAAGACGTAGAAAAATTTCAAGTTTTGTTAGGCAACTATGATTTGGCGTTTGAAAACATGAACCAAACACCGAAGACGACCAAATCAAATATCAACGCGATGCAAGTTATTCGGGACACGGTAGTTTCATCGTCAAAGAAAGGAGGGAGCAAAAACCAAGGTGGATCCCGACAACATAGGCAGGACGGAGAGCCGCGGAACGAAGAGACGGCAAACAGGGAGGTGCGCAATCAAGGTCACGACGGCGAGAGACCAAGTTCTAGCAGAAACGTGAACAGCTTGCAGCGGGCGAGGTCACGGAGTCCGCGAAATGAAATCGGTACAAGAAATCGAACGGGACCGGGAAACACGCCAAGTTCGAGTTGAAGAGGGGTCCCAAATCGAACAAATATTATGACAAACACGCGATCCCTGTAACTGCAAATCGAATTACGAATAATGGAGAAAATTTATGGGAGAATTGGAAACCGAGAAAAGGGGAGAAATGTCCCGTAATCGAAATTAGTTGCGCTGGTGTGCATAGTAAGGCATTGGTAGACACCAGATCAATTAAATCTGTGATATCGGAAGAGTTATATGAAGAGCTAGTAAGCAAGAAAATAAACGTCTTGGAATTACCGACCAATAATACTCGAATGGTAGATGCATGGGGGCGGAAATCTCATCCAGTGAGGAAACAAGTATTGGTAGAAGTGACAATTAGAGGAAAAATGTTCGATATAATTTGTTTGGTGGTGAAGAAATTAATTTACCCATTAATTATCGGAGTGGATTTTTTGGCGGAACATGGCGCTGTTATCGACATAGGAGAAAAGCAAGTTTTGATCAACGGAGAAAATGTTTGGGAGGAAGATGAAAGTGAAGAGGCGCGAAATGCACATGTAGATGAGGGAGACGAATCAGAAGAATTCGCAGAAATCGAAATGTGTAGCGTAGAAATGGAGGAGAATGAAATAGAGGAAGAAATAAGGAAGAAAATAATGGAGCAAGATAAATTGAGGGTTGATCAGAAAAATGCGTTGTTCAGAATGTTCATAAGCGTCAAGGATGTTTTTAAAAATCACAACGAACCGGTAAAAGGGTATGAGTTTCGAATCGAGCTAACAGATTCGCGACCATTTAAAGCGAAGAATTATCCTATCCCCGTAGCCTACCGTGACGAAGTGAGAATTTTGATAAATGAGATAGTCCAAGAGGGAATTACTCGGAAAACGATTACGGTGTACATCAACCCAATTCTTGTAGAAGAAGTACGAAAAGCGGTAGAAGAAGCAAGGAAAGCGGTAGAAGAAGTAAGGGCAGCAGGAGTAGGGAAAGCGGTAGAAGCAAGGAAAGCGGTAGAAGAAGTAAGAAAACGGCAGAAGTAAGAAAAGTGGAAGTAGTAAGGAAAGCGGTAGAAGCAAGGAAAGCGGTAGAAGTAAGGAAGATGGCAGAAGAAGTAAGAAAAGCGGAAGTAGTAACGAAAGCGGAAGAAGTAGGGAAAGCAGCAGAAGTAAGGAAAGCGGCTGAAGCAACTTAAGATTTTATTTCGACGGAGAAAAAAATCTTAAGAAGTGAAGGAGGGGGCAATGTGGCATTATGGGATTATACAACCCCATAACACCACCGTTTCGTCGGCATGAACGTTCACAGGCAGCGAGAAGAGCGGCCGAAAACCAGAGTAGCAAAACGCGCAGCCTGGTATCCGTTACTCGTACTAGTCACCACGAACTATCAAGCCACGTTTTTCCTGGTAAAGGGTTGAAGGAGGAGAAGTTACCCACCCGCCACAGAGAATTTCCCCAGGCAACGCCAATAAATGGGCGGACACGCAAGCGGAAGATCTCTTTTCCTAGCCATCACGCATCGGGTCAACATCTCTCTTCTGCCAGCACGCGTCGGGTCAGCAGTTCTTCTAGTAAGTCACCGCTCGGCACTAAGCAGATTTTTATCAGCGCTCGTCAGATTAGGTAGTAATTGCCGCCGCAACGACTGTTTAGATAGGAGTTTACGGCGTTGCAAAGACGTCTAGCTAGTCGTCCGCGAAGTAGTGAGGAATTAGTGAAGTATTCTTCTATAAACTTATGCGGGAAGTAAAAAGTTGCCCGTTGTAAGGAAAGCTCTGAAAGTTCTTGATTAACAGAATAAAAGTTAGGAACGAGCGAGGTACTTGCACTAGCAGTCAGGGAAGTGCAAGGGACATTTTCTACAAATTGGGCGTAATCGAAGGCGGTAGCAGCCGTGGGAGGAGAAGAGGCCGATTAGTGGAGACGGAAGAATACGCGAGTCGACCGGGGAGAAGACGCCGTTCAGGAAGAAAGAAAGAGACGCAAGAGGACAGCGCAGGCAACGCAGAACTTCGGAATCGAGCAACGCGGTGCGGAACGCAGCACGCGACTTCAAGGTTGGAAAGTGGACAGTTTCGAGGTAACCTGTAGAACTGTGAAATTAGGTCAAGTTCACGTCGGCAGGGAAAAGACTAGATTCAGAAGTGTTAGAAAACTGAGGACTCGGGTGGTAATAATTTGCAGCTTTGTAGTGGGAGATTTAATGCGTTATTGCTTGCCTTAAACCATTCTATTGGAGCAGTCATTATTCTGTTATTAGCAGTTATAATTAAAAGACGAATTGAGAGTAGTGCGCTTGCCCACATATTATTTATTGTATGTAATATTTTAAAGAAAAGCAAGAGATTGTAAATTAAGTTTAATTTCACGTGCAATTGTAACTAGAATAACTTAAATTTAGACGTATTGAATTTTCAAAGGGAATTCCCAGTACTGGTTAGAGAAATTGCTTCAGAAAGTTAGTTCTGAACAAAATTAAGTGTTCATTTATTGAATAGGCTGTAAAGGTTGCTTATTTGTATTTATTTGATCATTTTTGAAAGTGTAATTCTGTTTTTGATTTGTTTTTCGTTATCAACTCATGCCACAGAATTTTGAGTGAATTATATGCTCGTTTATGTGTGATTTGTGTGACTTTTATTGTGTCAAGGGTTCAGACCTTTCTCGTACCCCAAAGATCCTGCTTCCTGAGATTCTAAGCTCACTTCACGAGCATAATATCTTAACAACCCGCTTACAGTGCACGAGGTGTGTGTGCAGAAGGTATATACAGTTTGTGTGTGGTAAAGTGGGTGTTAGTATATATATATATATATATATATATATATATATATATATATATATTGTAACACCCCCCGGTCGTCTCGTGAGAGAACGCCCGGTAAGCGGCCCTTTGTAGCTCAGTCGGTGATGGAAGGAATCGTTAAACAGATACTGGTAACATGAAAGAAACACTTGGATCACTGGTAAAAATTACTTTTATTCCTGGGCAATTAAATCTAATGCCCCAGGGAAGTTACATTAGCAAATTGGATAAGGAAATGTGAAAATTAGGTGGAAAGAAAAGAAGATGAAAAGTTAGTATTCAGAGTAAAGCTTAAAAACTAGGAAGAATTATAATTAACATTACAATGGTAAAAAATAAAAAAAATACAAGTCAATGCGCCATAGCGCGGCGCCGCATTACAAATTCTTACACGGGACGAATGCCCATTGAATAATACTGCCTGGAAGAAAGTTTTTTCTGTGGGCCCGAGACGGGCGCGGCGCGGCGGAGGGGGCGGCGGCAACCTTCACAGAGGGCGCGGCCGGGGCGATGCCCTTGCACCCTCTCAGACACGCACGTCAGCTGGTCGGCCGTCTGGTGACGTCACCCAGGGGTGGTGGCGCGTGGCGGCGTTGTAACGGCGTCTGGTAGTCTGGTTGAACTCGAAGCGGGACTGGTAGTAACTGGTAGTACTCTGGTAGAACTCTGGTAGAACGTAGTAATTAACTATGCGTACCTCTGATTCTCATTATAATAATTGTCGAACACAACTTCGGACAGTTTAGCAATCCTTCGGAGAAATGTTCGCCTCTCTTGACGACGAATTTCCACCCCAGAGAATTTTCTCTGTCTACTGCAGCCGGCACAATGCTCAAAACTCGCAGCAAAATAATAAAATCCCACATAGGCACCTTCGCCCGAATAATTCCCACCCCAGATAAGTTTTTCTCCCAACTGCCCTTAGCCTAGGACTCAGGCTCCTTCCGACGAATAATTATAAGTTTTTCAGAGGCACACTGGTCTCTCCCCGACGAATAGTTATCCCCCCAGAGAAGATTCTCTCCCGACTGCTCTCCGTCTAAATGATCTGGCCCCGTCTGATGCTCTGCACTTTCTGACGCTCTGTCAGTCGAAATTGTATTAGGTCAACTTTTGCCCCCACCCAATTTTCTCGTGTGTTCAAGCTCCTATGATAGTCGCGTCGCTATTGGCCAAAGGAAATGGCGCATTACGCTATTTCAACCAATCGTGACGGGAGTAGTGAAGGAAGTTTCAACTCTTTGCGTCACTGTGAGCGTCCAGAATTTTCTTATTCCTTCTAGAACACCGGCCATGCTTGCACAAGGCAGGCGTTGTCCGTGAAAGAATTTATCGCTCTGGGATTCCCTGGATGTCGATTTCAAGAGCGTTCTAGAAATTTCGCAGCTGGTCTTACGAACACGTGCCTCTGTCAGTTAAATGTTTCGACGCCGACCCTTTTAACGACCTTCTTAATGGGCCGGGGGCGCAAATAGCTGTCCGATAAGCGAGGTTGCACGTGCAACGCCATCTGTTTATCCTCTCAGTAGGACTCAGGGTGGCCGAGTCTGTTTGTTTAATTTAATTTTCCTGGCATGAGGAAATCGGTATCGCTACAATATATATATATATATATATATATATATATATATATATATATATATATAAAGTAATGAAAATTTACAAAAGACGCAAATAAAGTTACATTAACTGAACAGGACAGAATAGCTGATGACAATTTTACGGTAGCAACATACTCTTGTCCCAATTTGGAACTTCTTCCATTGCGACTTATACGTTTCGATATAACAGTGCAAAAGTTCTTTCTCGATTTCATCCGATATTGATATCGACAGTGCTTTCGATTGCTTTTACGTTCGAGGTGGCACAAACTCCCTATTAGTGTTTTTGCACCCTCGAAAGTTAAACCAATCGATAGCAATATCGATCTCCTGCACAAGCGCAGTTCAAGTTTCGTATCACTAGAGTTTGTGCCAGCCTTAGCTGGAAGCAATCAACTGCATTTTTGGGTCTCTGCGCGTACGCCAACTCTAAATCGAACTCAGAAGTATCATCGGGGCCCAAAGACCTCAACTATATAAACTGGATTCACAACTACAAAGCTGGAAATCCTACGGGAGCGTGTCGCCTGATTCTGGTGAGTTGGCGAATCTGGAGGGTATTCCAATGCGTCTATTAGTACGTGTTTGGTACGGCGTGGAAATGTTGTGGCTTTATTTCGTTTCATTTGCTTTTAACAAAAAAAACGGTAAAGTAGTGTATTGCGTGTGATCCCAAACAACGCCAGGAAAATAGGAAGTGGGATTCAGTTTCACAAGTAAGAGATTTCTCTCTCCAAATGTATGTGAAATTGCGATGCTGGGTCACAACTCCAACTATAAATACTACATAAATAGCTTTACGCGGATTCCCCTTTTCTCGACCAGAAATTTTGAAGAAATGGATTCATGCTGTCCGAAGAGAGAAATCACCCATAAGTAGCATACTGCAAACATTTTCTTGAGGATTGCTATCAGAGTAATATTAATTATAGTATTAATTTGTTGGTTATCTTTGTTACTAACAGTATATGTGAAGTCAATTTACCTCAGCTGTATATATGCTTATAATTTATTACATTTGTAGGTAAGACCAGAACTGAAAGTCATGTTACTGAAATAAGATGCAGTTCCTTCTGTTTGATTTTTCTGTTCATCTCGGAAAAAAGAAGAAAAAACATCACTGAGGCGACTTTTAATGTGATTGGAATCTTCGAAAGGCTGCTCTACACATTCGGCATTCGCCAAGCAGCGAGCTACTGCCTGCACAATCCCGAACAGCTGAGTGTTCGGCGAATGTTCGCTCCCTTTGATGTGTCCTAATGACCGACACGCGGTGGGTAGGGCGAATGCCGAATGTTTGGCGCTCGGCGAATTTAGAGAAACCCGCCCACACTAATTGGAATTCGGCGAGCGGTTGCTCGGGATGTGCCGAATGCCGCAAGTGTGCCGAATGCCGCAAATGTCATTGCAAGTAATTTGAGAATATTTTTAATGTTTTTTCATATCATAATATTTATTACAATGAAATATGTATGAAAGTTATTTATAATTTGGCTTCAATAATGATGCCAATTATTGAATTGTTTGACTACATTAACGATGTACGAAGGTTGCCTTTTATGTTTCGGGGTTTGGCAACCCTGGTGTTGCAATCTGGCAAGTGACAGCTCTATCGTAAAGTTGGGTGTTTTGAGGTTATACGTTCTAAGAACGTTTTGACATACGAGCGCTATTTGTGTTGTTTACAGTATCTTAAAAGATTCATCTTGGCCCAAAAATGGAATTAAATTGTGAACATTTTCGTGCGATTATTTTTTACAACTTTCGACGTGAGTTAACTCAGTGACAGTGCATGGATGAACTTAATTCAATTTTTGGCGATGAAGCTCCATCAAGGACCAGTGTTTATCGATGGTATGGTGAATTCAATCGTGGTCGTAGTTCACTCCAAGACGAATTTCGCGAAGGTCGTTCAAAATCAGTTGTTCCGAAAACCATTGATGCTGTGCGTGAACTGATATTGCAAGATCGTCATGTCACCTATCGTGAGATTGAGACAACCTTAGGAATTAGTGGGACCAGCATACATTCAATATTGCATGAACATTTGACTGTCAAAAAAAATTGTTCGCGTTGGATCCCACACAATTTGTCATCGTTCAAAAAAAGGCTCGTGTCGATTGGTCGAAAGAAATGCTCAAAAAATACGATCGCGGTGCTTCGAAACACGTCTATGACATCGTGACAGGTGATGAATCGTGGATTTACGCGTATGAGTCCGAAAGTAAACAGCAGTCGACTGTATGGGTGTTTCAAGATGAGCAAAATCCAACAGAAGTTGTTCGCGCACGAAACACTTCCAAACAGATGGTCGCCTGTATTTTCGGAAAAATTGGACATGTCGCAACCGTACCACTAGAACAACGCAAAACAGTCAATTCTGAGCGGTAGACAATGACTTGTTTGCCAGCTGTCTTCCCAGAAATCAGAAAAACCAACCGCCGAAGACGGATCACTCTTCACCACGACAATACGAGCTCTCGCACATCGGCTCAAACACCTGCATTTTTGAGCACCCAAAACATCGATTTGATGAGTCATCCGCCGTGTAGTCCTGACTTGGCACCGAATGACTTTTTTATTCCCTTACGTAAAAAACAGAGAGGTCAACGTTTTTCGACACCTGAAAAAACGGTTTCTGCATTCAGAATGCATGTTTTGGAGATACCTCAATCAGAGGGGCAAAAGTGCTTCGACAATTGGTTCAAACGCATGCAAAAGTGTATAGATCTTCATGGGGAATATTTTGAAAAACAATAAAGTGATTTTCGATGATTAAGGTGTTTGTTCTCTAATCCTGAAATATAACAGGCAGCCCTCGTATTACAGAACAACGATTTTGCAATGCGATATTGTTGTGGAAGTTGATTCACAGAGCAAATCTCCAAGCAAAAATGACAGGAGACACAGACAAGCCCTGTTTCACAGTCACCGTCTCATTTGCAGAAGCATTCTGCAAATGAGACTGAATCGAAGAAATAAGATTAGCAACATAGATTTTAATCGATGAATTGAGAAAGAAAGAGCATTCAAATTCTCACTTGGAAGCAGCTCTTGAAGAGAATTTTAGAGGTTTTCTATTGGAATTTTTCAAAAGCCATTTTTTCAAAATTCTCAATGTGATAAAAAGGGAAGACTGTACAGTTACCTTGTGAAATAGTTATCTTTTACTTTGCACTTTTATTCTCTTAAAGCATATAAGTACATTAAAATCATTCCAAGCCGGAATCAATCGGTACAAAAACAAATTTCGGTTTAGGGAGGTTTCCGTTTTATTCAGGGTTCTCAATTTTACACTTATGATATTGATATTTCCGTCCTGAAACTAGTAAATTGATGTAAAACAGTAATTCAAGTAAAGTAAAAATTACCGAACGTAATTTTCTTATGTTTATTAAAGTACATTTACATACAAGTATTAATGGAAGAAATCACCAATGAATGGATATTAAGCATTCTTCATTGACAGCTAGGTTTCTCTTGCTTCTGGAAATTTGAACTTTTCATTAAGGTTAATTCTTTTTCAAAAACAGTTTGTGAAACTAATAAAAATACACATCACCTCACTGCCTTGAGGCTGCAGTCAGGCTGCTCGCTGACTCTTTCAACGCCCAATGCGTCATCGCCATGCGTCAGAGAATTTATGATACCCTCTCATGGCCTTGTGCAACGCGTGTCTGGCCGAGGGGTTACAATTTTCAACGAGGGACACGGAGACTTGCGAGTAGATGCCACGCCATTACACCTTCCCACGCTCAGCTAGTCGAGAGGGAATTCCCCTACAGCCTACGCCTTCAGAGATAAGCGACCCCAAGGTCTCTGCCAATTGCACTAAATTCACAGGAATTCCGTTTTATAAAGGTTCCCCCTCTTTACGACATGAAAACCATTCCGTTTCCGAGATTACGTTTCATGCTGTGTAAAATGCCATATAACCTCACGGGACAGAGAAAAATTCCGGTTAAGACAGGTTTCAGGCTTATGCAGGTTCCGGTTTATACAGATTTTACTGTATGTCTGATCGTTATTTTCATTGCCTCATCCAAATAGTCTAAGAATATGGATTTCTTCTGTAAATTGTGAAACAAGTTTCAATGGTGAAGTTTTCAATTATTTAAATGACTCAATTATCGATTTCATATTAATAATTTAGAAACCTTGAGAATTTTAATTTTCAATCTATACGATTTAAAATTATATTTATTATTTTGTACATCACTTGTGCTCTATTATTAATCATTCTTATTCCTTTTCGTTTCCATGACGAAAATTCGGGCTACTCACGCCCCAATACTGGTTTTCCAATGTGCCAGAGAGATAAGCTCGACAAGGCGGCGAACTCGCTCTAGCGTCACGTTCCCAAGGCATTGAGAGTTCTCTCCAGTGTGTGTATAGGGTAACCGGTATAGTCGTGGGCACCAGAATAGTGATGGACATAGCAACTGTAAAGGGCGAGGCAATAATACGATTTTCAAACAGAGGCCTTCTGCATGTTATCTCTGTCATGTATGTCTTTTAACTTTGTAACTCCGGAATATGAATTGAATGTGGCCCCACAGTGAGCGTAAGTGCACTTGCATAGTTTGAGGTGTGCTCCACGTGTCGTCTTCGAATACAACCGTTGTGGATTAGTTAGCGGAGGTGTGCCCAGTTATTGTAGATTTAAGAAAATGCGTTCGTTTTTATTTGCAATCCGCTCTATGCGTAGTGTAGCCAGATTTATAATCTACGTTTCCATGTATGTCATTCAATTTTGAACATTGTTTGTCTTGTTAAGCTAAATTATACATTTAGAAAGATTTTTAACATTGATGAGCATTGTACCCACCACTGAAATTTGAACATGCCCATTACTGTCTCAATAAACGTTCTGGGGTTAAATGTTATCACTAGGGGACGGACTTGATAACTTAAAATATCTCAAAAAATGATCAATAAAATGCTCTTAAAAGGTTTTTAAAATGTTCTAAAAGCCAAGAAAAACGACATAAAATGGAAAATTAAATTATACCGATTTTGAGGTATGAAGACGTTGTGAAGACAAAGAAGTTCTTTCAGAGAAAAATTAAATCCGTTGAATATGTTACTGATGTAATTGAGACTTCTTTCCATCATTCTTGTGAACTCAGATTGCTAACTTTTGTTTCGACTGTTCTTCACTAGGAGATCTCTCTCTTCTTTTCTTGGATGGTCACAAAAGTCACTTTACTTTTCAGGCAAGTGAGCTCAGTACTGAATTACAAATAATTTTAATAGCACTGTATCCGAATACTACAAGAATTCTCTGAACATCAGATGTCGCTATACTTCAACCAATCAAGAGTGCGTGGAAGAAAGGAATGCTAACATGCCGTCGAGAACATCCTTCTGAGGCTCTCTCTAGAAAAGACTTCGCTCCAGTGTTGGAGTAGGTAGTGCGCGCAATCAAGTCAGAAACTTTACAAAATGAGCATGTAGCTTTTTAGAGCTTGTAGCCTTGTTCCCTGGAGTCCTGAGAGCATTGATTTCATTAAATGTCTAGGGCGGAAGTAGTACGACATCGCATTAAATGTGGATAATGTAGACGTAACCGCAACACAGAGAACAAACCATTGACTTACGAAAACTGCAATATTGTAGGAGAAGGAAGAGTATAAAAGTTCAATAACGTTAAGCAGAAAACACACTAAAGGAAGCAAGTAATCGGGTTAACCGCAGGAAAACAAGAGTCAATTTTACACGAAGAATGACGAGCGAGGTTCAAACACATTTAGAGGAAGTGAAAGAAATATTGGGCACATTTGTCAGTCGAGCACTTACTTCCACAGGCAGTTGCAAAATGGAAAGAAGTAGCAACAAGTTTATTTCCTCCAGAAATCCACGGAAGATTTTTCTTCAGGGGAGATTCCAGTGTGGAAACACTGTCAATTTTAAAAACTACGGTGTTTTCTGCCAATTGTGTCAAAAGCTATGTTTTACACACTATGCCTTTCTTCATAGAGAAGCGATTTGGACGACGAAAATATATTTCTTGTGTAAAATGTTTAGACTTATTAAATGACTGATGCTTAATAAATCAGTAGTAGCAAGCCAATTGTGTTCAACAACGCTATTTGATTTCGCTAGGGTTTTTACAATTCATTTTTCTGAGTGCCCATCACTACATCACAAAGTGCCCACAATAGTCTAGAAAGTGTCCATCACTATATTTTCTGTCTTATTTTAGTGTACTTGAACAAAATACTTGAAAAGGTATTTTAGATACCAAGTACTTCCATAAAAGTATTTTATATACAAAATAGTATTTTAAAATTTTTTTGAAAATACAACCAAAAGTGTTCCAGTTTCACAATTTATTTCTCAAAACTTGGTGATAATTTACAGTTATCTGATTTATTCTTACTGTAATTGAGTTTCATAATGGAATTGCTCACGGGACTTAGAAAAATATATATTATATTTGGACACGTTTCCCTTCAAAACCTTCCGCGCACTTTTCTTCAGCCCTGATTTCAGAAGATGCGGGAGGGCGGGGTGATTATTTGACAGGACGACTATATCAAATTTATAGTTCGTTTTCAATGAAAACGGAAATTCTACAGAAAATAGCATTTCTGTATATCATATGTCAACACCGCTTCTTTTAATTTATTCTGAATTCAACAAATATTAGTTAAGGAGTGGGAATGTGTCTTTCAGCGTTCGAGACAACGTGCGCGTATAATATTTTTTATTGTATTATTAATATTTTTTAATGTAATAGCGAAGGATCTCATTCCATTAACAACGAATTTTGTAACAAGATCATCAAATTGTGTTTGACATTTTACTTTTTCCTGCGTATTAAAGAAACCATATATTAAACTTGTTTGTTTTAACTTCTTGGCATTTGTATCACTATTCTTAGTGTTGTTCATTTCCCTACTAGGTGAATTTGGTCTTCTAGACCATGGATGTGCAACTTGCAAGGCCTCAAGGGCCACAACTAACAACAAAGCCACACCTCTGGTTGCGGACCATATTTTAATTACTCGGGCGATCCACATCAGACTTCCACGTATTGTTGATATCGGCAATTTGCCCGGCTGCACTAAAACGGGAGGGGGGGGGGAGAATGGATCCATGTGTAATATCAGGACGTACCATGCATAAGACAAGGAAACACGTGATGATTTTGAACTTCTGAATTTACTAGAAAAATTCTTAAATCCAAAATTAATCTATTTTTATTTTCGTTTACGCAGTGGATAGAAAGTTGTATAATGCTGTGCGAACAAATTGCGAATTTTCGAAGAAAAAAAAACACTTTATTACAAGGCTCTGATAACGAAAAAGAGGATAAATTCAGTTGCTACATTTAGAAAAAAATTATCTAACTCGGAGTGAAGCTAGAATCCATAGTTTGTGGGTCCTTGATACCGAAACATCGAATGACGGCAAAACTTCTCGGTCTGTCTGTCCGTCAACAACGCTAGCGGCTCGTATATCGTTCTGATAATTTTCTCCAAAATCGGTATACCTTAACCGGTCTAGCTGATGTCGCGGCCCTTTCAATTTAAAACCGATATTTTAATTTTGGTGGGTACTTTACATGAAACCCCTGGGACATATTTAATTTTTCAAAAAAATAGCAACATTTTTTATTAAATTTTGTTGATGAATAGTGTGAATGACGTTTAAGAGAACGGTGCAGCTCACATTTCGTTAAAAACTTCAATTTTTCGAAAAGTGCAAAAATTCAAAAAAAAAGGCGTCTTTCTAAAACTAAGTATGAAGATAGATATTTTTGCCCTTAAGGAAATCGTTCCTTATGGATAGATTTCGGACGGACGGACGGACATTCGGACGGACGGACATACATTCGGAAGGACAGACGGACGGACAGACAGGACGGACAGACAGACAGGACGGACGGACAGACGGACGGGCAGACGGACGGACAGACAGACAGACGGACAGACGGACGGACGGACGGACGGACGGACGGAGAGACGGACGGGCGGACGGACGGACGGACGGACGGACGGACAGACGGTTTTGAAAAAAAATAACTTTTTCGGTATCAGGGACCCCAAAACGCGTATATGAGTCGAAACCTCGAAATCGTTTTTCCGCAGAATGACATTACTTTCCATATACTACGTATATTACGCCGTATTTACGTACGTATACGCGAAAGTAAAGATTTAAAACCAATTTCGGGGAAAGTATCCGTTCATCAAATGTGTAATAATGTTATTCAACATTAAATGTTTAGGAAACGTGATGTTTCCGGAAATCGAGTTTGCCCTCTACTTCTAATATTTTGGAATGCACGCGCAATATACATCAAACTTTCCTCCCCCTTTACTTTCTCGCTACTGTTTACACAGTAGAGATATAGTATTGTAGTGCTGCAGGAAGAAACCTTGAATATTCGACAGAAAAACTATTTTTATTATCGGGTCTTGGTCACGAAAAAGAGGATAATCTTGTCCACAACAGTTGTCCGTGTTGATTTAACAACGTGCTCGAAGAGCTAGTCAGCGAAGAATGATATCGTGGAATTTTCTGCATAATTATGTAAATTCAATTCTTTTAATACTAGTTTGCAGTGTGTCAAAGCCCATATTTTTGTTATATAAACGTTTATTAAATTACCATCATTAAAGTAATAAACAATAAATAATTTATCGAATCTTAGCTATTTTTTACTTCAATTTGTCATATCTCGGTTAATCACCACAAAAATCACTTGAAGTGTATTGCCTAAAAATATTTAAGCCATACATGACTACGATTCAATTCAATTGATAAAACAATGCATCTTTTAAGTAATAAATTAACAAACAACTGACCCATGTCCGAATTTACGCATTCGTATTTTTGATTCAACATTGTCTATTACGATGCGAGAAGAACGAAAAAACCACAGTGAGAAAATTGTTCATTAAGATATAAAGAAATTTTAAAAGAGATTTAGCCTAAAGTACTAAAAATTATAAAATTATAAACATTTATTTTCACCGCGCAAGCGAGCGCTGCAGTTAACTGTCGACTCGCGCCTTTCCGACGTTAGTAAACAATTCCCGAAAGATTTTTTTATCAACCTATTGAGAACAGTCAGTTTTGTTAAATGACATTGCGATTCTCTTTGGATAATTGACATTAAATTAATCAAGATTTACTCAATCGGAGGACAAAGTTGTCGTATATAACAACGAAACGAAGACTACTGAAATCGTGACATAAATGTAAGTTTAATTGTTCTGTGTGTACAACAATAAGTGAACAACGAATCAAGTTAGTGGTATAGTATGCCGTAGAAAAGCTCTCAATAAACAGCAAAAACAAAATAATATTTTGTTAAACACTCCAAAACTTTACGCGGTTTTAATTAAATACAGCAATCAAAAGTGGAAACCAGATCCTAACGAATAAGAGACAAAATTCACTTCAGATGTCGATACAGATGAGTTGAAAAAATTTGTTTGATTTCTTTGTCTACGTTTAGAGAACAAATTATACTCTTAAAAACACCAGTCCTTAAAAAAATGTCCAGATTTTAGTCTCGATGAAAGGGGAATGCATATGTTCAGGTTTGACCTTTATCTATTTCACGTTGTAACGGACTGAAGAGCCAAAAAAAAACTGTACAACTGCCTAATATAGTGTAGAGACCACGTGTTCACGCAAAAGTGCCGCAACACGACCCGACTATTATCCGAAGTAGTGCTGGAGGTAATTGACACCATGAATCCCGCAGGACTGTCCATAAACTCGCAAAAGTGCGAGGGGGTGGAGATCTCTTTAATCATAACTTATTAAAAGCCTCTCCCTCTGCAAAGCATTTTACGCGGTTTTTCCACAGCATGTGCCTCGAAATTTTACCTCTAGCACCAACACACAACTCAAGGAACACAGAAACTTGGATCGAAAATTTATAGTGTCTAATGCAAAAAGTTCGAAAACACGGACAATTTCCAGTACCTGAGATTTCAAAACACGACCCAATTTACCTTGCATACAACCTGAAGTGCCCTAAATACTCACCTCACATAATCAAAAAGGGCTATTTTTCAAAATTTGATAAGCAAGCATTTAATATAGATGGATTGACACTTCCATGGCACCTTGTACACGAAGAAGAATTACTGGATGATAAAGGGACGATTTTTACAAACTTATAAACACAGCTCTATGACCGACATGCGCCTTTAAATATTTCGCGTGTAACTCGTCCTCCTGCATCATGGTTAACTGATGAAATTCGAAATTTAATGAAATATCGTGATGCAGCGTATGCTATTTCCCGGAAAACTAAATGCGAACTACTTCTAATCTCAGAAATATGGTTACGCAGAAATGCCGCAACGCTAAAATAAAATATTACCACACCACCTTCGGCAGAAACAGCAACTCGAGAACGATTTAGAAAAATCTGAAAAATCTAGGAATATGTAAAGGCCCTCCCCAAATTGAAACGAATGTATCCTCACTACATCATAGTTTCATAAATAACGTTCCTTCATTTGACAGAAACTTGAAAAGGTAATCTCTTTCGTTTCTCCAAAACTCGGCAATAAAATCGAACGATAAATTTTTCTTTTCGTCCGTTGAACATCAGGATATAATTAAAATCGTTTGAAGTATCAAATCAAATGCTTCAGGTTCCGATGGTATAAATGGCAAACTGCTAAAAAATAGTCTAAATGTTACATACCCAATCATCACCGAAATAGTAAATGACACGCTAATGAGCGGGCAATATCCCTTATCCTGGAAGACTGCGCCCGTGCATCCTATTCCCAAGACAGCATCAACCAAAAACCCTATTGAATACCGCCCAATTAGCATCCTCCCAACTATCTCTAAAGTACTCGAAAAAGTCGTCTGGAAGCAAACTGAACTGTATCTTCGGAAAAAAAAATCACTTTTAAACGATCAGCAATCACGTTTCCGTTCCGGCAGGAATACAGGAACCGCGCTACTAAACGCCATTGAAGACGCGAGAACAGCAATAGATTTCAGTAATATAAATATCTTGGTTCTTCTGGATTTCAGCAAAGCATTCGATTCAGTAGATCACGAAATCCTGCTCGCAAAACTAAAGATCATGGGATTTGCACAGCCCACGCGTATATGGTTTTTTAATTACTTAACTTCCAGAACCCAAAGAGTGGTGTCCGGTAGCCGCAGCTCAAGGGACTTGAAGCTTAATCGCGGAGTTGCTCAAGGCACTGTGTTAGGGCCACTGGCCTTCTTAATCTATGTAAATGACGTAGGAAATGCACTTAAATATTGCAGTTATCAAATGTATGCGGATGATCTCCAGATATTTCTAAGTGGTCACCCGTCTCACCTCTTATCACTCGTACAAAAAATTAATGAAAATTTGATAACGGTAAACAACTGGCCAGCGTCTTTAGGCTTACAATTAAACCCAAACAAATCACAGTGCATAATTATCAGCTCGAAAAGCACTATGAATAAAATCTCATCTTCTGCATTGTCTAATATTTATATAAATGACACCATTCTACCTTGGTGTTCCGAAGTCAAGAAACTAGGTGTAGTTATCGACAACACTCTCAGCTGGTACTCGCAAGTAGATTCAACCTGCCGTAAAGTTTTTGCCTTAATGCATTCAGTGAAACGCCTGCGAGCACTTTTACCAGGTAGCACACGTGAGACTCTCATCAAATCACTTATCATGCCACATTTCGACCATTGCGACTTTCTTCTGACCAACATGACATTAAAATTACAACGTAAACTTCAAGTAGCCCAGAACGCATGCGTACGTTTTATTTTTGATCTAAGAAAATACGACCATGCATCGGAATTTTTTGACAGAATTCGTATGCTTACTCTAGACAAAAGACGGTTACTCCACTCTCTACTTCTTCTTTATAAACTTTGAAACGGTTCTCATGCAACACACCTCATAAGTAACTTCAAACCTCTGAAACTAAATCGAGCTCATGAATCAGCTCTGCTTTGTGTACCACGTCACACGACTTCGTTCAGTAAATCATTTACCATTACAGCTATCCGAGCCTGGAATAAATTACCAGCAAACATTCAAATACTTTCGGTAAATTCAAAACTGAATTAACTACATGGGTAAGGAATAAAGACAAATAGAATGGCGTTAACGTCTTCTTCAATCTCCAGACTTCTCCCACTTCCAAGCGCCCGGTCACCGCCCCTGTTAAACACCGTACTTTCCCCCTCTCTATTTTCCAAATTCTACCCCATACCTCATTGCTCTATCCTCAACTTCCATTCCCTCTCACACCTAAATTATTAGCATTATTATTTTTCTGTGTACCCTTATGAAATTGTTTAATAAAATTTACAAAATTATTAGTGACGTTCCAGATGAAATATACTTGTAGGTATCTTTGTACCATCATCATAATATTTATTACAATATATTGGTATAAACAAGATTGATGTTAAGATACCTGCTTTCTTTATATTGTTCCTTAATACTGCCAATAAGTGTGTTTAAAATTACTATTGTTAGTTGCTTATAATGTATTGTGCTTCTCTGATGTTAATATTATTTTATATTAATGTAAAGTGCTACTGTAAACCAGACGTAGCTTTCTGTAACGTTCCTCAAATAACTTCACTTTTTTCGCCTACTTCATCCTTTTCTTCGCTTCTTTTCTCTTCCCTCTCAAATTTCGGTTAAAATTTAGTATACGGTACACCATTAGAGAAGCGTGGCGGCTGGGCGTAAGCCCTACTTACTGTACGTGCTCTAATAGAAATGAATAAAACTTACGGATAGGCGATTTTCATGGTTCGCCCTTCATATGCTTTGTCTCCGCCGCATTGTAACGCCAATTTACTTTCAAAGGCAAGTTTTCTCGCTTCGCTCGCCCGGATCCAAGACTCGCGTTCACTATAAACATCCTTGAGTCTATCCAACGCATAATTACCAATTCACTTTTATAAGACATCACTTTTCAAGAAAGCCTCCAGAACGCTGCCTAGTTAACTCTGGAACGGCGTGAAGTGCCGGTTTAAACGACTTCCTTAGGTTGTACCGTATACTACATTTCAGCCCAAATTTCATCATTTTTACTTTATGACCCCTTTCCCTGTACGTCTTTTCTTTTCTCTTTCACTAAACTTCCCTTTCACTACTATGTATAACATACTCAGTTCTATTAATGTTCGGCCCTAAGCCGCCATTCTGATTGAGGTTTTTCTGGGTTTACTCAATCGCTTAAGGCGTATACAGGGATGGTCCCTTGTCTTGCACTTCCAGACGTAAATGTATAGCTTGTCCCCCCTCTGCCTCTCTTCTTTCTCTTCTTGTTTTTCCTCATTTTCATTTGTTTCCTTTCTCTTATTTTTCCTTCTATTCCACTTTTCTCCGTGAATTGATGTTCGGCCCTAAGCCGCCATCCTGATTGAGGTTTTCTGGGTTTACTCAATCGCTTAAGGAGCATGCCGGGATGGTTCCTAGATTTGTTCTTTCAGACGTACATGTACAGCTTGTCCTCCCCTCTTAAAATGTTACTACTCTATATGTATGTAAATTCCGGGGTTAGGCGGAAGAGCAGGTCCTATGGCCTGAGCCTCACCATTAATAAAGGCATTAATTATTTTATTATTATTATTATTATTATTATTATTATTATTATTATTATTATTATTATTATTATTATTATTATTATTTCATCTGAACACGTTGCAAAGTATCCCAAATATGCTCAATAATGTTCATGTGTCTGTTTTTGGTGGCTAGTGGAAGTGTTTAAATTGAGAAGAATGTGCCTGGAACCAATCTGTAGCAATACTAGACATGTGGGCTGTCGCACTGTCCTGCTGAAATTGCCCAAGTCAGTCGGGATGCACAAAGGACATGAATGGGTGCATGTGATCAGACAAGATGCTTACGTACGTATCACCTGTCATAGATATCAGGGGCCCCATATCACTCCCACTGCACACGCCCCATGCCATCACAGAGCCTCCACCAGCTTGAACAGTCCCCTGTTGACATGCAGGGTCCATGGATTCATGACGTCGCTATACTCTACAATTCCATCCCCACGAAACAAAATGAAACGAGACTCGTCTCACCAGACAGCGTGTTTCCAGTCATCTATTTATTTATCAAAGTCGAAAACAGTTAAACACTGTGTGTGTGGTGCCATGGGAAGAAGTTAATTTGAAGTTAAACTTATCAAAACACTTATTTGAAATTACAATTACTCATCAACAGTCCAATGTCGGTGTTGACAAGCCCAGACGAGGCGTAAAGCTTTGTGCTGTGCAGTCATCAAGGGTAAACAAGTGGGCCTTCGGCTCCAAAACCACATATCGATAATGTCTCGTTGAATGGTTCGCACGCTGACACTAGTTGATGGCCCAGCATTGCAATCTGCAGCAATTTGCGGAAGGTTTGCACTTTTGTCACATTCTCCTCAGTCGACAATGTATTGATTTTGTGTTAGATTTTAAAATTGACAATTACAGTCAGAATTAATTGGCGATGGTGACATGTAACAATAATATTGGTAACAAGTGCTATGTGAAGGAAGGACGCACAGACGCGAAAATTTCTTAAAAGCCGTGCACATGTGGATGACGCCTGAGCGACAATCTACTACACCAATTTAATTGGATTGTAGAATATACGATAGATCAGTTTTGAATATTTTCTTCGTAATCTTACAGATTATGTAAACAAATGTGGAAAAAATCATCCATTTATTTTAACAAATTACACAATAACTTTAATTATAAATGTTTTTGAAAAAGCAATTAGTATTTTAATGATTTGTTATAAGACAGCAAAAAGTAATTTCTTTCACCAATGCCGAAAAGTTAAAAATAAATCAATGTTACGTAACACTAAACTAACACCCCTACCCCCAAGTAACTCAAGAGTAACGCTGCCTCAAGCCCCCTCCCCCTCTAAAGCGATACGTAATTTATGGACAACCCCATAGTCTTTTTAATTGCACAAAAACTTCAAAATCTGAACACCATTGTCTTTTTTTAATGATATAGCTAATAAATTCATTTACTTGAAAACGCTTATATAGAATTTTTTCTATTTCATTTGTTTTGGTAAAAAAAAAATAAATGGTAAGCACATTTAATTATTGTAATCGAATTCAATTAACAAAAATAAATTGATTTACTTGGATGTAATACAAATAAATTTAGTTACTTTAAATAATGTATTCTGAATATACTACATCATTTGGTGGGACTTGTACGCCAAACTTTTTTAGGAACGGCGACAAACTCTTGAGACTTAAAAAAGATTTAAAAACGACCAGCAAAAAAATTAAAATAAAATCTTGGACAATTCTGCAGGTGCTGAACAGGTAATAGTAACCGTAACAACTGATTTGTCAACATTAAGCAACGTTTTATAACTAAATCTGAAGGAAGCAAATATTTAGTATAATTGAAAAACTAGGTTAGAAAAATGTTGATTTAAATCGAACATTTTTGTAGCAATTATTACTAATTAGTCATATTTTTATTTATTTTTATTTCAGCTTATATTTGCCAAATCGAAATAATGTTAAATTCGAAATTGTAGGAATAATAAAAAGCTCTGCTATAATTTCACATCTATGGAAATAAAGAACTTTTCCTACTCAATGACAGAAAATTACATTTTTCATGTTTAATTTTTTAAATCAATTTATAAAAATATTAAAATAATTTCAAATAAATTTAAACAAAGGAAAATCGGACTGGCAAAATTGATCATTAAATAATCCACTTAAACATAAATTTCTGGCACGTCGAATTAATTAACAAAATGTATTTGGCACAATAAAATTACAATCTTACACTCTTGAAACACAAATCGTACACTCTCTCGTGGCTCGGCTCAAGACGGACTGCCTCCCCTTCCAAAACGCTTTCCTCCTCACTGCTCGCCCGTAACAGTGTTACCAACCGCGGCACGTACTTCCTCTGAACTAACGGCAGGAAAACCCAAAAACTCTTCGGCATCCGATTCCCACACACCTGTATGTTACTTCTATTATAAATCAGTTTTTTTAATTAAATACACTGTTTTATAAACAATTTAAAATGCGTTTTTTACATGGATGTAATTATATATAATTTTTCTTTAAATCATGCCAATGCTGAAATACAATATTATTTTCACTACATTATTAGAATTGTTTAATGTATATTCACCGTAGTTGGGTGAACCCACATCATTTCAAATACGAATTTCGGTATTAAACTAAACGAAATTATTTTAATTATCATAAAAATTAGCTATTTCTTTTCTTAATTCTTTTGTTTTATTCACTTGGTTAATAAATTGGTCAATTGTCTTCATACTTCAACAACAATAATTAATTGCTATTACTTGAAAATTGTAATAAAATTCTACGTTGGTTATTTTATCTAGAATGATATTTTTAGGGTGCTTTTGTCAATCTTATCAGTGATGATCCAGCCAACTGGATCGTCAGTAAAACAATGCATAATCATGTTGCTAAATTTGGATTACATCAAAATCGAGATGGAGATTTTTCAAGCTCGAAAAGACTCTGCGACGGAAAATCGAAAAGACTCTACAGCGACGATACCTGTCTCCTGATTTATTTGTCAGAAATCTTATCGGTGAAAAACGATGTCGTATCCGGCTGTCTTTTTTTACCATAAAGTAAAGGAAGCGTTTTTGCGGACCTTGTTTACTTTATGGATGTGGAAACGCATTTTCGGATGCTAACGGATACAATGATTTGCATTCATTCCAAAGAGTTGCCGATCATGAAAACTCTAGCATAAAGAATCCGTGTGCCTCTCGAAAAGATCAGAAGCAAAAGGTCGAGTTGATCAGGAATTATTTAGCGTAAGGAAACGATGAAATAAACTACTGTGAAACATTCCCTTCAGAAGGCGTAATGAGAAGTTGGGTTCGGCCCGTAATGGAAATTTTAAGATATTTTGGCAGGGTATGATCAGTTTTTAGCTGATCACATTAGCAGATTTGGCAACAAAGGCAGTGACAGTACCAGTTATTTATCTAAAACGGCCTATGAGTTTATCTGCCTTATTGCACACACACACACGCACGCACGCACGCACACACCACCCCCACCCCCACACACCCACCCACCCACACCCCCACACACCCCACACAAACAAGCTGTGATCATTGATGAAATCAACATTGCAAAATACTGTTCGATAATAGGAGACTCCATCCCTGATGTTTTGCACGTGAATCGGGTTGCTTTTTGTACGTTGTACGTTACGTGAAGAATGATGGTTCAGTAGTGGAACGTTTTCTTACTTTTATTGAAAATCCAAGACACAAAACAGAAGATCTCGCATCTGCAGATTTTTCTGCGCTTGAATCTAATGGCATCAATATTGACTGTAGAGGTCAATCGTATGACAATACGAAAAAATGTATAATTAATAATAATAATAATAATCAAATTCAAATGGATCGCACGATAGCAGCAAACAAACCGGACATGGTTATCCGGGATTTGGAGAAAAAAACGAGCCAGGTTATAGATGTCGCTGTGCCTTGCGTTCCAAGTCGTAACCAAGGAGGCAGAGAAACTTCTTAATTACAAGCGTTAGGAAATCGAAATCAGCTGAATGTGAGGCGTAAAAGCACAGGTCGTAGTCATCGGAACTCTGGGATTTGTTCCGCAAAATGTGTGTAAGAACGTGGGTAAACTCCCAGGTCTATCAAAATACTGGGAAGTGCAAAAAATTGCTTTACTTGGAACAGCCCACCATTTTGCGCGAAGTGTTGTAGAGGCAACGACAGTCACTAGATCGGCTCCTTAGGTAGCTGGTTGCAACCTAGAGTAGATTTTATATTCAGGCGACTCATAACATCTTATTCGCGATGTAGAGGGAAAATAATACCATTTTTAATCCCATCTTTTTTTACAGAGATGAAGTACATTGTAGTTTCTAGGAATTACTGACCATTGATAACCAGGTGATGGTTAGCAATACTGGGTTTATAATTTATTATGTCCACTTCTACGTAGTATATAATTTTTATAGATAATTTGGATAAATTTGTTGCGAGTTATTCTTAGATTCTTAATACATGTCTTGAATGTGCTTCCCCATATTTAGATTCTATATTGGAGTTTTAAATTTATTAGTGCATAATGTAGAATTTTATTTGTGTGAATATCGCAAAATTTTCGTACATAATACAATTTTTTTAGATTATCCCTTAAATATTTCTGTATACTCATCATATGTTTCCAAGTAATTTTATTATCAGTTATTATTCCTAAGTATTTAAAATAGTTGACTTTCTCAATTGTTCACATTTGCATGTCAGCTTTTGAATACAATTAAGATTGTGGAACTTAATACTTTATTTAAAATTAAAATCAGTCAATCCCATATGCATGTATTTTGTTTTTCTTATATTCATTTTGTTATTGCTGCACTAATTTTTAAGCATCATAAGTCTGACTTCAATATCATTCCAAAGTAGTTGTTCGTCATTACGAGAAAAGGTAAAAG
Source organism: Gryllus longicercus (assembly GCA_038098605.1). NCBI lineage: Eukaryota > Metazoa > Arthropoda > Insecta > Orthoptera > Gryllidae > Gryllus > Gryllus longicercus. Next base: position 904,554 of record JAZDUA010000365.1, read on the forward strand.
CTATGTCGTTAGCGAAAGCTGTTATTTTTTCCTGGGAATTAAATTTTTAAGAGGTCGTTAATGAATATGAGAAAAATTATCACTGATAACTTGGGAAAGGATTTTGAGGTCCAAAATATGGTCGTAAAAGGGGGAAGAAAAGGTGCTGAAAATACATACAAATAGGTGCAAAAAAAGGTGCTGCTGAAACAATTGTATTAAAGTTTAAACCAGTTACATGAACTCAAGTTTCTAGAATATACGTATTATTTTGAACCACATTTGTCTTCTTTATACAGTCCGAAAGAGATGAACTTTATTCAACACTGCAGTAAGTAGAAAACAGTTTTACGGGGCTTATATTTCCCGCGGATTACGAAGTAGAACGAACTCCGCAGGCACGTCAAACTGCGCCCGCACGAGCGCGAGGTTAAACATTGGCCTCATGTCACCGACGAGAATTTCTGCACATTCATTTAAATGTCTTGATTTGCTGACTGGGCAGCACTTTAAATCCAGCGGGAAAGTTTAAACTGTTGCAGCAACACTTAAAATTTACATTTACTTTACGGCTTCAGATTGACCATTGTTGCTGGGATATAAATTACCGGTGGTTTACGTAAAATATGTAATAAAACTGTTGACTTCTGATAAAATGAATTTTGAAAAGCTGTTCAAGAAGAGAAAAAAATACATTTTCTGTCCCGTTTAAAACGCAGAAAGCGTGGAGAAAATAGTGCTGAAGCATAAAAAAAGGGAGAAGACGGCAAAATGTAGTAATCTCAAAAAAGGTGCAGCAAATTGTTTATTTCACTTCATTTCAACCCTCCAAAACATATTAAACTGTCTATATAAAAACAGCTATATTTTTTAAAAGTACCTTAAAATCCTTTCCCTACTGATAACACACACCCTTGCGGCCTTTAACTTTTTCGCAAATCTATTGACTTACGTTACACTAACTCCTACAATACGACTTATTTCAGTCACGGTATTATTTCTGGATTGTTGTAACATCAACTCAGTCACGTTTTCGTAGAGACACGTCAGTAGCCTTGCCCATGCCCGCGCTTTCACAGACGGGCAAGAATATGTGGCAAGTTCTAATAGCTAACCGAGACCAAAAGACATAGAAAATTAATACGGGAAAGTCTGTGTCATTCTGTAGCACCACTAGTTGATAGTGTTAGTTGCTCCTTCATGCCAAGCTGAATGGAGCTTCAGTTCCCTTTGAAAACTGAAAACATACTTAAACATATACATTCATTTCATGTAATGACACATTTTTTGAATTCTTCTTTCAAACGATAAGTCATTATTTTATCGTTTCCTGTCATTTTGAAAGCATTTTCGCCGATTTCATCGATTTTAATATAATTTTAATTGAACTTACTCCATATCAAAATTACGGAATGCAACAAATAATGTTCTCCACCGATTTCCTGAATAGCTTATTCGATTTTTTCGCTAAGAAAGTGTTACGTCAGACGTGAATATGTAATCTACGGTTCTTGTGATCCCTATCAGCTCCATTGTCGGTTCAGCCGATTTCGCGATAACAAAACTAGATTTCCAAGTAAAGAACAGTCCAAACCAAACGTTCGCTAGCAGAGTCCACTTGAACGAAAGGAAGAAGATTCAAATACATCAGTAACAAATCCAATATTGAGTTGTTCATCTGAACTGGTTTTGATCATTTTTTTTTTCTTTTAGGGCATTTTTAAAACATTTTAAGAGCATTTTATTTATCATTTTTAGCGACGTTTTCTGTTACCAAAATCTGCTTGATAGGACTAGCACCACTTTTTATACCGTATTTTAATATACACAAGGAGAAAAGTTAAGAAAATAATTGTTTAAAATTGCCTGTATTTCATCATGTCAATTTATGCAAAAAATACTAATATTTTCAAAAAATTGTACATGATCTTATTTGATGATCTGTCTTTGGACAACAGATTTCATTATGAAGATTATGATTTCATAATTCATTTCTCTATCTTCAATATTGCATTGTAATTTGTACTGTAACTTCAATATTGTAAAAGGAAGATGCTGAAAAAAGTTTGAATGTGCGAGTTTTATACTACATTGTTTTTTTGTTCTTTACACTATCCGAAAAGAAAATTCAATTAAAACCTTTATGCCCATTTTTGAGAAAATGTTGAGGCTTCATTAAAGTATCTCCGAAAATCCAAAATGTTAATTGCAAACTCTCAGTCTTGAGTTCATTCAGAACGATCATGGAATATTAATTCAATATCAATCTACAAATTGTCTGTACAGTTTAGGTGCTAGCATTGACCACAGACAGTTAACTTTGTCAGGGCTATCAATTTAAGTCCATTCTAATGAACAAAGGCAAAAACTGTATTGCCTTCCCTCTTGAACAGTGTCCCTCAAACCACACTACACCAACAAAGAAGTTATAGCGCACAAAAAACACGTTAATTTTGTTTTTTTATATTAACAAATTTGCTGGTTAACCATAAGCCAGCAGGCGTCTTATTCATTTATTATCTTTATGAAAGAGCCTAAAAACAGCCTATAATTAATATTAAGTATTTGTTCAAATGATAGAATTCATGACATTCTCCTGTAATAAAAATTATAAAATACTTTTTTCAATAGTAATAATACCACGTTTTGATTGAACTTTTCAACCAGTTTCTCTAAATACCCTTGCAAATCCAATTTCTTGTTTTGCTTCTTTTTAGTAAACAAACTTTTTCCTCCCTTAATCATCTCCTCCAATGATTGCTGTTTTTGACATAAATAAATGAATAAAAGATTACAGGCCATGTTTCAGAGTATGACAAGATAAAAAAAAATGGTGTAGTGTTATAATAAGTTTTTAATTTACAAATTGTTGTTATCACATCAGAGATATTTTTTTTTAATAAAAAAATCTAGGCAACATCTTCCTCACCCATCCCACCAATCAAATTTAATTTTCGAAATACTGAATCAATTGTTCAGCGATAAGGATAAGGATGAAAATAAGGTTCAACTTCCAAACAACAGAATTGCATTTGGTGTTAATAACTGTAATTATATAAAGTATTGAATATATTGAGTCGCATTACATTGTGAGTACTTAGTCCAAACAACATGCATTCAAGTTTGTCTGCATACCTATACAGCACTTCTGATTTCAAAGAATTTGAACTCTTTATTATCTTTCTTCTACATTACAATCATTTGAAACTATACAAACATTTACAACTGTTTGCAACGGATTCTTGGAAAAATACCATTTATTTTACTTGTAAATTCAAGTGCTCAACCTAAGAATTAGCAATTAGATTCCTAGCAATCCATAGCACCAATTTCACTTCCAAATATTATTAAATGAATTCTCTAATTCTCTAGAATGCAACTATGGGTCAGCTAAATTCCTTCGATGCCTACAGGAAATCTTGAACGAAAAGAAAATGTACAGGAAATGTCATTGCTAGCAATGAATTTCATGAAAGAGAATATTGCAACTGAAAATACTTTCATTAAGAAAACTAGGAGCATGCATTGTGAATAAAAAAAATTTCTTCTAGAGAAAAAAACATGTCAATTTGTTTTGCAATATTACTAACCTCTCCTAGATGATATCTTCTGCCTTCAACTGGGTCATCTTTGTGAGTATTCCAATACTTTGTGATGTCTTGATTAAAGAGTTTAATCTGTTCTGTTTCTGCAACCATATTCCTATCCTTGTAGTGTATGTCCAAAATGATACATCCTGGATCATAACATTTCACAAGTGATGCTTCGTATTTACTACTCATGTGGGAATCCGTTTTCACAGTTGACATAATCACTTGATAAGCACACAGTCAACAAAGGCAAACACTTCCCAGAATATCAGTAATCAGACTTCATCAAAGAGAAACCTTACTAATTAATGGAACATAACAGTTATCACGCTTTCCACAAATATCAGACACTAACATTACCACACGTCATTACCATTCTTCAACACACACACAGTTGCACGAAGGTACTCTGCACAACACGGTCAACACATGGTGCCGCCACGGTACCAATGGTTCAAGGGCGTTCCCATAATGCAATTCGTTTACGGAGTTTGTGCCAGCCATGGCGCGTCCACTCAATGCGACTTTTCTGGTGCGTTGCGGGAACAAAATTGCATGCACGAAGTTGAAAGGCGAACGTTCAATTCAGCGCGCATGCGCCACCCTCTCCACACGGTGCAACACTGCTTCAGTTCTGTTCAATGGATCCAGCTGTTTGCGCGGCAATTTCAGCAACTTCTTTTATAATTAGTCGAAGAGAAAGAGAGAGGCGCATGTGGATGAGGCAATATTTTAAACAAGGAAAGAAAACCATTATTTGTGATTTCTTTACAAATTTTACACTGTCTCCTGACATTCTCGGTTTTACTGAAGGAAAAAAAAGAGGACGGACAAAATACGGTGATTAGTGCAATTCCAGCCGAAATAAGGCTTGGAATTACTCTGCGTTACCTAGCTACTGGTGACTTGCTCTAGACTAAGCCTTACATTTCATATATCAAAGAAAAGCATAGCGGAAATAATTCTTGTAACTGTTAGGTGCATCAAGAAGTTCTTCACTACATGAAGGCAGGCCGTTTTCTCTGAAACTTTTCTTTATTTTCTATGAATTTTACATGCGAAAAAAAGTTATAGTGGTGGAGGTGGAGGACTGGAGCACAGAAACGATTGGAACTGTAGGATGCAGGTAGGAGGACTAGGGCACACCAACCATGATTGCTGCATTTAAATTTTCATCACTTAATTCAATAGTACTGATTGTTTTTAATAGCTCTAATGTAAATTTTTCAGTATTTAAATTCTGTATTTTTTGGGCTATCAATTCCCCGAAACTTGAGTGTTCTATTGTGAGTCGCATCATTGAATGGGCCTGGTTCATTTTTTCGTAGGCCTTTTCTTCCTCTTCATCCCACTTCCACTTCTGGAACCTACGATGGGGGGTGGGGGTGGATGACTGTAATGGGGCTCAGTTGTGAAGACTTAAGAATATCTTCTGTCCTATCACCCTTGTCTTCACTTTCTAAAACAACCTGCAAAAATTAAGAAAATTTTATTCTTCAGATGCCAACTAATGAAGAATGAAAAAAAATTTCTGAAGATTTTAACAGGACATGGAATTTCCCTAACTGTATTGGCACTATAGATGAAAAACATGTTACTATTGTTTTATTTATTATTACGTCGGCTGCCAAGGCAGAATTTCAGATGGTGGTGTTTTTAAAAATACAGAGTTCAATAGGAAACTCTCCAATAATGAATTAAAACCACAACCTCTTCCATTACGAGTTGCCCCAATATCACATTTTGGTAGCAGATGATGCTTTCTCCCTATCCCTAAATATCATGAAGCCCTTTAAAGCAGATTTGAACCAGGGGTCTCCCAACAGAGTATTTTATTACAGGCTTGGCCAAGCTCGACGTATCGTTGAAAATTATTTTGGTTCAATGGCATCAGTTTTTAGAAAGCCAATGGAATCTACACAATTTTTTAAGAAAGAGTGTCATCAAGAAGCAGATGTGCTCCTTTTGGTTGTCTCGACTCTAAGAACATCAATAGTCGAGAAGTTATGTTAGGGTCATGGAGGTTACAGCAAATGCCACAGGTCTGAGATCTCTAGTAAATATAGCAAGAAGACCATCACTCCATGCAACCAATGTTAGAGATGAATTTGAAGTATTTCATGTCAGATATAGGATCAGTGCCCTGGCAACATAAATATCTGAACCAAGTTTGTGTAAATTGTTTTATTTAACCTTTACAGATCACACAGTAGTCAATAAACTGATACTCACTTCCAGAGAAGTTGTTGGATATATTACTCCCACTGAATCCCTTGTCTCTTCAGGACAAGAAACATCTTTTGAAAACATTAATGGTTCCCAAGCAAACCACTTAGACACATAGTTGTCATTTCCTCCACTCTCACTTCTCCTTTTAAACACTATCAAATTCTTTGCCAAAGGAGGCTTTTAATCTTACTTTTTATGTTCACAATTGTGTTTTGATACAAACTGGCTCAATACATCTGCAATAATATGATAATTAATAATTTTTGAATAAGTCATTAATTTGATAATTTTCAGTTTATTTTACAATCTTACCTTCCCTCAATTGCTTATTACAATCTTTTTTGGAAGAATCACATAAAGCTTCCTTCTCCCAATAATCTTCAATGAACTGAAGTGTGACTTCCTTGTTTTCAAAAGACATTCTGAAAATACGAAAACTATTGCATTCAATCAGCCGTATAACTAAATAAATTTCGAACACTGGCATTACAGTAAAAATAAAATTAAAATTAGGGAGAACTAAATATTCTTCTGTCACTGCAACACACCACACTAGAAACGGAAATAATATGTTCATTTTTACTAGTTTCAACTTTATAGCTAAATAAATGTATTGAACATTGATATTCACCTTAAAAAAAATACTATTAAATCTCTTCTTCCTTCTGAATGTCTCTTTATTATTTCAATAAAAAGAGTTCCCTTATATTATAGACATTCACTTTTCTTTCTTCTGTATTTGTAGTTGTTAAGATTACATTGGTGACGTGACATTTCAGTTACGTCTGCTAGCCGTCATTCAGACATCTGTTAAGCAACGAGTCACAGTACATGTTTTAATACAATGTTTACATATTATTATAAATTAAAAGTTGACAGAAACTTACCTTTAGTAATGAAGTTAGATACTTGAGCTTAACCTACTATTGACAATACATACATTTCACTAGAAACCAGCTAGTAACTATTTACCACTATTTACACACATTCTTCAGCGACGCGTTTCTGTTGCTCTATCAGGGCCGGTTCACTCAATGTTAAAAGGCGGGGGACTAAGTTTGTTTCCTCAGTCACGGGCCTGGTGCAGATAGCGCAGCTGTCGCATTTTGGCGCGCATTTTCAAAGTAAGGTTGTGCGAATTTGTTGTTGTGCGTGTAGGGAATATCCAAGAGTATTATCAACATTTCTTATGATTCAGATTAACTTGATTTAAATAATATTTTTAAATATTGTATTAGATGTTTTTACTTAAAACCAAAATTGTAAAGGGATTTATTTACCCTTAATTACTTTAAAAGATGAAAAAAGTGAAAACATGAAGTTTTAAATTGATCATCACCTCATTGTTTGTTTTAGTTGTTTTTTTTTCAATAAATACTATACATTTGAGGGGTCTGGTACAGTACCGCCCTAACCCACAAAATCTTTAAATTTGAGTACTTATAGTTTCATGCTCTTAAAACACTTCTCATGTGTTCACATTATCGAATGAGCTTGTGGCACCACCTATTAGCACGGTTCAGAAAAAAGGCATTCTTTGTCCAAAAAAATTTTACCATCCTTTTTTGAAATACTACCTGAATCAAAAAACCTCTGTTGAAAACAACTGATTTCATAAAAAAAACTTACAACAATATTAGACAGTTTTTGAAATATTAAATTCTATTTAATAGTTGTCGTGTTCCTTCCCACTTAAATGGTATTTTATCAATATACACAAAGAAAATGGTTAATATTATTAAAATTAGTAAGATTAAATACCGTTTTTATTAGTTTTAACAACATTAATTTTATTCTTTCAGTGAGTATCAATAGAATTCCTTTTTTATTAATGCTCATCTTCTTTAAGATGTTATACTTTATGTGGCATAAGCAAACATTTTACTTCAAATCCAGAATTACAAATACGCTTGAAGATTTAACGTGTTTTTCTTGAACCTAGCTCGGTGTGTGTATTGTTCCTAAATTTGCTTTTATCTACGGACAATGGAATGCTGGATAAAAACTATTATATCATCCAAGTCCATATGTACAAGGTTGCTGACTAACCGAATTTTATAGTGAGCCTCCGTATGTAATCTTACAACTTCAATTACAGAAGAAATGAAACTGAATGTCTATAATATAAAGGAACTCTTTTTGTTGAAAACAATAGGTAGAACTAAATATTATTTTCCTGTCACTGGAACACACCGAACTAAAAACGGAAATAATCACCTGTTAAATTTTACTAGTTACCACTATAAAGGAAATAATATCAATTTATATTGAAATTTGATATTAACGTAAATCTATTATAATCTGCAAGAAATTTGCAATAAAACACGGACGTACACCACACAGTAACTTGGAAAACTACTAAAGATGACCCAAGACTACTCAAAGAACTCGTACGGCTTGGTATTCCGGATGACTTCGCTATGAAATACACATTCTTAGGAGGAAGCGCATGAGGAGGACGAAGGAGATTCTCTTCACCTCTGGGAAAGCTTGCGCTAGTGCATGCATCCATAGTTTTGACGAAAGGACGAATGCCCGAAACACATGCGCTATGTGCTCTAGGCGCATGCACAAAATTGAATGAAAAGACGCATCATTTGGACGCGCCTTTAGCGGGAGGAAATCGACTGCATATTTAGGGAGTCTGTGCACACCATAAAGTCAGCACTATTGACTATTTGCGCATGCGTAAATGCACTAAATTGGTACGTAACTTGAACTGCACATTTAGCAGAAGATCGATAGTGCTTTAACGCTCGAGGTGGCACAAACTCCCTAATGAGTCCCCGCTTACGCGCCAACTCCAAGAGTTATCGGGGTCCCGCTATTTCGCCGGATTTAGCGGGAGATCCCGGGCGACTTTTATCGCATTGTAATCGATCATACGGAAGAGCGGGCCTGATGGCCCGAGTCTCGCCACGCAAAATAAGGCAAATTCAATTCAATTCAATTCAATTCAATCATTCGGTCATATTAATGGAATTTGTTCTCGTCTGTGACGGTGCAGAGTGCTGCTAACATTTCCATGGTGCTATATTTGCTGTCTTTTCGTGTTTGTCAACTGATTTGATTTAAGTTTCATTAGTGCTATATGAGTGCCATTTTCTAGCCTCAATTGCTCGAAATCATCGTCAGTTGTAATTCATTGGATTCATAGTAAAGGCTTCACAAGAAATCGGCCAAGTATCAGAAAGCCTGTAAAATGCATGGTGAATTCATTGGTTAGGTCAAAGTGAACTACTATCGCAGAAGAAGAAATGTCATTAAAAATTAAATAAAATTTTTAAAAAATTAAAATATTTGTATTATTTCTAGTTAGTGGGTCAAATGTTATAAATCGGTTACCGCAAGAAAAAATTTTAGTATAGATAATTGTATTTCTTGACTTGCATATAAATTTACCAAAAGTTTGAATTACATGATTAAACCCCACCCACAAACTGTGAAGCATCCCTCTAGTAATAATTTATTAATAAATTTGAATGCTGAAGAGGGCTTCTGTATTTACTTTCATACAGATATTCTAAAGTAAGGTTTGTAGGCTAGAACACTAATGCGTTGTAATTTTGAAGACTACCATGAGTGCAATGGGATTTTGAATCCTGTACTCAATGAAAGTGGGTCTTGACATTCAGCATTGTGTGGATCTTAACATACGAAGTTTGCCAGTGTATCATTACAGTATGTCAAGGTGTAGTTTAAGTCAATCAAGTTGGCACATTATTTGTGTGAAGAAAATATTATTGATTCTACAATATTCTACAATATTACCGAAATAGTGAATACCTTGGTTAACAAAATAAATTAGCGAAGAAAAAGATTTATTTTTCTCACATTCATTCTGCCGACTAAACCGACTGAAACAGGCCTGGAGTGGGGGCAAAAACGTTTCTTCCAGTTTCGACATGCAATTCACATAGTCGTGGGGGAAGACGCCCTTCCTATGTGCCAGGGCAGAAGACGCATCGTAGGGAAACGCTGCCCGAGTGAATATCAAATTTTGAATGGAAAGGGCTTGATTCAAACTGTCGACTCCTGCTCCTAAACCTTTAAATGCATCTAAAAATCGCAATTCCACTCCGATCCCGATCATCTAAGAAACGAACACGAATCTCTCGTTATTATGTGGAATCGCGCTCAGTTGATTGCCATTGCTCTCTGCCCAGGATTACAGAAGAAAATGCCAGTTGTATCCGCTTCCATTATGCATCACGACGGGAATGTGTTTCGGTTCCCGGAAGTTGACGTTGCAATCTTGATAAGCTGCTGTACGGAAACACGCGTGAAATGATCGTGGTTAGGAATAGTATTTTAAAGAAAAGACCTCTTGCTGATGCAACATGAGTTAGATTTTTTAAAGTAATTTCGTGTTCCTCCCGCATAAGGAGAGAAACAAGATGAATCAAATGAAAATCATAATATTTTGCAAGGGTCACTAAATGATCAATCATTTGGTTGGCGACGTCGCGTCCGCGATTCTCTATTCTTTGGGAGCGTGTTTCATCAAAACCGCGCACAACTTGGAGGGACACGGAAAAGGGATCGTGATTTTTATATGCCTCAAGGAAGGATTCGCTCGGCGAAGGCTCACATGAAGAGACAGCAATGGTGAGCGCTTCAAAATCAACACACACCGCAATCGGGCATCTCTGTTGTTTTTCCTGATTTTTGAAGTGCATGAATCGATTCCTTGGTGCATCTGGTAACGGCAAACGTGACGGTGACACGGAACTACAATCTAACAAATGAGCATCGAGTTTCTCTTGTGTTTGAAACAGATACAAACACCGTTCGCAAGCGAAAACCTTATGACCGTGGGAATTGTGTTGGCCACCTACCAGCTTTTCCAAATTTTATATCCAAACTTAGTGAAAGATGCTCTTTGATGCATATAACAGCAGATTGAATTCTCTTTCTTTTGTTACCGCAAAGTGCACTGGGCCTACAACATTCTACGTTTTCTTTTCAGAACACCAAACGAGATTACAGACACGATTTAGATTTATTTAGTCAAAAAACAGTAATAACTGTGCGACCTATGGGGGAGAAAATTATTGAGTTCCAGAATCCCTTCCCAAAATTTTAAAAATAAGTATAGAATGTTTATAATGTTCATTATAAATAAGTAAATAAAAATAAAATTTAAAAAGTGCAAGATCAGCGACATTTGAAAAATTAGACATTTTTGTTCCCGAGATATAGAAAATGTTTTTGCAACGGTAAACGAACTGCAGATTATATTCTCTGCATTGATAAAAAAATAAACACTCGCCCTTACCTCCTCCTACTACTACAAGCTAAAGGAGAGTTGAAGAGAATGTGCGCATAGTGAAGTTACATTTTCGTCCAGAACCCAAACTAGGGGCCATCTCAGCATTTGCTCAATGGATCAGGGAAACTGGACAAAAACCTCATCGAGATGGGGGTATTGACCCGAAAGCGGAGGTACATTATTTGTTACAAGCATATTAAAACTGTTCAAAACAAAATTAAATACAAATGTAAACTAATAAATTACATATCACTGTTTTGTTAAATAAACATTATTTTCCTTTTTGCTGATCAGTATAGGCTCTAATTGTACAGAAACAGTTATGTTGCAGAAAAAATTTTACTTCCACCTGAAATTTGTGTACCGACTTCAGTTGTTTAATGTGATCTGGTAATGCGTTATAAAATAACGTACATGTATTTTATGTGGATTTCTAGTAGTGAGCTGTTGATACTGACACTTGAATGTGATTTCTACCACGTGTGTTATAACCAATAGTGCATGAAAACATGTTCCCTTCAGCAAGTAGAGGAAAAGAGTCGGTCCTGCAACACAACATTCAGTGTAAACAGGATGTTCACACGGGGTGGGCGTCCACTGTATACATCAGCTAATGTGAAGTCACAAGCTCGTTTGACCGTCCTTGTGACATCACAAGGTCGCGCACAACGGGATGGAAGTCTTCCGCTTCACCGTGAGTGGCGGTTGGTGGCGGTATGCTTCTCATGAAGACGTCACGCGGCGGTGGCAACATCCCACAAGATGTCGGAGACATTCCACAACTTTACAACTTTTGCTAAATCGTTCTCTTCAAAGACGGTAAGGTCACCTGGGGCCTTCGAAGCGTTTTTCCATATCGCGGCGGCTTTGTCTTTCCATCCGCCGCTGTCGTCTTCATATCCAGTAATATTTACTTCATGCAGATTTTGTAAAGTAAGAAAAGAACTGTAAGAAAATAATGCAGATTTTGATCTGTATTCTCAGACTCTGATGTTTTTAAAATTTACAAAATGTTACTTTTTCGCCATTTTTGTATTTAAAATAAATCCGCCAGGCACTGACTCCATTCTGTTCCTCCGCTCCTCCTCTAGTCGTCCGATATTGTTGTTTATTTGTTAATAGGGTAGGACAGACAGGGCAGGGCAAAGGAGGCGAGGGCAGCAGCAGCATGAGTAGTCCACAAGGAGTTGTGGCAACACTACCAAGCGGAGAGATCGTCTTTCTCTCTCTCGCAGACGACACACATCAGCTGGCGGTCCGCGCTATCATGTGATGTCACAAGGACAGGCCACGCGAACTTGTGACGTCACATCAGCTGGTGTTTACAGTGGACGCTAACTGGATGTCAACATCCGGTGGGAACAGGATGTTGACACCTATGTGTTGCAGGACCTGAACTTTCCCTCTACTTATTCAATTTATAACATTTATAATTTTTATACCACTTGCCCTTTATTACTAATATTTCTTGTCACTTTTGTCCCCGTAAGGAAAATTCCGATTACTCTCGCGCCCAGTACTGGTATTCCAATGTGCCAGAGAGAGAGAGAGAGACAGATATACGCTCGGTAATAGTGTCACGTTTCCAAAGCACTGGGTGTTCTCTCCAGTATATATAGTGCTCATTGGAAAAGCCACACCGGACGCTGGTACCGTTGCATGGAGAGCTGGTAGTATTAAGAAACATTTTGAAACTGGTACAAAAATAGTTTTTAACAGTTGTCAACAACAAATAACACGATGTAGGTGTATAAGATGCATTATTCAAAAGAAATTCTTAATACATTTGTTGCAATGCCTTGCAACGAGGTGATAATTTTGTTATCAATCTGCATTTAAAATTCCCGTTTATATTGTGGCGCAAACTGGTGTCTGAAGTTCATTGGCTGAAGTGATAAGATGTGCAAGAGAGATAAGATGCGCGAGTCTATTAAGATGCTCTAATAGGATGGAGTTTGTGCACCCTCGAACGTTGAAGTACTATCGATCTTCTGCGCACGCGCAGATGATCAATAGTGCTGTCCGCTATGGCGTGCACAGACTGCCAAGGAAATATATCGATAGGAATAGGGAGTCGATCTTCAGCGTATGCGCAGTACAATTTTCGTATTACCTTGTTATATCAGTGCAAGTACAGAAGATCGATAGTGCTGTTGATTTCTGTAATGCTTCGAGATGCAAAACACCCAAGCGAGTTTGTGCACCCTCGAACGCTAAAACAATATCAATGTTCTGCAAATGCGCAGTTGAAGTTTCGCAACACTTTTGAGCATCTGCGCAGGTGTTTGAAGATCGATAGTGGTGTCCGCTAGCGCGTGCACACATTTTTGTATGCCTTAGCGGACAATAATCGTCTGCAATCTCGATCTTTGGCGTATGCGCACATGCATAAAATTTACATGTGCAGACGATCGATGGTGCCATCGATTTCTGGAACGCCTTGCCGTGCAAAGAAGGGAGGTACATGTTTACGTCACAATATTAGCGAGACTTTTTAATGCAGCCAATTAACAAAACAATCATCACCCTCCCAAAAGTCCTTGAAATATAAATGAAGCATTTTTTAATATTGAAACTTTTATTTTAATTACATGGACGTCGTTTTACTTTTATTTAAAAATTCTCACTTTATGACACTTTCAAAATGTTTTTCAACCCTTCCTGATCTCCAGACAGCATGGCGGCATGCATCTGGTCTGACGTTTTATATGAAGTGTCTGTGTTGTTCGTTCGTAAACTGTTGCTGCGCAGAACGAGTAAAAATCGGTGCAGGTGTAGCCCACTCATATCAGTTCACCATGCATGCAAACATTCCCTAATCAACATTCGATTTCTTTGTTTCCGATTATCGCTTGAATCTATTTCAAAAGGCCGGAATCATCATGGAAAAACATGGGTGAGCTACACCGGCGCTACGATTTTTGCCCGTTCTGCACTGCACAAGTTTACGCCACGAACCACGTGACCACAACACAGGCACTTCGTTTGAAAAGTTAGAGCAGATGGCAGGTCATCATGTTGCATGTAGAGCGAGAAGTGTTGAGAAACGGATAGAACGTGGTAATAAGTGAAAATTTGCAACGCAAAAGCACACGATACGGTGAAATTGAAATAAAAGATGCAATATTTAAAACATGCTTTATACATCTGTTTCAATAAGTCGTAATAAGGTGAAAATATTTGTATCTGTCTGCACTTAAATATCTCTGTAATATTGTGACGCAGACGTGCCCGAAGCTCATTGGCTGAAGTCAGATGCGATGAGCAATAGCTCACCCATGTATTCCAATCATGATGAAAAGGTATGGGAGAGTTATTTTGGGGCGCCGATTTTTGCTCATTCCGCGCAGCACCAGTTTACGTCAAGAACCACTTGACCACACACGTGCACTTCGTTTGAATTCAGACCAGACGCTGGTCGCGATGTTGCAGAAAGAGAACGAGAAGTGTTGAGAAACATTTTGAAAATTACATAGTGTCAATTTGGAACGGTGACCAACAAAAAAACACGATAAAGGTGTAGTTGAAATAAAAAAAGCAATATTTTAAATGTATATATTCTATTCATATACATTTTAATGACATGTAACAAGATGATAATTTTGGTATGTGTCTGAATTGCCTGATAGTTCCTATTAATATTGTGACGCAATATGGTGCATACCGTTCATTGGCTTAAGCCTGACAAGCTGCAAAATAGCTCAGCCATGTCTTTTCACCATGGCCAGAATTGAATTAACCTTTTTGACACTGATTTTTAACCCTTTTGCAATCTTAGCAGTACGGACTTTTTTTAAATAGACGAATTTGTTTGACCCCGAACGGATTTTTAACCACAGCGAGTGTTCATGCGAGCAAGGTGGGAACGCAATAGCCCCTCACGGACAGAGGGCCATAGTGACACGACGTGTATATACGAGTCGAAATAAGAACGATGGCAATACGAGCTAAAATAAGGAGATGGTGAACGAAAAACGGTGATAGTTGATGCTCATACATGAAAATATTACGGTTCAAATAATAATAATAATAATAATAATAATAATAATAATAATAATAATAACAATTATACAGAAATTGGAACATTTAAATAGTAATACACTGTTTTTAATGTTTTTATTTTCCATTCTAAATAATGCGACCTCCGCCGCTAACGTGCAATCACGTATGCTTTTCTTGGTGTGAAAAAATACACCGGTCCGGCTCTGCGAAGTTTGCATCCACAGTATGGCGGTGAGACCTGTCACACTTCACAGTGGTTTATTCCGTGGAAGGGTGTAGAGCCCCATTCAATTGCTGCAAAAGATTGTACAATCTTGAAAGTAATGATTTCCGGGAAATAGTTTGATGGAGGATGAAAAAGGTAAGAATATGAAGATAAAAATGAAAATTTAACAGACACAGTATAATTTGAAAACTAATAAGGTCCACTTTTTCTGTGAAAGAGCAAAAAAGGAGAAGACGGAAACACACAAAATTGTACTGACAAAAATACCTACATAAAACATTTGAACACTGTAAAATACCAAAATAACCCTTTTAAAAATATGTACTCAGAGAATTAACAGGAATTATGTTCGTCCTTCGTCGTACTTCTGCGACGCTGCTAGACCCACACGTGTTTTCCGTAAACACAGTGAAAGAAAGAGAAATGCGAGATAGAAGATACTTTTCTACTCGGATTTCCTTGTTCGAACGCCTCCAGCGATTGGGCAAGTGATTTACTTTAGCCTATCATCGACTAGATTGGGAAATTTTGGAGAACTTTCTGGAACTTCTGGGAGGGAAAAACAGGGGTTTTCGTGGACTCTTGCGCGATCGCGCGCGCACACATAGAGAGAGGGGGAGAGAGGGAGAGAGAGAACAGAGCAAGGAGAGAATACGTGCAGAGGTTGGAGGCCTCAGAAGTGTTATTTCTGATCTTTTTCTGCGCGCGCACCTCAGCGCGCAGTCACTTGGGTTAATTTTGCAACTTTGAACTTTGAAAATTTTCGACCCGCAATGTTAGCGGGTCACATGATTTTATGTGCCGTGCTTGGCCTCAAATTAGTGAACGTAGTAATTATTCACTAAATTAAATACGTTTGTAAGTCCGTTAGTTTTATTAGTTAGCCCAAGTACCGCGTTCAACATCTGCTCTCGCTAACAGATGCAACAGTTCAAAGCTGAAGAACAGTTCTACTTTGCTTTCCAAAATTGTTACGAGCAGACAAGGTAAATTATTCTGTGCCAGAATTCGGCATAATCACACCGAAATGACTTCGGGAACCGTAGTGATCTCAGCCTTACACATCAAAACCAGAGAAGCATTGATTGGTGGCGTGAAGATGACCGAAGCGTTGCTCCCCGGCCCCACTTCAGGATAATTACCTTTTGGAGAGCCTTTTCGAAGTCATTTATAGACAGATTGTAAGAGATTTCACTCGTTCGTCTTTACTGCCGACTGGAACGTTCTCTCTACTTAGCGGCTTCTAGTTAAAGTGAAGCGATCTGTTCTTGTGAATCGTTGGTGTAGAGCATGCAGGTCGATTTGAGTGAACTATTGTACTACGTTGATCATTTTAGAACTTTCTTCAATGTGGCTTAATCACAGTCTGAATATGTCAATAGACATTTAATTATGGGGTGAGAGGGTAAAATTTTCGTACGAGAATACGTGATTGGTCACAATAAAGTATTATAATGACGCGTTGCTATTAAAAAAGAGTAAAAATATTTGGTATCACTTAGTTATTAGAAACGTTTCTAAATTAAAATACACTGTTGACGTCACGCTTCCACTACCAGATCAGTCTGTCGCATGAGTAGAGAGGAGAACGGAGAGGAGTTCTTTTTGTACGAGACGCCGAGACACGAGAAGTGAGTGTTTCTTTAGCGAGACGTCGTGTAGTGAGCCACTTTTTCCAGTATGATACGTAGTGGTATGAATGGTGCTGTTTGCACGAGAATTTTGGGGGGAGCAGCCACTTGGTGAAAGAGCAATAGAATCGTATAGCAACTGTTAGCAAAACGGGAATTAAAATCACGAATTTGAAAGAGAAGTTGGAACTTTGTTCAAGTGCATTGAGTTTCCGGAGTATTTAAGTGAAATAGTTCGCATTATAGAATTGAATTACACTAAATAAAGTAAAAATAAAATAGTGACTAATGCTCTTTCAAAATAATACACACACACACACACACACACACACACACATATATATATATATATATATATATATATATATATATATATATATATATATATATATATATATATATATATATTGTGACGTACCTTAGTTTGTGGTACTTTTCACTACATTTATTTTTAGAAAGGACGGGTGTCTTGGTTCGTGAATGGGGCTCGTAAGGTTTGACAATAACAATGAAAAAACTCAACTATAATTTTCTTTAAACAAATAAGCAATTTATTATCGAAATCACACATTTAGTACATCAATTTCAATCTGAGTACTCCCTGTTTTGGTACCAAAACTATACCCTTGATCTTAGATTTCACAATACCTTGAATACCAAAAATAGTTCGTTTCTTCTCAAATGATTTCCAACGGCTGCCACGATCGGCGGCCTTCGGCGCGACTCGGCGCCCCTTCGGGCGGTTGACTGCGTGGACGCTCGCGACACCGGCCCTCTGCGGCGGTTACACCATACCTCTGCTTCAACTCCGACCGTTGCACGTGTCTTCCAAATCGAGTAGGCACTGCTTCTATATTACTGTCCGCCTATCCCTTGCAGTTTATATCGATGCTTTCTTGCGGCACAATCCACCAATTCTCCTTCGCTTTCCTTTTTACAATAACGCCGGCACGTGGCCACTACCCACGCCGTTATCAGCCACGCGGCTTACAGTTCTTGCCTTTTTCACCACTGTTCCTGACACCAATACCACGATCACCAGCTTGCGCTATTTAATATTTGCCTCTGTCACACTTAACTCACTTCTTGTTAACTTCCCTTACATTATTTAACTTAATTTTGTCCTTCTTTTACCGCGCGCACCAACATCGCTCCGCTCTCCTTAGAGTTCTGTTCCACACTGCAACTGCCGCCGTCTCGCCCCGTCTCGCCGCCTTCTCGCGCCTGACTCGTTCCCTTGTCACGTCCGTTACTCGCCGCCGTTGCCGCGCAATTCAAAATGGGCGTAATTGGAAGAAAATGCCCTGCGTTTCGAATTAATTAGAGAAACGCTCCGCGTTTCAATATATGTGTGTGTGTGTGTTTGTGTGTGTGTCAAATTTCTAGCACGAGCATACATAGCGAAAAGTTGTCCAAAATGGGAACGGCAGGTCAAATGGGGACGTTCAGTTTTTTACTGATAAGGGATGCTTAGGGTGGCCAGACGGTACTACTACACTAGAAGGCCTGTCAAATAGTTTGAGAGACGTTGTGGTGTGCGTGTAATTGTTTGGTTTATGAAAGTTTTAATGTTTTTGTTGACAACCGCTATGACTTCATCTACCTAGTGTATTGGATCTTAACAAGCTTATTTTTTCGTTCACATGAGGTGAGTAAAGCAATGACTCTCCTAGTTTAAAGGTACATTTTGACAAACAAAGTATTACGTTATCTCATCTCGCATAGTTGAAAAAGGACTGCGTGTTTGCTAGCGGTCGTCATAGCGCCCGAGAATGGAGATGATCCCTATACCTTCTGCAACGAGCTTTAGACAAATTCCGAGGGTATCGAAAGCTGGATTGTGTGGTACATGTGAAGGTTGGGCACATAAAGCCTGTTCCAATGCCGAAGAAGAGATTGCACGTTTATGTGTGACATTTTGCGTGATTTAGGCCATATTTTGTACTTGTACAAATTAGAATGTTAATAAAAACAAATTTATAAAATGAAAAGATGTTTATTCTTGTTTCACACTTGCCATAGTTTACTTAATTTATTTATTGTGATGTGATAACCCCATTTTAGCCAACAGGTCTTTCAAAACGGGGACATTGCATATTTTCACGAAAAGGTATTTTCAATGGAAGTCAATGTTTTTGTAAACACAAAGGTTCGGCCGGCATTAATAGATCACTGAAAGAAGTTCGCAGCGTGTCATATCGGCTGATGAAGTACAGAGGGGTGACGTATGACGGCCCAATCTGCCAATTTTGGACATCGAGTCTCGTCTTCCCGAAAAGCTTGCGGATATTGGTGAGGTCCTGGGTGAGTGCCAAGGAGAGCCCTGCTACAACGCCACGACTGGAACTGCTCAACCAGACGATCCGAGTGCGTGCAATCTTTCGAGGCAAGGTATTCAACTTGTCCCCATCACGTATGTTTGTTCATCTCCATAGAGAGAAAAAATTGTATTCGAGTATACGAGTATAAAAGAAAGAATCGGAATATTTTAGTGAACAATTGTATTGAATGTTTGGCTTTGTGCCTTTCTATTTTAAAATAAACGCGTTCTCGACACTCTGGTGGGCAACACTTTAAAAGGACATTACTAGTGTATTGTTTAAATCCGAGTAGATTAGTAATCCGGATGCATCCATTCGATCCAAACGTCTCTGCCTGACGTGCTCAATGTCGGCGATGGATGGCAGGTAAGTTGTGTGCTTGGCGCCGCCCCCCCAAAAAAAATTTGGCGTGCACGCCTAAAATCCGGTAACCACCGACGCACTCCCGTGTAACGGTACTTCCTTCTTTATGGTGGGGATTCATCTATCTAGCGATCTCTCTCTCTCTCTCTCGGTATATATATATACATATACATATATATATATATATATATATATATATATATATATATATATATATATATAATGTACTTTTGGGGTAGACCAAAATTTTTTTCACCCGCTGGGTTCTTAAATTCAAGTTTTCGACGAGAAAACATGTTCGGTAAAACGAATTTTATCTTCCTCCTTCATTCGCTCAAACATGGCATTTTTGGTACTTTTTTGACATTTGGTCTTGTAGAATGCAAGAGGTGCATCGGAAATGTCGGGGTTTTTTGTTTTTCCCACATTAATATCAAAGAATCCTTGCACATATATTTTTTGGAAGACGTATTCCTTTTTACAAATTGCTAAATATTATCATTTTTCAATATTTGTGATTTTTTAACCCATACATTGTTCAAATCACCCGTTCTTCATGAAAATTGATACATAGAGGTTTTCTGAATCGCTGAATAGAAATTAGATGTCAGATTTTGGAAATGGGTTTTATTTGCAAGACTTTCTGCTGACAGTATCCAGTCTGCACTGCTTTGCTGATCTGCAGCAAGTACTGCAGATTCGTGTTAAGGTCACTCGGATTTATATCAGGCAAACACACTTCAGGTTGTACGGTATCAAAGTCTACTACCGAAAGTTTTTCACAATGAATAATCAATTTGCTTATTAGACCAACGTGTGAAAAAAGACCGTTTTTTCTTTCATCGTCGTGTTCAAATAAGTTACTCAAAGGCAATTCATTAGCATGTATTTCGTATATGAACTATTGAACTGCTACCTTCCGCTCCAGTCCAAATTGCCTAACAACGCCATTGTGAATGCAAATGTTTGTCGGTGTTCCATCACATACCATGACGTTTTAAATTTTTAAAATCTGACATTGATTTCTACTCAGCGACCCAACAAACCTCTAGGTACGAATTATTATGAAGAATTGGCGATTAGAACGATGTATGGGTAAAAAATGTATAAATATTGAAAGAATTGACGGCGTCAGAAAGAATGCTCTGAACGAGCTTTGTAATCTCAAGGGGCAGGATCTCTTGGAGTATGAGAAAGATTTACATCCAGACACAGAATTAGGTAAAGACAGTGCTTATATTCTGCAGCACTGACAAAGAATACACAAAAATCCCAGATATTGCACACAAATATTCAATACGAAATCAAAAATACTGTTCACACCCTTTAAAAATTTGTTATTGCTTACTCACTCTGGTTCGAGTAATTCTTCCTAATTCACTACCATGTTACAACAAATACCCGTGCACGGTAACTATTGCTTGGCCAGCACCGTTTAAACAACAAATATTAACTCCCTATGACTGAGGAGTGCAACAAAATTATACCCCTCTTTCTCCACAGACTTAGATTTTACGCAGAACACGTTGTTGAATGGCTTACTTACTACAAATATTTACAATTAAATTTTCCTCGTCACGATTAAACAAAATTGAGGAACAAAGATTAACACAGCTTTTCTCGTAACATTTAACATTAGAATGAACTTCATTACCGGCGTACAAGGTTCTTTCAATTGCTTTGCCGTTATCTAGATTTTACGTGAATACGCAAACACAATCACAGCCTTTCTGCTGCTGCGCTATCGTTCAAGTCTTTGTCGGTTCCCAATCGTTTTACAAAATTTCTGTTATCTTTGACGGGCGCTCAATGCGCAGCTTGCAAACCGTTCTGCGTCGCCGTCAATATGACCTTGGCCCACTTTCGACTGGACCGTAGCCTCGCTTCCTCGCCGTCCGCGATGTCACTTGAAACGCCTTCTTCTTTCGCTTCTGCCACCAGATCCACGTCCAATCTTCTTTCGTTTCGCATCTTGACCACGCCCGGCATCGGAATCGGCCTCTGCTTCTTTCTTCGCCCTCTTCCTACGCGGCACGCCAACGCGTATTTCACAGTCCTCGCGCGTGTTTGCTAACGGCGTATCGGTTTTATGGCGTTCTTTGCAACCCTTCTTAATCGTGTAGCTAACTACACAGTTCTACTGACGCCTCTCAACAGCTTACAGTTCTCGCTTCCGCCTCGTTAGCTACTCCACCTTTTGCTCACCGCTCTCGGCGTCTCGTACAAAAAGAGGGACCGATCAGAAATCTGCTCCGTTATTTATAAGTAGCGTAACGTTACGTCGAACCCTTCCGCCTTTTCCGTGAGCTGGAAGTTAACCGCCGTCGCGCCGCGGGCAGCAACTAACAGATAGCGCTGTTTCGTTAGTAATTTATACAATTCGCCTGTGCTCCGGTGATCTCTGGATTCGCCGACGCTGTGTAGGTGTTGTGGGGTTTTCGAGCTTGTCTCAAACGCCACTATATATATATATATATATATATATATATATATATAAACGAAATGACGAAAATCCCCGCCTAGCAATTCCTAGGCGCCTGGTAGGGAATTCGCAGATATCATGCCATTGCGAGGTTTATGATAACTCTGGGCAGTGGGATATTTTGGGGTGATGAAAGTAAATTCAAACAAGTACACAGAAATCAATTGAACTGGGTTTAATATTCTGTTAGCTGATTACACTGAACACACATAAATAAAAAACAATAGAACAAAATAGTACCTCTCTCTTTTTAAGAAAGCGTGAAATCTTCATTAACTTCTTTGGGCATACTTTAATATCTGGAAATTCCCGTCGTTCAGCTTACTCATGAATTTTACTTCAATTTCTACTTAATTTACCTAGTGACTCCGGATTCGGATTTCAACATTTAATCCAAAGCAAATTTAACATAAAAATGTGATCAATTACGTAACACTCTCAAACAATTTATTGTTACTGCGAACAACATAAATTGAACACAAATCCCATTACAGTTCAGCAGGCAAATTTCTTAAAATGGCAGGAATATTAGATTTTTACTAGATCCGTTCAGTATTTTACCTCCCATAGAAACGTCCCTTTCCATAAGTTCTCCCTCGGTCGCGGGGCGTTAACCTACATTACAGCGCTTTTGCAGCGCTCGCCGTTACCTCTCGCTGCGCTGCCCGCTGCTGGTCTCGGAGCCCGGAGTCTATCATTTTATGATCATAAAACATTGCATATTTGACTCTATACTCGTGTGCCATATTAGTCCGAATATGGTGAATTTTATTACAAATCATAGAAGTAGACGCTTTTCAAATAACCCTAGATCCGTACTTTTTATTCCCAAATACGTTTAATTTAGATACGATTAAAGCTTGATATCTCTACTTTAAGAACCTGGCTTTGAACGATTTAACTGTTTCACTGCAATCGGGTAAAATTGCGCCGCGCGCCATCACTGTTAACGACCCACTTTTGAGCCGCATTGCCGAGTCCTATTTCTTTATTCCCTATTCGAATACATTATATGGCATTTGGAAGCTCATGAGCACTATTCCCCTCTTTGTTTCGGTGCGTGCAACAGTGACCATGTCATATCGCTCGCCGGCCTGCCGCGCGTGACGCGCGCCCACCGGGCCTGCCCCGTTGGAGGTGCACTCGTTAATGCATTCCGAAAAGCTTCTCTCCTTTTACAGATTTATTCTGCATTTCAAAACCTCAGTTCATGTGGTTTATTAACATTTCCAAGCGCAAGTATCGCGCACGCGGACAAGTAAGCAGCACATGGCGCCGAGGGAGGCTCAAAAGACTATTGAGGGTTGAAGTGCATATATTCGTGAAAATTAAATTAATGGAATTAGAAGTTGAAACTTAAATTGCTGATGGAATCTGATGAAAAAATC
Source organism: Gryllus longicercus (assembly GCA_038098605.1). Classification (NCBI taxonomy): domain Eukaryota; kingdom Metazoa; phylum Arthropoda; class Insecta; order Orthoptera; family Gryllidae; genus Gryllus; species Gryllus longicercus. Next base: position 928,037 of record JAZDUA010000365.1, read on the forward strand.
ATCCTTTTGTATTTTATCTGAACGAAAAAACATCGGGTTCGCAAAGAAATGAGAAGCTTATCTGCATTAATGCAATGAAAACAGGATAACACAATATTTAGGGAAAATCTTTGATTAAAAACAAATTGGAAAAACCAACAAACAAAACTTACTTCGATGTTTTTATTTCAACTTTGATTATAAGGTTTTCTCTGTTGTTTCTTTGATTATTAGGTTTTCTCGGGTAGTTATTTGACACCATATAATATATTTTGTTTCAAAATTTGGCACCGAAATCCTTTATCTTATTAAATTTATTGTCTTCTACTGTGTTGCATCATAGCCTTAGACTGATTGAGAAGTTTCAGTGACAATTTTCGCCTGGTACTCTACGGCCCGAGTGTGGCAAGAGAACCGTAACGGACTTTTGAAGGCGGTGTAATCTTCAACTACGATTTTTGTCAATTCATTGTCTAGTATTTGTCTGGATATAGGGTGTTCCGTGATGGTATCATCCCACTGCATCAACTCTGTGCAATTTTGAAGCTTCAAAATTTAATTCTGGTAGTATATTTTCTTCTGCATTTGAAGATTTTATTCAATGCATCGATTCTAACATCCAGTCGATCATCAACCATCATAGACAAAGGGATATTTTCAGAGTGGGAAAATAAGTATTGCGTTGAATAACAGGATCGATGACTGATTTTATTTCTTGATCTAGTACTCTCGAAAAGTTGTACGGTTTTCACCACTAGTTTCACAGCCTTAATTACAACAATGTAAACTTAAACCACTTTGCATTCGTTATTCACTAATTGGTTTAATTAAAACTGCCTCAATAAAACATCATCCTGGTTCAAAACCTGGTATTTAGAACCAAACGAATCCAAATCTAATCAAGAAACAGTCACTTCAAGAAATAATAACAGCCTCCCTATCAAAATGAATAATACGTACCTACCACAAGCAGAATCCGTTAAATACTTGGGCAGGCATCTAGACCGGCGACTCACATGGAAAAAGCATATCGAAACAAAGAGAAAAGAACTCGATATCAAATTACATATACTTTACTGGACGATAGGTAGTAACTCCCCTCTCTCCCTCCGAAATAAAATCCTTAAATACAAAGCCATCCTTAAGCCAATATGCAAACATGACATCCAAATTTGAGACCAGTCAATCCAATATAGAGATCCTACAAAGATTTCAGTCAAAAGTTTTCAGAATTCTACCTAATGCACCGTGGTACATTTCTAATTACTCTGCCTAATTACATACACGTTCCGACGGCGTACGTAACTGTAACCAACTACAGCAGCAAATATCAAGACAGACTCCAAGATAACCCTAATCACTTGGCCGCCAACTTCCTGGACAACAGCGAAGAAATACGCAAGCCATTAGATTTAACACATAAATTTGTCACATAAAACTATTTTAATGTAACAGTCAAATTAATGTTTGAATTCAGAAGATCCACCAAAGGGTGTATTTCCCCCCCATGTTTTTTATATATAAATATTATTATTTATAATTATATGTTAAAAATTTCACTCAATGTTCTAAATAGAACAAATTGTGAAATAAAAATTATAAAAAAAATAAATAAATAAAGAACAAGGGTCCGCTGTTGGAGCTCACGCCGTAGCGCCGCCGCCCGCAGAGCTGCCCTGCGAGGGCGAGGTCAATTGGGGAAAGGCCACCACCAGCGTCGGAACGGGCTGCGCGAACCCGCTTCGCCTATTTGGAGCCGTATCTGCGAAACTTGCCCCGCAACCCGGATGCGAAGTTGTGACTTCCCGTGCAAATGAAATGTGAAAAAAATTAATTTGTGAAAATAAAATGTGAATTGCATTCCGAAATTTCAATGCCAAGGATTCGCCAAAAGTTTGTAAGAATTAAATTTATTAAGAACGAATGAACGGTGAATTTTATGAAGTCATACAAGACGAGAGGTTCATTAGGAGCAGAAGCATATAACTTTTAATAAAACATTGTACAAAATCAGATCGTTAGATCGTTTCTTGATACAGTAACTCACAAAACTATTCGGACATTTATTGTTTTAACCAAAAATTGCTTAAATTTACTCGAAAAAAACACATTATAAAGGTTGCCTTTTATATTTCAGGATTAGAGAACAAAAACAAATATTAATCATCGAAAATCACTTTATTGTTTTTCAAAATATTCCCCATGAAGATCTATACACGTTTGCATGCGTTTGAACCAATTGTCGAAGCACTTTTGCCACTCTGATTGAGGTATCTCCAAAACATGCATTCTGAATGCAGCAACCGCTTCTTCAGGTGTCGAAAAACGTTGACCTCTCAGTTTGTTTTTTACGTACGGGAATAAAAAGAAGTCATTCGGTGCTAAGTCAGGACTATACGGCGGATGACTCTTCAAATCGATGTTTTGGGTGCTCAAAAATGCAGTTGTTTGAGCCGATGTGTGAGAAGAGTTCGCATTGTCGTGGTGAAGAGTGATCCGTCTTCGGCAGTAGGTTTTCCTGATTTCTTGGAAGACAGCCGGCACAAATCGTTGTGTACCACTCAGAATTGACTGTTCTGCGTTGTTCTAGTGGTGCGGTTGCGACATGTCCAGTTTTTCCGAAAAAAAAAAAAAACAACACAAAATCGCACAAAAATGTTCACGATTTAATTCCATTTTTGGGCCAAGATGAATCTTTTAAGTTACTGTAAACAACACAAATAGCGCTCGTATGTCAAAACGTTCTGAGTACGTATAACGTCAAAACATCCAACTTTACGATAGAGCTGTCAGTTGCCAGATTGCAACACCAGGGATGCTAAATCCCGAAACATAAAAGGTAACCCTCGTATCATTAGTTAGCAGACACACTTGATAGAATAAAATATTTTTATGTACGTAAACTTTTTACATACTTTCAACAATATGTATTTGTCCGATTAAAATAAATGTGAATCGCCGATGTAGACTTCGCTTCAACCGTTCGTACAGCCGTTGGGACAAAGTGGTAATTAATCTTTTGAGCTCCAGAAGTTGTTTCAACCCTTGCTGCACATTCGTCACCTATCAGTGGATGAACCAGATTCGTGGAAACGTTAACAGTTAAGCGAAATGATTCGAAGATGAAAACTACACCACTTCTGAGTGGCGTCAGCTGGTTATTTACCATCAGGCAAAGGGAAAATCATGCCGAAAAAATTGCAAAAGGTAATTAATTATGAAAGCACAGTGAGTGACATCATCTCTCGGTATATCAATGAAGATAGGATGGGACTGCAAGCGGAGTAGTACACTTGAAAAATTTTCTGATCGAGACGAGAAACTCGTTGCGAGAATAATAAAGGATCCAGGAATTAATACACCAACAATTATTCGTTAGAAACTGGCATTGACAATAAAGTAAATCCCGGAATCGAGCGAAGGGTACTAAGGTCAAATTTTCATAGCCGAGTTGCCAGAAAAAAAAATTATAAGTAAAGTGAACCGACGGAAAAGGCAGGGGGTTGGCTAAATAACGCAGAAAAGATTAAGATTGGTGGAAAAGAGTCATCTTTGCTGACAAATCGAAAATGACCCTCTGTGGATCCGATGAAGAATTCGAGGGCGCAGGAGACCAAATTAAGAGCTGTTAAGAGAAAACATGTAAGCAACCGTGAGGCATGGAGGTGGAATGTAATGGCGTGGGGCTGCATGTCAGTTAACGGTGGCGGTGAGCAAATGATGAAAAGGTACAACTATCTTGACATTCTGAAAGTGTTGATATTCTTGGTAATTTTATTTTTATCAGGATAATGATCCTTAGCACAAGTGGCAGATTGTTCAGCTTTGGCTGTTGTACTACTGCCCAAAGGTACTTCATTCACCCCCCTCAGTTACCAGGACTTACTGTTAGAGAACATCTTTGGGAAAAATTGGAAAAGGAGATAAGAAAATACCCAATTCATTCAACACGATTAAAGAAAATTATGCAACAATGGAGAAAAATGTATCCTCCTCATACCCCAAAACTTGGTACAAAGTATACCACATATACTAAAGAAAGAGCTGCAGCGAAAGGGAATGGCGCCAAAATATTTAACACTCTTACTCTGTTATTTTTTATGTATTTTTCTGTTCCAACATTATTTACTGTGCATATTTGTTTATATTTGCATTCAAGTGTCCAAATAGTTTTGTGAATTAACTTTTCAGAATAAAATATTCAAGTTTAAAAATATCACTTTATTATTGTAACTTTAAAGAAAATTTTGTAAATACCTTGCAACTGTAAAGTGATCATATGATATACTTTATTTTACATTTATTTTCTTCTTTTAATATTCCTAATTCATGATTATTCTGCTAAATTCCCTGTGTTTGAATAGTTTTGTGAGTCACTGAATATAGTTTAAATTCCATAATTGTGATTTTCTAGTTCATAAGGTAGTTTATTTCTGTAATTGTTTAAATTAGCTCAGGATGGTTGAATGCCACATTGGCATTAATTACCACGACCGCACCAGCTGGTAGCGAGGTCAACCTATAATAGGAGAAAGTTGTTTTTGTATGATTATTGAGTGTATGTGATTTAAATTCTTTGCTTGTTTATTGTCACCCCTCTTTATTGAAGAATACATTTTTGTTTTTCAAACAAAAATCCGTTGTCTTACATTTGTGTACTTTTTCCAAGAATAATTTTCCTAGACAGGGCATTCTGTGGGAGGAAATAATAGTAAATGAACTTGACAGGCCTGAAGGTGGATTGGTGTTGAAGTCGCCCAGTGTCTTAGGTGACACGCTGCAGGGCTGCATAGGGTTGAGGAAGCCCAATCGCTACAAGAGTGGTTTGGTGCCACCCATGTTGCAGTTGACAGCGTATTCTGTTGCAATATAAATGTGTATGTATGTATGTATATATATAAATACACACACACATACATACATACATACAGGTGTCTAGAGAGGAAACAACAAAACTAAAAATTAGCTATTAAATCAATTTTAAGCGTATTTTGTCTATACTCTTTCAATATTTTGAATGGTTGAGCTGCAATAAGCACTCCTAAAGTTGGTTTGAAAAAACACTTTCTATTTCAAATTTGCATTTCAGACACACATAAATACTTCAGAAACATGTAAATTGTTTATTATTTACAAAAGAAATAAATATATTTGTTTACAAAGAAAAATTATTCCTGCAATAAAAAAGCAATTGAATTGTGTAAATTAGGTACATATATACATACATATGACAGAAAGAGTGTGTGAGCGGGTGTGTGACACGTAAATACTTAATGATGCACATTAACGAAGTGAAACCAATTCTCTACAAAATTGGATGGAAGACATAGTCCTCAATCAAAACCTATCAATAAGATATATTATTTCACATCTGCAAAAACATGACCAGCAATAACATACAATTAAATACAAATACTATGATACAAAATCTACAAGGATTTATAGAGAAATGGAAACATAGAGACACAGAATTAATCGAAAATATTTCTTCATATTTACTTCTTCCTGTTCCCAAGATTCATCTATTTTAAGATGAACTTCATGCTTTCCTTTTAACTATTGAGATTTATCTCATTAATTTTAGGAATATATGGTATTTTTATGAACAAATATGTAGGATTTAAAGTATGTTTTATGGACACTTTGCTGCATACTCTGAATTTTCTGACATTTGGCAACGAGCAACTCCTTGACAGTCTCTTGCTTCAGTACAATTAGAAGGAACATCCTAGCAGTTATAAAAAGAAAACAAAATATTATTATAAAACGAAAACAATAAATGTTTCATGTTCACATGTATCATTGAGAATTTATGATGAACTTCATAAATTTTATAAAGTTGCTTACCGATCCTATTATAAGCTGACTGTTCTCCTGCAAGGCAATTTCGCTTTCTGGATTTGATGTGAGAATAATCAAAGAGGAGTCTGTAAAATTTGATTCATCCATGTATGTAACAGGAATATGAGATGACACCTATAAGATGGAATTTTATTAAATACAACATCTTTATTATTTGAAAATAATTACATTTAAAAGAAATGTATTTACTTCAGAAAATGAGAACACTTGCTGCTCTTGAAGTTGAGATACAGGACAAACATTTTCATGGGATGCACGAGCTTGAACATTTCCATCAGTTTTCTCCCGAACAATAGAAGGGGTGTTTTCAGCAGTTCGAACATCTTTTAATCTTCTCCAAATTGTTGTTTTTGGAACCTAGAATAGCATTAACAAATCATTTCCATCTTGAATGCAATGTAAGCACATCTTGATTTGAGTATTTCCATCACCATAAAATTGCTGTGAACAAACACACGTGCATGCGTTCTCGTACTATTAGCAATGAAATATAATTCTGCAACTTCTAACACAGTAACACTTCAGCCATCAGTTATAAAACTGGTAACCAAATGGAGAATCAAAAGTTAAAAAAATACTTTTTTAAAATTTCAAATGTTTAAATGAAAATGGGCTTCTGTCACTTAAGTATATCAGGGTCAATTGTTACAAAAAGTTGAATTTTCAGAATTTCATTGGTTTTATAGAATCTATATCATATTATTTAGGGAACATGATTCTATTGGAGCAAAAAATTAAATGAAAAAAGTGGAAACATTTTCGAGAATATATTTAGGCATTTTTAAAAATTTCATTTAACCCAAAATTACATGAAAGCACTATTTTAAAAAATTGTACAAGGAGTGTTTTTTTCAATTTAAGTTCCAGAACGACTTCATTAAGAAAGAATATGTACCTTATCATCTTCAATAATATAGTTGGTGAAGGGGGTAAAAAATAATAAACTTTTGCAATTTTCAAAAATTCAGAGGTTTAATGAAAACTATTTCAATCAATAAAACTCAGGATCAACATATCAACTTATTAAAGTTACAGGAAACATCTACAAAATTTATTGAATGCACTGTTTTGCTTCGTGATTTTAAATCTTGTGATGTGTCGCAGAAAAGCGTAGAAATGCAATCATTCATGTAATAGCACTGTAAAACCTGCAGAACGACACTCCTAACACACATGATGTACCGCAATGTGTTGTATTACAATGTAAATAAAAATATTGCACTGCAAATTAGAAAATATTTACAAAAATTAATATTTATTTACAATGTAATAGTATGCGATCCATCCTGAATCAATTTTATGTCATTGCTTTATGCCATACTGTTCATTGTGTATATTTCGCAAATGTTCATTCCCGCTTGAGATATGGTATAATATTCTGGACAAATACATCTTATAGCTCCCAGTCTTTTAGATTACAAAAAAGAATTGTACAAATAATATGCAAACTCCACCCACATGATTCTTGTAAACCTCTCTTTATTAATTTAGGTATTTTACCATTACCTTGTCTCTTTATATATGAATCACTGGTTTTTGTCAAAAACGACTTACTTAAGGGTGGGAATATATTTTCAGCAAATGCCATTGTTTATAACTACAACACATGTAGTAATCATATCCTTCAGGTGACAGTATCAACAGCTCACTACAAAAAATTCACATATAATACATGTACATTATTTTACAACACCATGCCAGGTGATATTCAACAATAAAATTCTATGCACAAGTTTAAGTCCCAAGTAAAATCTTTTCTGCTGCACAACTGTTTCTATACTATTAGAGACTATATCGAGCATCCAAAAGGAGAGTATTATCAAGTTTAACAATGAAATTTAATGTATTATTTACCATTTGGATTGTATAATTCTAAAGAACCTGTAACAAGTATTGAACTTCAGCTTCTGGATCAATGACCCCCATCTCGTTCAGGTTTCTGTCCAGTTTCCCTGATCCTTGAGCAAATGCTGAGATGCCCCCTTGTTTTGCTTCAGGACATCAATGTAACTTCAAATGAAGTTCTCCCCATAGCAAGTCACACACAATTTTAAACTGTTTTTGATGTAAATAAATACATAAATAAAATAAATAAATGTCACTCATATGCTCAAAAATGTCGGTGGACGCACGGAGGGCATCCCAAGAGCCGAACGACCATTGCAGAGAGAACAATGCCTGACCAATGATGTAGATGGCTCACATACATACTCTATGGATAGGGCAAAGCGTACCTATCTTCCCCGACAGTCGCCATCACAGTTGTTGGCAAAACTTGTGTTACAAAGTTGTGTATGTTCTATCGTTACAGTGTTGGTACTATTTCTGCCAATATTTCGAGTTTCTCTGCCGTGCAATTTGCGTGAGAGCATTTATTAGCTCAGATTGAATGAAAGAGATCCTGAAATTCTCTATTTTTTAAAAACCATTGAAGATGAACAAAACAAACTTTGAAAGTCTATGCAGTCTGCAAATAATTTAAACAAAAAATAAAATTCCTTTTATCTGAATTATCAGTGAACTGTAGAATTTTGGAAAGCATATGGTCATATTATACAATTATCATATACTGATTATTTATTTAAAATGCCATATTATATCATGGTTTCTGTAAGTCATTTATAATAAAGCATATTAGACAATACGGAAGCAGACAATCGGTGAACAGTGTGGTTTCTCTGGAGGGAAGGAGTGACTGCTTCAGACATCCACAAGAGCCAGCCATATGTAGATAGTTATCAGCATGTTGCAGACCAGTGTTTCGTTGGGTATCGTAGTTCGAAGATGGCAGAGACTGTGCTGAAAAAAGCAAAAGCAATGGACGTCCGACAATTGCATTCAAACGAAACAATGCCCAGCATGTCAATGACTTGATAATGATGAACAGGAGAATCACGATTCATAAATTTCAGAAGGCAACAGGTCTATCACAGGGACCTTCCACATCGACGAGTATTTGAAACGAAGATGTGTGCACAATGGGTGCCCCATACCCTCACCACTGCATAGAAGTAAAAGGATGTGGAGGGGCTAACAGTTGGATAAATGGTACAGTACAGATCCAACAGAGTTCTTTCAGCATCTGGTCATCTCCATATTCACCAGATCTGGCTTCTAGTGATTATTGGTCCTATGTAATGGAAGAGGTAATGTGATGTAAGGAGTTCATCACCATGACGAACTTTATGTAGTTGTCCAACAGTGGCACACAACAAATATACCCAAAGAATGGCTTGCTATGCAAATACAGAAGCTGCCAGAATGACGACAAAATGCAAAGACACTAATGGGGAATACCTACAATATAATCAGTGACTGGTTACTGTGAACACAAAATAATTGTTGTTCCAATCATTCTTTAATGCCCTAAGCACTTTTATTTTTGTACTGGATTTGGTGTACCAATGATTTTCAATTTGCACAAGTTGTTTTATATTTAAGAATATATTATATTACTCAGTTCAGTATAAATCTTTTTTACTTCCGCGCTACATCTACTGCGATAGAGAGAAATTTATGTAATGCTGCACAAATACACGGCGAATTTGGGGCAAAAATATTTTATTACATGGCCCTGGTAATGAAAAAGTGGACAAATCCAAATGAAAAATTTAGAAAAAAAAAAAAAAAAAAAAAAAAAAACCCCTGGTGGAGCCAGAATTTATGTTTTGTGGTTCTTCATAACGAAAAATTGATTGACGGCAAAACGTCTGTCCGTCCATCTGTGAATGCTAGCAGCTAAACCGTTGAAACCCCTTGAATTTGAAACCAATATTTTAATTTTGGGGGGTACTTTACACGAAGCCACTGGGACATATCCAAAATTGTTGAAAAAATTCAGTTGCTGATTAAATTCAGTTGTTGGATAGTCTGAAGTATGTTTAAGAAAATGGTGTAGGTCTCAAAGCCCCGATTTTTCAAAAAAAGGAAAAAAATCAAAATTTTTGTGTAGTCTTCCTACAATTCAATTATCAAGATACATTTTTTTTTTTTCAAAATGAAATGTGTTAATCAAAAACTGTTCTTTAAATAAGATCATGTTGATTTTTTTGAAAATGCGAGTATTTTTGTGTAATTTGCCGACAAGTTACTCGCTCCCAATTTACTGCGGTTCGTGAGCACAAAATAATGGTGAAGCTATGCAGTAGGATGCTACGTAAGTTAGAATTTGTATATTATTCCATATTATTATTATTATTTATATGTTATTATTAAATTTATGTTATTTCATTTTAAATTGCATCCTTTAATTGTGTTAAATGTGAAAACCAATAGACGATTTCGCATTGCTTAAAGAGATGTGGGAATCAAAGGTAATTCATGTAAAAACCGAGTAATTTTACTGAATAAAAACATATTATGTTTAATTATTATATTTTTCTATCCGTTTTCATAGCGGGATTATGAATGCTTGTTTTGTTAGAAATAATAATTTTACATTTTCAAGTAAAACAATTATTCTCTTATTGCTTAATCTCAATTTGCAATTAAGAAATGGTGTCAGATTGGATTATAAAGAAAGACCTGCAGTAGTAAGAACTTATATGTGCAGGATGAAAGGTTTTGTGTGGAATTGGTCCTCATCAGCATCAATATCTATCCAGGAATATTTAATTTTTCATTTAGCTAATCATATCTGCATGGCTGTGATCTGACTAAACAGATATCACAGATATATTTTCAAGCAATTTATATTATAAAATATTACTCTAGAGAATGGTGGAAAGTTAAATATATAGTTTCCTTTCCTTTCCACGACTTGGAAAAATTCAGGTGTGCTCTGCTTTCTTATCACATGCTTTCTTGGTATATGAATAACAATTCCAGTGAACTCCATATCTTAGTTCTCATAATTTAGATAATATTGAAACTTAAACAGAAAGCTACATATATACATATGGTCATTCGAAAAATACATCACATTACCTGAAACCTTTGAGAAGCACATGCTTGTGACATTTTTCCTTCTCTACATGCAGCGACTGCTTCATTGAGGCGTAGTTCTTTATAGTCATTTGGTTCAGACTGGCGTTTCTTGCGACTTGTCCACGGTAACCTGCCTGATTCAACAAGTCGAGTTTTTTCCCTTGACAGGGTAGCTCTAGGAATCTGATAATATAAAATTATGATAGAAAATTAAATAAGTATATTCTTGATAGTAGCAGAATTAATTCATTACATTACCTGGTACTGAGAAGATACTTTTGATAACTTCTCTCCCCTCTCCAAAGCCATTATAGCTGCCCTCTTTTTTTCAAAACCGTATGACTCTCGAGGTTTGCCACGTTTATTCCCAGAATAATTCCCCACTTCTTTTTGAACCCGTCGCCATAAAACAGTCTTTGGTATTTTGAACAATTTTGATGCCTGCTGTAAACTGGCGCCATCTGAAAAGAAAGTAAAATAAATAAATAAATAAAATTAAAAGTTTCAAGTTCAACTACATAAATTGTGTAATGTTTTTCTTTACTTCTTCACAAACAATGCAAATAATTGTCATTTTTATGCAATATTTTTTTTAACAATTCTTATATTACTGACAATATCGAATTCACAATATTTTAAAGTGATTATTGGGTTGTGAATTTATATCCACTAACAATAATGAAAATATGCACGAAAATATGATAAAACTAGTGGTGCTACAAAATGGCAAAGACTTTCTATACTAGTTGGTTCCCTAATTTCTTCGGTCTGGCCTAGCTTTTCTGTCTTGCCACATACTTCTGCCAGCTGCCATCTATAGCCGCCTAAATACATTTTTTTGAAAGTTTCTCAATTTTTCGGTTTACTAACAGTGGAACCAAAATATTACTTTAATGATATTAAAGAAGAGTAAAACCTCATCCTAAATGGCAATTGTCATTGAAAAATTGCGAGTAGTTTTTAAGAAAATTGCTTTTAAGCGCTACTATAAATGCGAAATTTCAAGCTCTTTTTCAGAGAAAATTTTTGAGTTTCGAAAAACTTGTTTGAAAGTCATTTGAAGCACTTCAACTCATGAATACAACAGTGTTTACAAATTCCTCGAAATGTGCATATTAACGGTATGAGACATATTTTAAAACATTACATTAGTGTATAAATACCAAAAAAGTTACATTACTCCTACAGCACCAGACACTAATCTTTACCAACATTCTCAATGCATAAAAAGTCAAATATGAGTAATAATGTAGAGTTTTGGATTTACAATGGGTCATATGATTAAAAATGAGCACTTGCTTCGAAGCGTTTGCTCCGGAGCAAAGTGAGTCTACTCCATGATATTGAGCAAAAGCTCCATTTCGTATGAATAAAAACTTCGTACGTCTCCGAAGAATTTGCTCGTGTCTCGCGATCATTTGCTCTTTGTGAACAAGTGATAGTGCAGGCTGAGTTTTAGAAATTGGTTTCCCGAGTAACAAAGAGGTTACATACTACGCGCGTCGCGCACATTTGTGCGGAGCAAAGAGCAATGTTTTGTTGTCTCGTTCTTTAAATTCGAATATGAGTAGCAGTGACGAAGAACAGGCGCCAGAGGCCCAGCTAGTTTTTGCTGAAATGCTAAGCGAATATAAAATTGTTTTTGAAAAGAGGTACGGAGGTATGCTGTGGCCGAAACAAAGCATTACAAAGTTTGAAAAAACAGAACCCCGAAAAATTCCGAGAAGAACACGTCTGAAAGCAAACGCCGATAAAAATCATATCAACATTGTCCTTTTCGAATCGGTAAAGATTCTTATAGTATATATCACGAGAATCTCACCTTATATTGTAAATTTTTTTAGTCCGCTGCATCTGCATGTCAGCACACGGTAAAAAATCTGCCAATTTAACCTTATTTTTCAAACGTAAGTCTGCTATTAAGGTCCCTCCGAAATTTTGGGGTAAGTGCACAATCTAGAGAGTAAACGCTTAACTTTATTCATACGAATTCTGAACATTAGCTCGCCAGTTAAAAGTAAGCTCAGAGACTGAGCAATTGCTCACCCACTTTATTCATACGAAATTGAGAAGGATCTTCGAAACTCGGAGCAAAGAGTAATTGCTTATTCTTTTACTCATACCACCGTTTATTTCATGATTTGGTTTCAAAGAACAGATTTCATTAAAAAAAGAATTCTTTACCATCGGTATAATAGCTATTAATTTAATTGTTTCCTATTTTTTTTAAAAAAGCTGAAAATGGGACATCTGTAATTCATAAAAACCATACATTAGCTTATTTAAAGTACTAATGTTTTAAACTGATTTTATATAAGAAAAAATCTATAAATTTTGGACTTTTGCAAACTTAATTTTTGCATTTTTCGACAACAGAGTTCGCCTTTGTGTCCTTTGCGATGTACGATGAAAAAATTTCAAGAAGAATGTTTGGGGCAATTTTTGAGAAAACAATTGTTCAAAAATTGCCTATATTTCAGGCAAAATTACGCGATATACTCATGTTTTGAAATGTACACGAACGTATCTGAAGTTTTGTCTTTGAAGAATAAATTTCATTAAATAAAAATTCAATCTTCAACATTGTAGTTGTTAAAATAAGCAGAAAAATATTGACCTTCGCCATTTTCGAAAATTCAGAGATTTTCGCGAAAATGAGACAGCCATTTTTTTAAACTACTTTACACTAAAAGAGGAAGAAGTTCAATTAAAAACTTGGATCTATTTTTGAGGAAATTTTGAAAATGGGTTTCGGGCTTAATTTAAAGTACCCCATCAGAGTCCAAACATCAGTTTCAAACTCGCAGCATTTAGATCGATCGCAGAATATCGATTTTGGAGAAAATTGTCTGAACGGTTTTGACGCTAGCGTCGACCACTGATATGTTTACCGTCAGTTTTTCGATATCAGGACTCACAAAACGTGAATTCTGACTACACAACGCGTTAGAGGATGTAATTTATTCAGTGGTGAACAAAGCTTTGGATGAAATAGATTTTCAACAGATGAAAATAATTATAAAACAGTTTACAGCGTCGGCGACGCCACATTCAACCAGTCCCTGCATAGTTTTTTTAGTAACAGCGAGTATGCGTGTGTGCGGATTTCAAAACGAGTGTCTCAGGGCCGCCCTCTGCGCCCCTAGATTTACGCGTATAGAAACTTTACATCGCGAAACATCAATGCCACTGCTAAAAATTCATATAAAAACAATAGTTAAAAACTTTTTTGAGAAAGCGGCCGACTCGGAAAATGATTTGATTTCCGCGATCGCCTCATACCAACCCGATCAAAGGGCGAAGTTTAGGCGACCGAAACACTTTCTGGAGTAAGAGCAATCTGAAACAGAGAGGTGGGACTAAAGCATAAACAACATAGTATTAAAACACACGCAATGCGCGCGCCGGTAGGCTAAAGTCGTTTCTGACCTTTGTTTTTTCTTTTTATGTTACAGGATAGGCCATAGATGCCCGTAAGGGTAGGAATGGTCACACCGCGGTGGCGTGAACGCGCATTGCACTTTTAGTGCGTTCACAAAACTGCACAAATGTACTCTCGAGTGTGTGCGGATCCGATACTCACGGCTAGACCACTTCTCATGCACCAACCGAGACATGAGGTGTCATTTGACGTGCCTCGGCCTCCTGGTGGAAAACAGATTGTTTTCGGATCCGGCCAGAAGATTTTTAAAAAAAATCCAAATACGTGGGTTGTTGTGGCAAACTTATTAAAATTGAAGAACTTCAAGCAATTTCGGAGAAAATCAAACAGTGTGTAATGCTATAAAATGAAAGCACATTTAACTTATTACTAAGGGGTGGATTTTAATGAAATGTCATTTTTTTCGCTGTAAAACAATGCCATTTAGTATAGAAATTAATTTTATATAACGACAAAAAGAAATGGCCCATTTTTATGGTAATTTCTTTGCATTTTTCGTCCAGTGCGACTAGTAAGTCATTTTTTCCCCTTTTTCCGTAATTTTTAATGCATTTTCACTTATTTTATCGATAATATAATTTTAATGGTACTTGCTTCAAACAATATTTAAGAGATGCAATGAATGTTCACCACAGATTTCCTGAATAGCCTATTCGATTTCTTTGTTCATATATTGTAATGTCAGTGGTTGTGAGTACTATGTAATCTAAAGTTCCTGTGACCCCTACCGGCGCCATTGTCAGTTCGCCGATTTCACGATAAAGGCAGAATTTTTTTATAAAGAATAGTCCAAACCAAGCGTTTTGAAGCTGAGTTCACTTGAACGAAAGAAAGAAGCCTCGATTACATTAGTAACATCCAACAGCTTGAGTTGTTGATCTGGAATGATTTTTATCAAATTTTTACATCATCTTTTTTCTTTGCTTTTGGTGCATTTTAAAAATATTTGAAGAGCATTTTATTGATCATTTTTAGTGATGTTTTAGGTCATCAAAATCCGCCCCCTACTTATTACGTTTGACTTGTCACAGTTACGTTCTTAAGCGTGCACACACCGATGTTCAAATGTATGTGACTAACAACTCTTATTCTTATTAAACTTAACTCCTTATTCACATAAACATACACAAAAATCGTCTTTTACTGTTCATATATAATCACCTACAAAAGGATTAATAGAAAAATTGCAGAAGTAAAAGTTAATAGAAATTAGACTGGGTTTGTGTAGTTTTAATCTTTTATCACTAAGGTTGCGGGTTCGATTCCCGTAGAACCTCATGTGAAATTTGTTACCACAAAACGAGTTTGGATGCTTCACAGGGGCTAGTCCAACTTCTGTGAAGTGTCCTAACCCCTACCCCAATACTAACTTTTCTGTGATTCGTGAACGTACAGCATTAGAGAACAAAAAATGCGCGTTTACAATTTTTGAAAAAGTGAGAAAGTGAAAATATGCGAATGACGACTAAAACTCTATATTATATTTTGTAAGCATGTTTTCCATTATAATGTAAGATATATTGTAACTAATACGTGATATTTGTTTAATGTCAAGTGTACCCAGAAAAAAGCGAACCTGTTTTCTCCACAGAATATTTTTTGTTATATTCAATGCTATTAGAGTAATTTAACTTTTCTGTTATTATACAAGCGAATAAGATGTCTTAATCATAATGTCGGTATAATTATCAAAAAGTTTGTTTTTTGGACAGCAGATCAATTTTCATTACAAACGTATAATAAACTCTCAAATAAATGCACAGAACCGTTGCAGCCATTTTCAAAGCATATGTGAATTAAAATGGTAAAAACTGTTTTATATTTTTAACAGCTCAGAAATCAAAAAATCTGAAAAATTCACACTTTGTGTTTTAAGAAGAACTTTCAGATTTCTTTTAAGTCTATTCCAGGGTTCTAAGGCAGTAAAATTATTTGTTATTTTTTCCAAAATAACAAACTTTGGATTTGAATTTGGCACTGAGAAAATATAAAAAAAGATTTGTCTACTACAATAATTTATTTTGTTATTTTTTATATTTTTTTAATTAAAAAAATAGTGTTAATTTGTCAAAAAAAATTAAAAAACACGTTTCTGCTGAAGAGATGTGTGGGTAGTGGAACGAGGGCTAGGAAATCTTTCAAAAATTTCATGTTCACGTGAGAATTATTGTGAAACTAGTGTGTATAGTAACTCATATGTTATTATGTTTAAGGGAACTTTTTACCATCTTCTGCGGGGGGACCCTTTGCCCTCAATAAAAGATCCAAAATACTGCCTCTGGTTGGGACACTTGTCCAATATTCGTATTTCTATCCCGAATGTACCCGTGAATATCCCCGAATGTGAATGTATATCTGCTCAATGACTCGCAGGCGAGGTGAGTGGGAACATTCAAATCAGGAATATCGAAGTACACGAGGACAAGGAAATGGTTACTCCCAAGCAAGGTTTCAAGAACAGACACTTCACGATGGTAGATACAGACGGATTGCAGAAAGCCAGATCGATGGAAGTGTGTGTTCGAAGGCAAGATTTCAGATTTCAAAAGAACTAGATTGTTGGTCAATAATGTTTTTAAGAATACTACCTTTCCAGCAGGACATCATAACACCACAGTTGGATTTAGAACATTGATCCCAACTATAAGAACAGTTGTGAAGTGTCTATGCGCGCTAGTTTGAATTGGCGAGCACTCGGCATGACAGCGCGCCTTAAAGACGGCACAACACATTCGGTATTCGCTCAGCAGCGAGCGGGTTCCGCATGAACGTTGCAGTATGCCGCATGTGTGGAGCCCCCTTTAGAGCTCGCCAATTCAAACGGGTAGCGCACTTTACTGGCAGCGGCGCCAGCCGAGGGGATTCCGAAGCTGACCGCCGAAGAGGACGGACGTTCCTGAGGAGAGCACAGCGAGGAAGCAACAGTCCTTTTTAGGACTAAAAGAGCATAGCCTAGCGAGGCCCTCGGGCCGTAAAGAGATGTCGAGCGCTGCGTCGCCGGGCGCCGCATTTCAAACTCCTCCGGAGGGCGAAAGCGGCAGCCGCGGACGCGGAGCACGTCGCCACGCGGGGTCGCCAAAGCGCCTGCGCATGGCCACCCCGTCAACAGAAAGAATCTGTATTGACCTGCGCGCATCTTCTGTTCGCAGGTCGAGCAATGGGAG
Source organism: Gryllus longicercus (assembly GCA_038098605.1). Taxonomy (NCBI): domain Eukaryota; kingdom Metazoa; phylum Arthropoda; class Insecta; order Orthoptera; family Gryllidae; genus Gryllus; species Gryllus longicercus. The sequence goes on from JAZDUA010000365.1 coordinate 945,410, forward strand.
CGGCCCTTCCGCTCCCCATCGATCGGCGACCGCATCGCCGCCGACGCCAGCCACCGCCGCGAGGAGCGGCTCACCGGCTTCGATGCCGGACGCCGCCGCAGCAGCACAGCAAGAAGACTACGACGGATACACGCTTGTCCGCCGCCAGCGACGCCCACCCCCTATCCACGTATTCGGATGCGGGGATGTGTTTTCCCTCCTTGAGGCTCTGCGAGGGGTTTGCGGCGAACCGGTCGTTGCAGAAGCGACCGGAGAAGCCGTACGCCTCCGCACGGCCACGATGGAGGACTATACAGCCTCCGTCGCCTTACTACGTGCACACACGATGGAATACCATACGTATTCCCTCGGCAATGCGCGGAAGCTGCGGGTGATTATCCGCGGCGTTCCGCTCACAACAGACGCGCCATCACTAATCGCCGCCCTCGGGCGTCTTCATTTTCAGGCAGAGAAGGCGGAGCGGCTGACGAGCCGCAAACACGGGCGGAGAGGACGGCCGATTCCGCTCGTCCTCGTCACGCTGCCCGACGAGCCGGACCAGCGCAGGATCCTCGCGCTGAGGGAACTTCGGGGACTGAAGATCTCGGTGGAGAGGTATCGGCCACCGAGAGGACCAGTGCAGTGCCGCAATTGCCTTGACTTCGGTCATGTGCAGCGGCACTGCGCACGCCACCCGCGCTGCGGGAAGTGCGGCGCTGCGCACGACACGGCGGCCTGCCCCCTCGGGGACAATCCGCCCGTGGAGTCGCGGCGCTGCGCTAACTGTAGCGCGGACCACCACGGCGCACGGTACAAGGGCTGCCCCGAGTACCAGCGCCGCTGTTTCAGAGGGAGCGAGGCGCAGCGACGCAGAGAGGAGCGCCGCCAGCAGGATCGGGCCCGCCGGGCCTACATCGAGCGCCGCCGCGCCTCTAGCGCCGAGACGGCGTCGACCCGCTCGCCCTCACGGGAGAGAGCGGCGCCGCGCCGCCGCAGCCCATCGCCGCCGCCGCAGCCGCTTCCGCAGCGCACGCCGCGCCGCGCGCGCCGCCGCCGCCAGCTGCGCACGTACGCGCGCGCAGTGGCCGACGACGCCCCCGCCTCTCCACCCGCCGCCCCTCCCAACCCACGCAACCAGGGCCTCCATCGCCACCCCCGGAAAGGCCGCCCGCGAGACGACGCGGGTACAGAAGAGACGAGGAGCTGAACTTCCCGCCTTCCTACACCTTGGAAGAGCAGAAGAAGTTTATGCACGACGTCGCCGAGGATCTGGCCCTTAACAACGTGGATCCCTTCATGATCCGCGCCATAACCCGCACCATCTCCGGACGCTCCCCGAGCGACTGGCCGAGGCTGATGCTGCAGGTGGTCATGGAGCTGCTGCTTCAGCACGCGCATGATCACGCAGGTCGGTCCGGCGCAGCGATCGAGGGAGCGGCCGCTTCCGCCCCCGCCTCCTCCGCCCCGTGATGGCTGACACGGCCATCATAAACAATAATATTACCAACTCTCTTTCAGCAGCTCCAGCTCGCCTTTTGGAACTGCAACAGTATCGTAAGCAGGAACAAACAGGCGGAGCTAGCCGCATTCGCCGCAAAGCACCACTTACCAATTCTGATGCTAGGCGAAACTCACCTTCAACCTAAGCATCGCCTCTCTCTCCCTGGCTACGTTTGTTACAGGTCAGATAGATCAGCACGGCTCCCGAATGGAAACCCGGGCAGCGGAACGGCAGTCTTAGTACGGCGCGACATCGCGCATTACGAATTAGCTCTGCCGCAGTTTCAGCACATCGAGGCCACGGCGGTTGCGGTCCGGACGAAGAAGGGCCCGCTGCGCATCATCTCGGCCTACCTCCCACCCGCGAAAAGCGCGAAAAACGCGACTCTAGAACAGAGCGATCTCGACGCTCTTCTGGAGCCGCTCGCCAGCATCCCTACCCTCCTGGCGGGTGATTTCAACGCGAAACACCCGTCGTGGAATTCCCGCATCACCACGCCTCGTGGCTGACAGCTGAAAAACTATGCGGAAACGCACGGCTACGAGGTGATAGGCCCGATGCAACCCACGCACTTCCCTGCCAACGCCGGACGGCCGGACGTCTTGGACATCGCCGTCATCCGCGATCTTGGCGCCCCAATTCACCTCACCACAGCCTGCGAGCTCTCCTCGGACCACCTCCCAGTCATTGCCGAGATAGGGCGCAGCGATTCGCAAACTTTTTCTGCGCTTCCTCCCGCCCGCAAACGCACTAATTGGTCTCTATTTCAGAAGGAACTGGAGAAACGTCTCCCGGAAGCAGAGCCCATCTCAGACCCGCAGCAGATCGAGCCAGGGGCAAAACAGCTTGCGGAGGCAATCACAGATAGCCTGAATGCGGCCGCCTTCGCCGGGCGAAACGAGCAGCGAGCAGCGGAGCTACCACCTCGAATAATAGCGCTGATCCAGCGCAAAAACATGGCGCGACGGGAATGGCAGCGCACGCGGCACCCGGCAGACAAGCTTGCTCTGAATCAGTTAAGGCGGCGTGTAGACGACGCCTTAACTGAATACAGAAACTCGAAGTGGGGAAACCTACTGAGAAAGTTAAAGCCGGAGGATAGTTCATTATGGCAGCTAACGCGAACTTTGACAAAATCTTCTGTTTCAGCCCCGCCGCTGCGCAACGCGAACGGCGACAAAGTGGAGGCGAACGAGGAGAAAGCGGAGCTTTTCGCTGACTCCCTCGAATCGCAATTCCAGCCGGTTGAGGAGCAGCCGCCTGCGGAGCACGCCGAGAGCGTGCATTGCACGGTCGCAGCGGCCCTGCACGCCCCCGCCGACGAGCCGGAGCTAACGGACGTCGCCGAAGTAGCCGACGCCATCGCAGCACTACGGAGCGGAAAAGCTCCGGGACCGGACGGGATCAGAAACGAAGTTCTGAAAAGGCTCCCGCAAAGTGCCATAAACTATATCGTGTGTTTGTTTAACGCAATTTTCATTTTCCATCTATTTCCGGCGCAATGGAAACACGCGCACGTGCTAAACTTTCCTAAACCTGGAAAGAATAAGAGCTTGCCGCAGTCGTACAGACCAATTAGTCTTCTTAACACGCTCGGCAAACTGAGAAAATTCTCCTTAAGAGAATTCTAAAATTTACCGAAAAGCACGGCCTTATTAATAATGAACAATTTGGTTTTAGGGCGCACCACAGCACCACCCATCAGCTAGTGCGCATAGTTGACAGAATTCGGCGCAACTTTAACGAGCGGAGTTTTCCTGGACGTCGCCAGCGCTTTTGATAAGGTTTGGCACGACGGCCTCCTCGCCAAGCTCATCGAAGCCAACTTCCCTTCCTATATTGTACGCATAGTGCACTCCTTCCTCGCGAACAGATCGTTTCAAGTGACGGTTCTGCACGCGAAATCTACCACCCGCCGCATACGGGCGGGCGTGCCTCGGGAGCATTATCTCACCTGTGCTCTACTGCCTGTATGTGCGCGATATACCTACCTCGATCCAAACAGAACTCGCCATGTACGCAGACGACACGGCAGTAATTGCCACGTCCAAAAGAATCGATTTGCTCGTTAAATACTTGGATTTACATTTGTTACAGATCCAGGAGTGGCTGCAGCGCTGGCGTATCAAAGTCAACGTGGAAAAGAGCACGGCAGTGCTCTTCACACGCAGATACAAATACGACCAGCCGCGGCCGCTCGCGCTATGCAATTCGAACATTGAATGGCGCGCCAGCACAAAGTACCTCGGCATCACGCTGGATCGCGCTTTAACTTTCCGCGAGCACGCGGACGCGGTCTCTAGCAAAGCCTGGCAACGCCTGGGCATGTTGCGAAGCTTATTACATAAGCGAAGCAAACTGTCCACAGCGAATGCTCTGCTTTTATATAAAGCCATGATTAGGCCCATTATGGACTACGCCTGCCCAAGTTGGGGAATAGCGGCGCATGCGCACTTAAATAAGTTGCAAATAGTTCAAAATGCGCGCCTCCGTAGAATACTGTGCGCGCCAATGTATATTAGAATCGCAGAATTACACGCTGCGTTAAAATTACCGCTCCTCGAAGAGCACTTTAAAAACTTAGCTCAACATTTCTTTTCAAAAATAAATACGTCAAATAATGACATAATATTAAATTTAAATTTGTACGAGCCGGATCCCACGGCTACGTACAAGCGCCCGAGAGATATGCTACAATAGGCGAGACGCCAATACTTGCATGAAAATTGCGGTAAACCACGCCAAAAGCGCGCCGAACGGCTATTGTCTTTCCTGACCATGTTTTTCTCTCTATTTTCAGATCAGCCATAGATGTCCGAAAGGATAGGGATGGCTACACAGCAGGGAAGTGTGGCAGCATTGCACTACTGCGGCCACACGGAACTGCGCTGCAAAGCGGTGAGAGGAAGAGAGGGCAGTCCGCAGTCAGAAGACGTCAGTCAGTCCGCCGAGAGACACTCCATGGAGATGAATGAGCAGGTCGCCCGTTCTACAGGAGGCTCAATCCTGGGGGCCGCGGTCCGTGCTGGCATAGCACAGACACGCACGGAGGGCGCATTCGCGCTAGAGACACTCTCCATAGTGGGAGTTTGACATTGTTGACTCCGAAGATTTCTAATTGTAAGGTTGAATTTGTTGAAGGATAGTTGAATAAAGGGTGTTGGAGTTGACGTATCTCTTTCATCCATGGAACACATCAAGTTGGGAGCAACTAGGGGACTATTAGCGAGTTTTTGTGTCACGGCTTGTCCAAGAATAATATATTGCACGCCGTTAGCGAAACAGATGGTAGGTTGGTCGGATCGATTGTTGTGTTACTCGGAGAACAGCGAATCGCGTACAAAAATCACACCACCACCACCATGAGCACGCAGCTAGTCCTCTTCGTCGAAATGATATGTGGGAGCCGAGAAGAGAGATGGGATGATGCAGGAGTGTTTTCAAGAGACATAAGAAATGGGGCGTGACGACAGATTCCCAGCGTTAATTCTGAATGGGAGCGAAAATCGATTAGGTTCCATGAGAGGGCCATGGTGAGGGATTAGATGACAGGTTTCTTCTTTCTTGCTAGCTGAAATGTGGAGGAACTCGCTTTGGGCTGCTTGTCCACAGCAGAATCGTCCTAAATGCTGCTAGAGAGGGTCGCCTGGGTTGCGATACCTTCCCCATCCTTTGACACATGTGTCCGAGATCTAGGCATAGGTTCGCTTTTCCAGAGAGATGCCTTTCAGTGTTTGTTGATACCAGTAGTTGCATTTCAATCTTGCTTTCATACGGATCAGAGCATTTGAGACGACAATGAAGTCTCTGTGGGAGATCTGACTTGCACCGTATCTCACATGCTAATGTTCCCTCTAGGTTCGTTTCACAGCCCAGACAACGTGGAATTTGACTGCTCTAGGATGCTGGTAAAATTCCTGGATAGAGCCATTTTTATAAGCATACTTTTCAGTGCTTGAGCACACACGTTTTAAGAAAACATTTTGAGCAATTTTGATATAATTTGAAATATGAAATGGTTATTCTTGCAATCATTTATTATATGAAGCATTGTGACATATTAAACAACTATATTTGATACCATTAAGCAGATCATTGAGGGCCAAGAACTAAAAATCTAACATCCTGCCTGACATCTAAAAGTAGATCTTTTGTTACTCCTTTTAAGAAGTATATTTCTTCAGAAGTAATGTAGCGTAGTCAAAATCCACTGTGTCAGGGCTCCTTGACACCGAAAAGGTGCTTTTTCTCAAAGCTTGCCTCTGTGAACATTAGCAACTCATACCCAGGATTTTCACTGAAATGGATATTGCCTGACCGATCTCGAACATATCGCAACCCTTCGAATTAGAAAAATATCTTTTGATTTTTGGGGAGACTTTAAATGAAGTCCATTGGAAATTATGATTTGTTTTACAAAATTGCTAACACCATTTTTCTGAAAAATCTCAAAGTACACTAATAAAAAAGTAGTGTACGTCCCATTTGCAATAAAATGTCTTAAATTTTATGAAAACGCAAAAGTTTAAAATCTCCCTCCCCCTGCCCAACTTAGACAATAATGCTAGTTTTACACAATTATGTTTGAAGATTTTTCCTAATTAAATACCTATAAGAATATACTTTTATTTAATGTCATGTTCTTATTTTTTTAAATAATACGAGTGTAAAAACATTGAAAAAAGGTTTTAAAAACAGTTCAGTTTTTCTTGAAAATTTTCAACCAATAAAATCAGGGTAATATTTGCTTAATAATATGGCATAGATCATTTACACATTCACAAATTTTGACAAATAACTTTTTTAAAAACTTGTTTACACCTTTAATATTGCATCCAGAGACTATATATATAATATAATGCAAAGTATTCCTCATATTACCTCTCCATATCATTCCATATTCTGTTAATGAATAACATTATTAAATTTTGTCTAATTTCCCTGAGAAATGTTCAGGATCATCAACATATTTTAACATCACAAACATGGTATGTCAGTGTCTTGCATCAGTAGTTCACAGGAAACACCTAATTTCTACTCAAAGAATACGGGTTAAAATCCAAACCTCAATAATTTTCTTTGGATTTTTCTTGAAATGTTTGGTAAGAAATGAGCACAATACATAGGATTCAATGGCAGAGAGTCATTTTCATTCAAACTATTGAAATTTCAAAAAATAAAGATAAGAACTTTTGCTAATATTGGTGCTCCGTTTGGCTAGCAGTTTAAAGTAAGAGTGCAAGTGTCAGCATGTTAGAAGTTGCAATATTATAATATTATGCAACTAAAACCGATGAGAAACATTTTGTAATAAAATAAAATTTCTCATTCTCACATGAGGAAGCATGTTCTGTTGCAACACCACTAGTTCTAAATTTTAGAATACCTAACCACATACAATGTAACCTCTTTGATCATTTTATTCTTAAAAACAAGTAAAAGTAGCGAAACATTCATACCAGAAACAGCTTGCACAGCAGCTTGAATCTTCTCCCTTGGGTGATCCTGCCTGGATGGTACAATTGGAATGCTCTGACTTCGTGCTCGTACGTACAAAGTTGAACGAGGTATGTGATGAGCAGCTGAGGTTTCTAATAAAGATCTCCCAGATTTCAAATCTTGAAGAGCAGCTGTCAAAGTTTCTTCACTGAAGAGTAGTCAATTAAAGTGTGTCAATAACATTAAAAATTCAAGGCAAACATACTTAAAGAATTATTAGCAAGTGAAGACACACATACATATCAAGAGATATCTGTCTTGCATACATTCATAACATAACCGAGATAACATTTTTATAAGAACATTCCTTCTTTTTAATCCAGGTAAAATAACAAACCTAGCTACTAATTGAAATTTGAAACCTCTTCTGAAGTACAATGGACACTGTCTAAAAATAGTTGAAATGGTTGTGATGAAAATTAGCAATTAATACAAGAGACTACTAAATGAAAGTTGAGACCATGTAAGCAGAAAAAATCAGGGCTAATTTTTAAAGTTGTAATGAAGTTCAGTAAGATCTTCATAATACCATTTTAATTACAACTAAACTACACATCACACGTATCTTTTTGCATCTTCACACTTAAACCACTAAAATGCATCATTCAATTTCCAATAATTGAACTACTCTCCATTTTTTGCAACAAGTATGTTTGTTTTCTTCCCATTCCCTTAAATTTCCCCATTTGTTTTTAATAATGCTGTATTTATATCCTTCCACACTCCTAAAGAAATTTCTGAGCATCTACAAAAACCACCAATTAGTCAAACATAAGTTAATTCCTCTCTCCACCTATAAACAAAACTAGATTACATTGTTCACATTCTTCTGGCATATGTCCAAATGCAGGATAATATTAACTTCATAGTAATTTCCTGTTTTTTCCACCACTTATTGAGTATCAGTTCAAAATCACTAGTTTCCTTAGTATCTGTCAAATATTTGTTAACTTGACACTGACCACTTAAAAGACACAAAAGAAAATAGAATTATGGTTTATAAAATTGGAATTTGATGTTTATTTCTGTACATTAAATTGAATTTTTTTTTAAATTGTACCCTTAAGATAACTTTTTTTTGCATTTTTAAAAAATTTTCAAATGATATCAATGGTACCAATTATACAAATAAGTTGAGTGCATTGTTGAATGAAGAAGATTCTGTAAAAATTTCCAATTCATTTTTACAAAATTATTTTTTTAATCTGTCATAATATAATCAAGAACCAGAGCTCAGAAAACCAAATGAAACAAATAGAACTACCAGGAAAAGGAGTTGAAGAGTATCAGAATGGAAGCAACAAATGTATTTACATAAGAAATCAAAAGTCAAATGTAACGGTTATGAAACAATACATCAGTATAACACAGAACATGGAGATTTGTATAAATCCCAATGGTTGTGAAAAAAGTCAGAATTGGAGAGAATTACATTTTACAACAGTTACATTCATACTCACGTGTAATCTTTTTTTGAAGGATCTCTCTTTCGTTTCCTTGGCTTACCTGGAACTGGATCTTTTTCAGTAATGACTAGCACTTCAACTGGATCCTGTGTGAAAATTAATCGAAATATGTAAAAAGTCTCAAATGTCAAATAGTATATGGGTAATTCCACGCCAACTCCACATTGCATCACACCAACCCATCTCAGATCGAAAAATTAAAGTTATTTTCTTATTTCTTATGCCAAGATAAGCCCAAATTTAAATTTTCAACCATTTCTGATGTAAATAGCGTTTGTGAGAACAATTATCGATTTGTCGCGATTTTCAAGCATTTTACAGCATCTTTTTATAATTATCCATTATTTCGATATTTTTTAATGAAAAAATATGTTTAAACTACTATTTTTATAGGAAATTTTCCGCAGAATTCGAATCTGTTAATGAAAATATTGAATTTTTTTTCTTAATATGACAAAAATTGAAATTTATGATTTTTATTACTTTATTTTCAAAAATTAATTTTAGTATTACAGTACAATTAAAAAGTTAGTTTCTTCTGCTTAAAGTACGTGAAAATAAGTGTACATTACGGTACAGGAAAAATTTTTTGGGGGAAATAGTGTTTAAAAGAGTTAAACGCAAGAAATACAATAAAATCTCTTTTCTAAACGTGTTTTATCATTTTTAAATAACCTGTTAGTATTTTCTACTACTTTTAGACTGTTTGGATGACTTCGGTGGTGTAAAACAGTTTTTAATAAAATGTGCGTCCTGAACTTTTTTGGGAAATACGTTTTACATGAGTTAAAATTTTAAACACATTCCTGCAGTTAGAAACACTGCTCAGGGCCCCTATATTTGAAATTATCTTGCGATCACGCGCCAGATTCTGAACATAGCCATGTATAATTTAAATGTTTAATACGTTCATAGGCCCCTATTCTCCAACATTTTTTTACTTTTTCTATGGCGTAATGAGTATTTCTTTCAATTTCGTACAGTATCATGAAGAGAGGTATTTTCTTCCGATATAACGATAAAAATCGATTAATTTTTCACGATTTTTTAAAATTTTAACTCATGTAAAACGTATTTCCCAAAAAAGTTCAGGACGCACATTTTATTAAAAACTGTTTTACACCACCGAAGTCATCCAAACAGTCTAAAAGTAGTAGAAAATACTAACAGGTTATTTAAAAATGATAAAACACATTTAGAAAAGAGATTTTATTGTATTTCTTGCGTTTAACTCTTTTAAAAACTATTTCCCCAAAAAAATTTTTCCTGTACCGTAATGTACACTTATTTTCACGTACTTTAAGCAGAAGAAACTAACTTTTTAATTGTACTGTAATACTAAAATTAATTTTTGAAAATAAAGTAATAAAAATCATAAATTTCAATTTTTGTCATATTAAGAAAAAAAATTCAATATTTTCATTAACAGATTCGAATTCTGCGGAAAATTTCCTATAAAAATAGTAGTTTAAACATATTTTTTCATTAAAAAATATCGAAATAATGGATAATTATAAAAAGATGCTGTAAAATGCTTGAAAATCGCGAAAAATCGATAATTGTTCTCACAAACGCTATTTACATCAGAAATGGTTGAAAATTTAAATTTGGGCTTATCTTGGCATAAGAAATAAGAAAATAACTTTAATTTTTCGATCTGAGATGGGTTGGTGTGATGCAATGTGAAGTTGGCGTGGAATTACCCATATAATACAAGAAAACACAAAATTTCTAAAACTCTGAATTTCTTGTATTTTGAAGTATTATTTTGAAATTTGGGAACATTTTTGGGAGTGATATTTTACTTCACAATGCTTTAAGTATGTAAATAAAACAGAAACTGAAACACTAAGTAAATCAATGTACTCTAATATTACACAAAATGAAATCATACCATCTGCATAATCAAAATTAAAGAAAGAAATATCTTCTGAATTACATAATTTGAATTTATATACTGGCTAAACGAAACGCAGAGGATTGTTACATTGCATATTACATAAGAAAATACAAAGTAACCAATTTAACTTTATACTTTTAATGGATTTTTGACTTTCAACATGTTCCAATTGCACAAATCTATTAAAACTATATATTAAAAAGATCACATAACATATTTCATCTTCTACACATACAGAAGCCTTTAAATGGTAAAATTTGTAAAATAAACATACTTGCACAGTTACTGCATCAATAAGAGGAGCCTGGAGAGAACAATCAGATTGGTCAACATAAACACTAACACTTGGAGAATCAGTACATGTATCCATTGGTTCTTCAACTGCATCCCAGACTTCCCATGTCATTGCTTTGCTGTCTTCACTGTTTACATCTGGCCAATAATTTCCAACCTTCAAAGGAAAATATAAATATTGGTATTGAAGAACTTTAAAAATGCAAAAATAAATCATAAACAAGTAGTAATTTAATTGAACCTCCATTAATCCACTTATACGCAAATCTTCTGCTGTCTTCAGCACAGAGGTGAAGCGATCTGCAGTAAGACTAATTTCACCACGATAAACAAATTCTATGATGCATTTAATATCTTCGTAACTCATATCACTGAGTATGATGTATGGATGAACTTCCATTGAATTTGACAGAATGTTCTATAAAAGAATATGAGTATTATCACTCTTTCCGCTTAACAGCTTTTCAGCGCTTAAAAAACAGCAATAAATTCAATACCTGAAAATATGTACTACAAGCTGACAAAACAATACGATGAGCGTGGATACATTGACCCTCAGCACACAAAGTAACATCAACCATAGATCCCGCTTCCAGAGACTGGAAGCATATATCGGCAATGTGAGTCTGATAATTGTTCCATTTTAGGCAATAATGCTGCACCTTACTACCCATGTTATCCCAAATAAATACTTTCAATGTCAAAACATAACCCAACTGCTGTCAAAGTCAATACTGGCAATCAATGCCCAGGAGCACCCAGAAGTTCTTGGTTCCGTCTGTGCTCTCTGCCTCCCCGGATGTATGCCATGGACCATTGGACGAGCAGCAGGAGTCAAGCAAACTACCACTCGGCCGTGAACGCCCACACGCATAGTTGGTCGGCCTGTCCACCGCGTACTCTCCGCGCCACTAGCAAAAATCTAAAGCAAAGAATATACAGAACGCATTTTCCATCCGTGATTTTGAAAATTCTGAGGATGTACACGTACAGAACACGTGACTTTCAGTGTTGCGGATAAACTGACTATACTCTTTGTTCTGATGGGGAACGCCATCGCATCAGGATGGCAAGTGTCAGATGTGGGCAGATGTGGGATGCCGCGAGCCACGGTCTCCTTCACGTAGGAGGTTGTGCGGGAGCTACTAGTTAAAATATGGTATAGTATATGTTGATTTTCTGTTAGTACATTGAGCTCGCTTTTCTTTGGAGGTTTTCCTCTTCCTACACGGTCTTAAAAACGTTTATGTTTTGTGTAGGTACACTTTCTCGAAGTGAGAAGTTCATTTTTTTCTAAAATAAAATTGTACTTTTTACTGTAACAAAGGTATGTGAGGTAATGGCATGAGGCAACAGGGCCAGGGAAATAATGTAAACTTTTCATTTGCTTTGGTTCCATTCCAGAAATGGGGGATGTAAAATTACGGAACTCAATACACAGATGACAACGGAACACAGATGACAAAAGTGGATTTCTACTTTGAAGCGAGAATAGTTATTTTAAGTCAATAGTGGTCATTCACAGTACCACCATCTTTGTAAATCGCGGTTCAAACGTCTAAACATTTTTCTGTCATTCTCAGATTTTTGCATGCAAATGTATGCAGATTTTCCACCTTTGCAATAATATAAACAACTCACTAAAAATGACAATATGTCATTTACATGCATTCAGAGGCGTATTTATGTATGCAGGCGCCCATGTCAAACATTGAGTTTGCGCCCCTGTGAGGATACTTCATATTTGGGTTATTTGTTTTAGAGGGTATACTCCATTGGCGGGTCGTGAGCAAATGTTCAGGGTAGGCAAAACGGATTACTGAACAACGGCACAACGGTCTTGCCCCACCACAATTCATTCAATTTATTTTCACAATTTTCTTCAATTTATTCAAAACAATTGTCTCTCTTATATCATAAGAAAGACAGGTCAACACAGGAGTAGGTCGATTATTGACCAAAATGTCAATTTTCTTCGTCATTAAAAAGAAAAAACGGTGTGCGTAGTAGTTCATTCACTGAATGGCATAATATTAACGTAAAATCAGATTTAAATATAGAAAATCAAGTAACACTAATAATCCGCAGCATACTAATTTAAAATGAAAAAATAAATGCCTCATACTCACTTTCTCCGCTTGTTAACTCGTCAATAAAACAGTAAACTCACGCGCTACGCGGCATGCGCGTGAATGAAAATCGGAGTCTTTCGTGCGAGCAGGCAGCAAGCGAAATTGCTGGCACACGCACAATGCGTATGAGTTAATTATGGATACAGCATGCCACTGTTCTACGTTCACTACAGGGCCTTTTTTGAGAAATCGCTGCGATGCCAAGCAGCGCTCGGGCGTGTCTGCCTGCCCTAAGAGGTACAAGGGGACGCATGTCTGCGGGAAGAGACGAGACAGAACTCAAGGCGCACGCGTGCCACGATAATAAATATTTTTAACACGCCGTGCACGAAACGCGGTTTCTCGAGCTTGTTTTCCGTGTGTGAAACTGCTTATTTTTTCACAGTGTGCGAAACATCGCTAAGCTTGTACGAAACAGCTGTAACGATTCCCAATTGTCTTTCGTCTTGACGACGTCTCAGTTTATTATTTTCAAACAATAGTGTTATGACACTGACCAGAATCCATATACTTTTGTACAAGAAATGTAAAATAAAATGCATATTCCTTTACTTGACGCATTGCGTTTTCCTCACGGCATGTTAAAATATAGTACACGCAACACGGGCGAGAGGTGCTTCCCGCACTCGTCTCAGTCGTCCTCGCTACGCTCGGACGTCAAACTGGACTCGTGCGTGAATCACCTGTTCCGCACCCTTTTTCGTAAACTACTATTCCAGATGAATAATACACCCTTTTAAATTCCAAGAGTCTTTTAATATTTATTATTACGAAGTATATCAAACTAGTACATATTCAGTAGGGACGGCAGCGCATACCTTGCCTACCCCACGGAACCGCCATTAATATACTCTAAATAGCGCCCCTAATGGAGGGAGCGCCCATACCACGTGCCATGTCTGGCACACCGTAGATACGTCTCTGCATGCATTGCTTCAACGTATTGAACAAACGAGCCACTAACATGTTGGGAATCTGAGTAAAAGCTAAGCTCAAATATCGGCTGGCACAGGGCATCAATTGATGTCACTGCAGTGGCTTTGACCGTTAGGACCTAGTGTTCGAGTCCCGACGGTGGCAGGTAGAGACGATGAAACCAGCGTTCTGTCTCCCTTGTTTCTCGCACGAGCTGTGATTTATTCTCGCCGGCCCAAGAAGGGTGAAGGGCCGTGGAGGAGGAGCTGCCCAGCCAAGGTCGAGAGAGTGTGCTGGTCACTGAGAGTCTTTTCCTCTTGAGGAAGCAAGCCAGACGATCACTAGATTCCCGTACCCTCGTCGGGACGGAATATTCTCGTAAGCAGTCCAAGCCACTCGGGTGTTGAAAGAGGGGCAAGCAAAAGTGCGAGTAAAAAGGTTTTGAATCAACGTGTACAATAGAACTCTTAATACCTCTTGAAAAACTGTTCCGGAACGTGCTAAGTAGTTACTCGGTAATCTGACTCTTAGTAATAAATATTTCGGAGAGGTCCTTGTCCGGCGAAGTCGAAGCAGGTGTTGAGAAAAGAAATGAGGGCAATCCTCACTGCTGATGGAACATACTACTCAGCATACTACCAGACTTCTTAGGATGCTCTACGTTTAATTGTAATTATCCGTGTTAATCAATATATATGTATTGTAACGAATATTGCATCATCTGTCGGAATTCGCTGCGCGGATTGCGTCATTTGCCGGCGTCCCCCGAACCGAACGTTTCCGGGTTATTCGCGAGTCGCGTAAAAGTATAACGTAAGTTCCGGATAGGGCCAAGCTGGCGCCAGCCAGGTATAAATTCGCCACTGCCGCTAGAGTCAGTATGATTTCGCGGCCGCTAGAGTCAGTATGAAGTCTGCATTCTGAAGTGGAAGCTGAGCTGTGAAGTGTGCATTGCGGTGAATAGTGGTGAACAGAAGGTAAACAACAGTGCAGAGGTCCCTGATCAGCCCGTGAACTGTGGTCAGCGCAGTGAATTGTGGTCAGCGCAGTGGATTGTGGCCAGCGCAGTGAATTGTGGCCAGCGCAGTGAATTGTGGTCAGCTCAGTGGACTGTGGTCAGTGCATGGGACAGTGGTAGGTGTTTCGGACTGTATGTTAGTGTAGAAGTAGTGAACAGTGTAAATAAATAATCAGAAGAAGTGAACAATGTAAATAAATAATCAAGAGAAGTGAGTCGTATGTAAGGAAATAACCATGTGAAGAACACAAGGACTGTGCAACCTATCTGTAAACAAATCAAATTTTTTAGTATATCATTAAGAAACAAAATGAACGTCTGTTAAAATATTACCTGCGTTTTAATTCACCACATGAAACGTTACAGTATGCGTGAAATGTATGCCTTGTTATGCCTTATGAAACGTTACAGTATGCGTGTGTGTTTGAGAGTCAAAAGGGGAGAGGAAGGGAGAGAAAAGAGGCAGCAGAGAAATTCCACACATTTTATTCGCGGGATCTGGTGTCACGAAGCTCTGCGCCCGAACGTAAGGTTCATGGTCACTCGAGATCGTGCTAATGTCTGCGAAAGCCCTTTGGCATGCCCTTCGTCCGTCGGCCCAGGCTACGAGGATATCGAGTCGCCTCGTTCTCGAGAATGCGGGCTCGTTGCACGAGATTCTCGAGGGACCCACTCTCAGCCGTTCTCTCTGACGAGAAAGAGAGAAAATCAAATAACCGCCTTTGCTGGCAGGATTTTCTACATTAGCTACATAGGTAGGACGCAATGAAGCGCAGACTGGAGGAGAATTCTAGTGGCCGGCTGCTTTCCGTGGTTTCTCCGAACAACACCAGGCGAATGACGAAGCAGTACCCTAACAAACGGGCCATGGGCCGCGCACGATCTTTCCTGCCCCTTCTTTGTCCTATCCTCACCCCTTAATTACACACACAAGCACTACACTACCACACATGTCAGGAGACCAATCGAGAGCTTAGAGCTTGCCCGCTGGGGCGTTGGCCCGCAGCTGGTGAGAGGTACCGTGTTGGGGAAAATCCCGCAAGCCGACGGGGAGATCGGCGTCTGATCTCACGGGGAATGCACCATTTCACACGATAAAGACATGCACTACACTTACGGTACCAATGACCTTAGCCGTCAATCAATCTAAGCCCAAATATTACTTAGCTCAGCAAATCAACTGTTTACTTCTGCCACCAAAGTTATCAAGTCATATGTGTTTAGTGTATCTTAAGAAAAGGTATCAAATGTTTATAGAAGCTTGGAAATAAAAAAAATATTGAAAATAAAACGTTTGATAAAAAATGTTAACATTAAAGTCAAAGTAATACTTTGAATGAAAAGTAATTTCTCGTGATTAAGGAAAAGACTGTCGCAAGTAGCGAGAACGGAGCGGAGTTCTTGTACGAGACGCCGAGATACGAGAAGTGAGTTTTTCTTTAGCGAGACGCCATGTAGTGAGCCACTTTTTCCAGTATGATACGTAGTGGTATGAATGGTGCTGTTTGCACGAGAATTTTGGGGAGCAGCCATTTTGTGAAAGAGCAATAGAATCGTAAAGCAACTGTTAGCTAAACGGGAATTAAAATCACGAATTTGAACGAGAAGTTGGAACTTTGTTTAAGTGCATTGCGTTTCCGGAGTATTAAAGTGAAATAGTTCGCATTATAGAAGCCATGAGAAAGAACTGAATTCATGCGAGCGTCTGTAAATCGACCAAGGTGATGTTGGTAGACTGCAGAACAGTAAAACACCCCTCTAGAATCGTTAGTCGAGGTATAAGGTACAGTACATGCAAGCCAGTATTGAACGGGTCGAGTACGAGAAGAGAAGGATGATCGAGACCTGGCATCCCGTGGGTGGAGGTGCACTCGGAGCGTTTGGAGGTCGCTGCGCCCTGTGGAGACAGCGCAAACCAGCTGCCCAGCGCGCTGCCCCGCACGTACATTAAGCAATTTTCCGAAACGAACCCTAATTGGAGGTGACAATTAGGGTTCAACCACAATGCTAGCTATAAGTTTAATTTTAGTTTTTGGAACTCAAGAAAAAAAAGGCATAGATCATACAAAAAATAGTGTAAAAAGCAGTCGAGCACTAGTGCATTTTTAACAATTATTGTAACTAATACGTATTAATTAACATAAAATCAATTAATATAATCAATAGTTTTGGCCCAAGTATACAGAATACTTCATAACACTTTCAAAGCAACCGTTGAAATGTTCAAGTACGTGAAAACTCGATACACAAAAACTATTCGAGCACCAAGGGAACCTGTAACTATTTTGATTACAATGTGCACTCTTGGGAAATTAGGGAACGGTAGGAAGACTAGAGTCTGATAGCCCAGCGTAGTGTTTGTTAGGTACTGGGTGAGTGCTCTGCGTGTGTTATAAAAAGAAGTAACAGGTAGTAAAGGAAAGGGAACGACTTTGGAAGAAAGAAAAATCACAACATTAATCACACTAGGGAACAATGCATTTTTCATGCCTCCAGAACGTATGAAAGTATGTGATTTTAAAGCAAACGATCACGCTGATTTCGGTAATCAGTATTACAGGTTTCTATCTCGTAAGGTTCAAAATATATGAACATTTTTAGTATTTGAAATAAACCAAATTCTACACTAATTTCCGCATTGTCACTCCAGTTATACAACTGCAAGATTTTATGAGCACGCTTCATCAGGTAAGAACATGTTAGAAATGGAATACGCATACCCTTGCAATACTATATCGACATTAAAATGGATTGTTTGTATTTTCCACAACATAGGTAGAGCGAATGACAATGATTTGAGTTTTCCATACAACCACAATCTAAGGTCATAGATCATCAGCCCATAGTTTGTCCTTATTACAAACACGACAGCCAAAGTCTAAAGAATACGCAAGTATTGTTATTTAATTTTTTTCATTGAAATTTGGGTGTTAATCTTCCACAAACGTAACAGAAGTTATCGGGTTCGTTCGTACACTTTCGATGTGAAATGATCAGCATGTTATCGAACCGATTCAATTCAACAGATCATGTGGCGGATTTCACTTAATATCAGATCTCTAATGTATTAATGTATTTGAGGCACACGCAAAACAGACACGAACTTCACGCGCACTTCGCGTTACCGACTGACTCAGAATCTGCCACTAAAACAGTTGGATACTTGCGGTAAGGTAAGGGGCTAAAATAATTGTTTTCGGCGTTGCGCAGTAGGAAATATGAGGGTGCCCGTGACGTGTTTTCAAAACATCCACTAAGACCTCCTCGTAGTTAAGCGGGACAATCAAACGCGAGAAAGACAGCAATCTTTGAATACAGAAGGTAAAAAACACGAAAGCCTAATTTTGTTAATATCTCAAGAAAGTGACATAGATGAACTCAACAAATATTTGATTTTTAAGTAGATTTTATGCGACTTGATTCTACGTATCTGACAGGTACAATGTAAACGTATTTGCATTAATAGCAAAATTCGGTATGGTACGGTATATTTAAAAACTGTGACGTGATTTGGCGTTTTTATTCTGATACTCGTAATATACGTCTAAAACTGAGTATTTGTGCACTTTATCTTCCTGGAGGTAAAATTCATATTCCCTAGTGTTATCTATGAAATCAACGAGGATTTTTGTGAATGAAGTTAACAGTTTATTGCAGATTTGTGTTCGCAAAAATCTTCAATAAAACAAGTGAAGTGAGATGTGAACTTCTGGGACATCCAAACGGTTTTTTAAAAAATAAAGTCGTTTTGTGTATGATTTTTTGCAAACTAATCCTCTCAGTGTGTTGACTTCATACACAAAATTATTTCGTGGTAGTTGCTATGGCATAGTATTGATGGCCGCGACAGCGGCACTGCGTCGTGCTACAACCTCCGTCAAGTTGCAACCCCCACTTGTTCGAAATTCAAAATTAACTAGCCTATAATTTTGTACTAATTATGTACTAATTTCGTTCCACAATTAAAAATTTTGTACTCGACTAGAAACAATAAAAAAACCACATCCAAAAGTGGGGGTGCTAGCTTGACGTTAAGTTAGCACCCCCACTTCTCATAAATTCAAAATCAACTAGCCTAACATTATCTACTAATTATGTACTAATTTCGTTCCACAATTAAAAATTTTGTACTCAACTATAAACAATTAAAAACCGGGTGCCAATGAAGCACTTTTCACTCATATTTTCTGATTTTTTAAAACATATTTAGAGTGAAAGTTTAAACTTGAAATTAATAACGCAGATTAACATCATAGTGAACATTTACATGTAATAATTTCAAAATTTTATCTAGTCCCGCAACTGAGATATTACAGTCTAAAAACACGAAAAATTGCGAGCGGCTCTAAACAAAAGTGTCCCCCACTGCATCCTCCTTCGCAGAAATTCCAATTTAACTAGTCTATATTCTTCTAACACTACAACTAATACTACAACAAAATAAATAATTTCGTACTCAACTGTAAACAACTGAAAAACCGGTGACAATAAAGCACTTTTCACGTGAATTTCACGAGTTTTTAAAACACATTTTAAGTCAAATTTCAAAGTTGAAATTCACAACGCACTTTAACAATATAGTGAACTTTTACATATAACAATTTCAAAATTTTATCTAGTACCGTAACTGAGATATTACAGTCTAAAAACACGAAAAATTGCGAGCGGCTCTAAAAAAAGTGTCCCCCACTACATCCCCCTTCGCAGAAATTCCAATTTAACTAGTCTATATTCTTCTAACATGTATGTACTAATACTACAACAAAATAAATAATTTCGTACTCAACTATAAACAACTGAAAAAACCGGTGACAATAAAGCACTTTTCTCGTGAATTTCACGAGTTTTTAAAACACATTTTAAGTCAATTTTCAAAGTTGAAATTCACAACGCACTTTAACAATATAGTGAACTTTTACATATAATAATTTCAAAATTTTATCTAGTCCCGCAACTGAGATATTACAGTCTAAAATCACGAAAAAATTGCGAGCGGCTCTAAACAAAAGTGTCCCCCACTGCATCCCCCTTCGCAGAAATTCCAATTTAACTAGTCTATATTCTTCTAACATGTATGTACTAATACTACAACAAAATAAATAATTTCGTACTCAACTATAAACAACTGAAAAACCGGTGACAATAAAGCACTTTTCTCGTGAATTTCACGAGTTTTTAAAACACATTTTAAGTCAATTTTCAAAGTTGAAATTCACAACGCACTTTAACAATATAGTGAACTTTCACATATAATAATTTCAAAATTTTATCTAGTCCCGCAACTGAGATATTACAGTCTAAAAACACGAAAAAATTGCGAGCGGCTCTAAACAAAAGTGTCCCCCACTGCATCCCCCTTCGCAGAAATTCCAATTTAACTAGTCTATATTCTTCTAACATGTATGTACTAATACTACAACAAAATAAATAATTTCGTACTCAACTATAAACAACTGAAAAACCGGTGACAATAAAGCACTTTTCTCGTGAATTTCACGAGTTTTTAAAACACATTTTAAGTCAAATTTCACAGTTGATATTCATAACGCTGTTTAAAAATATAGTGAATTTTTACATGTAATAATTTCAAAATTTTATGTGGTCCCTTATTAGTGTTATTACACTCTACAAATCCGATATATAAGGAGTTGCTCTTAACATAAGTGGCCCGCGACGCATCCCCGTTCTCAGAAATTCCAATTTAACTAGTCTACATTCATTTACCATATTTGTACATATTCATTAACAAAATAAATAAGTTTTTATTTAACTATAAACAATTAAAAAGCTGTGCAATATAAGCATTTTATGCGTCAATTTCTGATTTTTAAAACTCGTTTTCAGTCATAATTCAACTTTGAAATTTAGACTGCACTTTGGGACTATGGTTGTGCTTTAGGTATAATAATTTCATTTTAATCTTTTTATTATAATAAAAAAAGGCAATTTTTCATTTTATTATGAGTGAAATCTCAAATAGGTATGCTACGTACCACTGTTATTTAACCTAAAATATCTACAATGTCATATGTATTTGGTTAGCAATAATTAAGGTTGCAACTTTATTTGTTCTTAAGCAATTACTGTAATATAATAGAAAATTCTTCATTCACTTTCAATACGTATTGCCTAAAATATTTTAGGTATAAAAACTTACAAGGTGAACCATTATTCCTTTGAATTATAGAACTGCGGTAACCATAACCAGTGCTGTTTTGTTTAAAAATCTACGTCAATTTTAAAGCAGAGTATTAGTAAAGTAGAGTATTAATAGCGGGCTCCTGGCAACCCAATCGCTGCTATGATCAGACCGGCTACTTCCTATGCTAAAGAGAAATTGTAATATTCTGATTGCTATTCTGGAAAAGTGTGTTATTGTTCCTCCAAAAAAGATTTTTGCTTTTCCCAGGTACACAAATGGAATAACAAGTGAAAGTGAGTAGTATTAGTAGGATTCTTCCTGCAATTCAGTCACTGCTATTATCGGTTTAGCTACTTCCTATAAAGAAAGAAAAAATATAAAAAATAGTATTCACAAGATCATAAGTGTGTTCTCGTTTCCTAAGATATATTTTCTTTTGACCAGGCACAGAAATGGAATTACAAGCCAAAGCGTGTATTAATAGGCGGCTCCTTGCAATGCAGTCGATGCAAGGATCTGTCGGTCTACTTCCCATAAAGAAGGAAAGATTATGATATTGTTCCCTGCTCTGCAAGTGTGAGTGACGTTCAGGTCCCTGATTCGCTGCAGTATGGATTTTGATACTATTGTTAATATTAGGTAAGTACGAGCCATTTATTGTTCACATCCAATTTTTCTTGGTACATCCATTTCGGTCCCTACAGAAATGGATGTACAAAATGAAGGCTTTTTTTCTAGGATGTATAGGAGCTGAGGATTTAGATTTATGTGCTACATCAATTATTACTTCCCCATACCATATACATTTTATTATTATTAATTATTTTTTGTATCAACCAATACTTCACGATAATACAATTTTATTACATGGAAATTACTCTTCTAGTAAAACTGTATTTAAGCCAGTTACTTAGGCAGTTGGCAAGAATGTTAAAATCACTTAAGTCGCAATGTTTCAGATCAATTTTCAGCACATAGGCAAACATTTCTTCGCTGGAGAAAACAGAAATTGACAATTCATTATATTTATCATTTAATTGAAGTACAATATTTGAAGTCGAATGTAACCGATACAATAAAAAAATTATATTTTTTTTAGATAAAAAGTGTAAAAATATGTAAAAAATATTGGTAATCCATATATCTAGAAAAGGTTTCTTTTCTTAGTACCAGCTCAGAGATTTTTACGAAATTCTGTAAATATTGATCTCATGTTATTGACGGAAATACACCCTATTTGAAACCTTAAGCCAAGTTTAAGAAAGAATACATTCTTCCTGTAAGAATAATTGGATAGTAGTGATAAGATATTGAAAGGCTAATGGAATGGAAAGAAAGGTCTTCGGAAGAAACAGCATTACATATTCTCAAATGATTCATTTATTAAAATAATATCTTATTATAATTAATTATGTTTTATTGAAATACCTGGACATTCAACGTGTCCAGGATATTACACCATTGACACTTATATAAATATTTACAAAATTTTTTGAAGATGTTAACGATTATATAACACGAAATACATATTGTGCAGTCGTGAGGTCAAAAATAGACTATAGCTTGGTTGTGTATATGCCTGAAAAAGACAACATACTAGATAAATTAGATCTAATTCAAACAGCCTCTGGGATTGGCCATTGGTGCATTTCGTACATGCTCAATTAGAAATAAACTGGCCGTATTTCGAGAAGAACGACTAACCTACAGAAGAGAAAAATTGATTTCATATGCCTTCGAAGTAGTGGCAAATCCAATAACCGAACGACCAATATCATCTTTAATAACATTCTGTAATGAATTCTGCACTGGCCATAATGCCAAGATAATAGGAGTGCGTAGTCTAAAACAACAGGGGGCAACTTTTTTTGTTCCCCGTGGGTCCTCTTTTCCATTTTTTATCTGCCCATGACATTATTCTATAAACTCTACAAGGGGAATGACATTAATTTATCAATAAAATGAACAAATGAACCATTTTAAGAGTTGTTGGTTTGGAAATTTCCAATATCAGTGAAAAAGAGGAAAAATGTAATTGAGCATATTTACGAGGAGCATGTTTTAAAATAGGGCTACTGGTCCCCTGTTTAAATTTGAGGGAGGCTGTGACCCCCTACCCTACCTTCGTGCGCACGTCTGCGCCCAAAACTCTTTGACTCCAAATTCACAGTAGTATACTAACAGCCATTGTGCTGACATTTTATCAGCCTAAATAATTTTCTGAATCTAATTTGGGAAATCTAATTTGTCCGTTTAATTTGAATAAGACCGCAATGAAAACAAATAAAACTAGTGGTGCTACAGAATGGCAGCATTGAAGAATAGAATGCATTAATAAAAGAATATTTGGCATTATAAATGATGCTACAGGATAACTAGCATTTGCGCAATGGATCAGGGAAACTAGACAAAAACCTGATCGAGATGGGGGTCATTGATCCGGAAGCTGAAGTACATTATTGGTTACTAACATATTAAGTCTTTAAAAAAAAAAATTAAATATTAAAAAGACAAGTGTAAACTAATTCATTATATATCACTGTTTTGTTAAAATAAACATTATTTTTCTTTTTAATAATCAGTATAATCTCTAATTGTATAGATACTGTTATGTAGCAGAAAAGATTTTACTTTTAACGTAAATTTGTGAACCGATCGAATGTGGAAGCAAAGGAGAGGCAAAAAAATTATGTTTTTAAACATTTGTAAATTTTATTTTTTAAATGTAATTTAACTATAAATGAATGAATGTTTAACATTAATTTCTATAAATTCTATCTCTGAAGAACCTCACAAATGTTTCCCGAACTGCTTCCCTTTGTGGCACTTCTAAATTTATTGCAGGAGTTATCTGCCCTTCTTGAACTGCCAATTGCAATTGTTCTTTATCCATGCCTGGAACAGGTGGAGGATCTGCTTCCTTCCTCTCAATGGCAATGTTGTGCATTACAGCACATGCCACAATTATGGGCTGCACTAGTAAAATATCTTGCTTTATTCCCAGTGCCAAAATAGGGAATCTTGCTTTCCAAACACCGTATAATCTTTCCACTGTATTACGTGTCCTAATATGCGATTCATTATACAAATTTTCCTCGGGTAAATAAAGGTTGCGAAGAGGTGTCAACAATATTGGTCCTATCCTGCATCGCCAAGCAGCACCCCATTCAAAAACTCCCCTCTCTCCACCCGAGCCTTAATTACAGAGTTTCTGTATATTGTAACATTGATCCAGGCTCCCGTGCAATTATATTTTGAATGCGCAAGTCTTGGTTTGCAATGGTTTGTACATTGAAGCTGAAGTAGCATTTCCTGTTTTGAAAAACTTCAGCGATGTGAACCAACAATTTTGTAATGAATTTTATTTAATTTTAGTAATATTCACAAAGATTTAAAGACAAAGCATTTCGTCTTCAGAATCAGTTTCGACATTTATTACATTCGCCATTTCACCTAACCAGCAGTTAACTCAGTAACCCTTATTTCCACCTCCGGTTAACTTAACTTTCCGGTAAACCTCCGGTTTGTCTTTAACCGACACTCGTAATACGAATTTCGCCCGTTAACGTCCGGTTAACTCTAACTGGAACTTTAACTAACGGTGGTAATACACGGCCTTAGTGTTGAATATTATGATGTTGCCTGCTCTCACTTGTCAATATCAGAACATTATTATGTATTTTAGACTTTACCGTACAACAGCATTAAAAGTAACATGTAACTCATACATACTCACTGCCTCAAAATCGAGACGGTCAAATTATTTGTTTTCTGATTCTTATTACAAATGTCTTCTATTGAGAATTTTAATTCGTAAGTGAACATATACATTTCGTACGAAACAACCCGCACTGAAATAAACATCGTGACAATAATTATCGTGAAGGACAGGTTGATACAAAAAATACTTAATAATAATAAATCGTATATGGTATGGGGAAGTAATTATTGAAGTAGCATATAAATCCAAATGCTCAGCTCCTATACATCCTAGCAAACAAAGCTTTAATTTTGTACATATATTTCTGTAGGGACCGAAATGGATGTGCAAACAAAATTTAGATGAGAACAATAAATGGCTCATACTTACCTAATATTAACAATAGGATCAAAATCCTTACTGCAGCGAAGCACGTACCGGAACGTCACTCCTACACTTGCAGAGCAGGGATCACCCAAAAATACACCGGGCAAGGCCAAACCAAGTGTGTACGAGTATCAGGAACACTTTACACATATATTATTGACAATATAATATTTTAATATTGACAATATAGTTTTTTTGCAAGGCGACAAATCTGAATGTTCAAATTATAGAAGTATAAGTCTTCTAAATTCCTGTTATAAAATCTATGCAAAAATTATCAGTCAAAGATTACTTTCTATTGTTGAAACTCAAATATCTAACTGTCTTCATATTCAATACGTTTTTCATAGAAAAGTGCTGAGTATATTATGAGATTGTCATTTTCTTAACATATTCGTTCAATGACGAGCCTTCTTTGCGATATTTTCAGGATTTCTAAAGATTCAGAAAATTATTTAGGCTGATAAAATGTCAGCACAATGGCTGTTAGTATACTACTGTGAATTTGGAGTCAAAGAGTTTTGGGCGCAGACGTGCGCACGAAGGTAGTGTAGGGGGTCACAGCCTCCCTCAAATTTAAACAGGGGACCAGTAGCCCTATTTTAAAACATGTTCCTCGTAAATATGCTCAATTACATTTTTCCTCTTTTTCACTGATATTGGAAATTTCCAAACCAACAACTCTTAAAATGGTTCATTTGTTCATTTTATTGATAAATTAATGTCATTCCCCTTGTAGAGTTTATAGAATAATGTCATGGGCAGATAAAAAATGGAAAAGAGGACCCACGGGGAACAAAAAAAGTTGCCCCCTGTTGTTTTAGACTACGCACTCCTATTATCTTGGCATTATGGCCAGTGCAGAATTCATTACAGAATGTTATTAAAGATGATATTGGTCGTTCGGTTATTGGATTTGCCACTACTTCGAAGGCATATGAAATCAATTTTTCTCTTCTGTAGGTTAGTCGTTCTTCTCGAAATACGGCCAGTTTATTTCTAATTGAGCATGTACGAAATGCACCAATGGCCAATCCCAGAGGCTGTTTGAATTAGATCTAATTTATCTAGTATGTTGTCTTTTTCAGGCATATACACAACCAAGCTATAGTCTATTTTTGACCTCACGACTGCACAATATGTATTTCGTGTTATATAATCGTTAACATCTTCAAAAAATTTTGTAAATATTTATATAAGTGTCAATGGTGTAATATCCTGGACACGTTGAATGTCCAGGTATTTCAATAAAACATAATTAATTATAATAAGATATTATTTTAATAAATGAATCATTTGAGAATATGTAATGCTGTTTCTTCCGAAGACCTTTCTTTCCATTCCATTAGCCTTTCAATATCTTATCACTACTATCCAATTATTCTTACAGGAAGAATGTATTCTTTCTTAAACTTGGCTTAAGGTTTCAAATAGGGTGTATTTCCGTCAATAACATGAGATCAATATTTACAGAATTTCGTAAAAATCTCTGAGCTGGTACTAAGAAAAGAAACCTTTTCTAGATATATGGATTACCAATATTTTTTACATATTTTTACACTTTTTATCTAAAAAAAATATAATTTTTTTATTGTATCGGTTACATTCGACTTCAAATATTGTACTTCAATTAAATGATAAATATAATGAATTGTCAATTTCTGTTTTCTCCAGCGAAGAAATGTTTGCCTATGTGCTGAAAATTGATCTGAAACATTGCGACTTAAGTGATTTTAACATTCTTGCCAACTGCCTAAGTAACTGGCTTAAATACAGTTTTACTAGAAGAGTAATTTCCATGTAATAAAATTGTATTATCGTGAAGTATTGGTTGATACAAAAAATAATTAATAATAATAAAATGTATATGGTATGGGGAAGTAATAATTGATGTAGCACATAAATCTAAATCCTCAGCTCCTATACATCCTAGAAAAAAAGCCTTCATTTTGTACATCCATTTCTGTAGGGACCGAAATGGATGTACCAAGAAAAATTGGATGTGAACAATAAATGGCTCGTACTTACCTAATATTAACAATAGTATCAAAATCCATACTGCAGCGAATCAGGGACCTGAACGTCACTCACACTTGCAGAGCAGGGAACAATATCATAATCTTTCCTTCTTTATGGGAAGTAGACCGACAGATCCTTGCATCGACTGCATTGCAAGGAGCCGCCTATTAATACACGCTTTGGCTTGTAATTCCATTTCTGTGCCTGGTCAAAAGAAAATATATCTTAGGAAACGAGAACACACTTATGATCTTGTGAATACTATTTTTTATATTTTTTCTTTCTTTATAGGAAGTAGCTAAACCGATAATAGCAGTGACTGAATTGCAGGAAGAATCCTACTAATACTACTCACTTTCACTTGTTATTCCATTTGTGTACCTGGGAAAAGCAAAAATCTTTTTTGGAGGAACAATAACACACTTTTCCAGAATAGCAATCAGAATATTACAATTTCTCTTTAGCATAGGAAGTAGCCGGTCTGATCATAGCAGCGATTGGGTTGCCAGGAGCCCGCTATTAATACTCTACTTTACTAATACTCTGCTTTAAAATTGACGTAGATTTTTAAACAAAACAGCACTGGTTATGGTTACCGCAGTTCTATAATTCAAAGGAATAATGGTTCACCTTGTAAGTTTTTATACCTAAAATATTTTAGGCAATACGTATTGAAAGTGAATGAAGAATTTTCTATTATATTACAGTAATTGCTTAAGAACAAATAAAGTTGCAACCTTAATTATTGCTAACCAAATACATATGACATTGTAGATATTTTAGGTTAAATAACAGTGGTACGTAGCATACCTATTTGAGATTTCACTCATAATAAAATGAAAAATTGCCTTTTTTTATTATAATAAAAAGATTAAAATGAAATTATTATACCTAAAGCACAACCATAGTCCCAAAGTGCAGTCTAAATTTCAAAGTTGAATTATGACTGAAAACGAGTTTTAAAAATCAGAAATTGACGCATAAAATGCTTATATTGCACAGCTTTTTAATTGTTTATAGTTAAATAAAAACTTATTTATTTTGTTAATGAATATGTACAAATATGGTAAATGAATGTAGACTAGTTAAATTGGAATTTCTGAGAACGGGGATGCGTCGCGGGCCACTTATGTTAAGAGCAACTCCTTATATATCGGATTTGTAGAGTGTAATAACACTAATAAGGGACCACATAAAATTTTGAAATTATTACATGTAAAAATTCACTATATTTTTAAACAGCGTTATGAATATCAACTGTGAAATTTGACTTAAAATGTGTTTTAAAAACTCGTGAAATTCACGAGAAAAGTGCTTTATTGTCACCGGTTTTTCAGTTGTTTATAGTTGAGTACGAAATTATTTATTTTGTTGTAGTATTAGTACATACATGTTAGAAGAATATAGACTAGTTAAATTGGAATTTCTGCGAAGGGGGATGCAGTGGGGGACACTTTTGTTTAGAGCCGCTCGCAATTTTTTCGTGTTTTTAGACTGTAATATCTCAGTTGCGGGACTAGATAAAATTTTGAAATTATTATATGTGAAAGTTCACTATATTGTTAAAGTGCGTTGTGAATTTCAACTTTGAAAATTGACTTAAAATGTGTTTTAAAAACTCGTGAAATTCACGAGAAAAGTGCTTTATTGTCACCGGTTTTTCAGTTGTTTATAGTTGAGTACGAAATTATTTATTTTGTTGTAGTATTAGTACATACATGTTAGAAGAATATAGACTAGTTAAATTGGAATTTCTGCGAAGGGGATGTAGTGGGGGACACTTTTTTTAGAGCCGCTCGCAAATTTTCGTGTTTTTAGACTGTAATATCTCAGTTACGGTACTAGATAAAATTTTGAAATTGTTATATGTAAAAGTTCACTATATTGTTAAAGTGCGTTGTGAATTTCAACTTTGAAATTTGACTTAAAATGTGTTTTAAAAACTCGTGAAATTCACGTGAAAAGTGCTTTATTGTCACCGGTTTTTCAGTTGTTTACAGTTGAGTACGAAATTATTTATTTTGTTGTAGTATTAGTTGTAGTGTTAGAAGAATATAGACTAGTTAAATTGGAATTTCTGCGAAGGAGGATGCAGTGGGGGACACTTTTGTTTAGAGCCGCTCGCAATTTTTCGTGTTTTTAGACTGTAATATCTCAGTTGCGGGACTAGATAAAATTTTGAAATTATTACATGTAAATGTTCACTATGATGTTAATCTGCGTTATTAATTTCAAGTTTAAACTTTCACTCTAAATATGTTTTAAAAAATCAGAAAATATGAGTGAAAAGTGCTTCATTGGCACCCGGTTTTTAATTGTTTATAGTTGAGTACAAAATTTTTAATTGTGGAACGAAATTAGTACATAATTAGTAGATAATGTTAGGCTAGTTGATTTTGAATTTATGAGAAGTGGGGGTGCTAACTTAACGTCAAGCTAGCACCCCGACTTTTGGATGTGGTTTTTTTATTGTTTCTAGTCGAGTACAAAATTTTTAATTGTGGAACGAAATTAGTACATAATTAGTACAAAATTATAGGCTAGTTAATTTTGAATTTCGAACAAGTGGGGGTTGCAGCTTGACAGAGGTCGTGCTACAGCGCCTGGCGGCGCGATGGCACCCGCCCGGCATGTCGAACGCAGCGTGGCGGCCCCGCCGACGGCGCTCGGCAGTAGGAGAGCTGCGGGCCGGTGGCAGGTCAACTGCGGCGGCCGGGCGGGCAGTAGTCGGGAACGTGACGCAGCCATTGAGGACAGCTGCCTCCCTTTGCTACTCGCCCGGGCAAGTTAAGAGACGTAGGCTTTAGAATATAAAACCGCGTGCCCTCCAGGCCGGGCAGTGAGAGTACAATCGTGTTTAGTTGGTGCAAGTGGTAGTGCGTCGTTGTGGCCCGGACAGAGGTGACGAATTGTGCGGTTACGTGTGATTTCGCTGGAGGTTTGGTTGGACTGCGCGGTGAATTGTAACATCTGGAAGGACAGAATTATGGTTTGTTCCTGGCTATACTTGGATTTTGGTTGTTGGAAAAATAAAGACGGTTGTAAATTGTACGAACTGTTGTGCTTTCCTCCTTGATACTCCTGAATTCACAATAGTGTCAACAACAAAAAACGCACAGAAATCTCACATACATTTACCTGCATTTCATTTTTAAGTCCACTCGCTTGGCGCACTTAATCGCGGATTTTCTTTACTTTCCGTATAATTGTCTGGCCTTTACAAAGCTCCATTAAACGCCCAACTTTTCTCATGTTTTCCAGTATTTACCTTTCACGAAATCTACCAAAAACTCTCAGGGTAGTATTTCTAAGGTTGTTAAAAATATCATAAATTTCCTCATTGATTATGCAATGTGGTTATGATTTGTAAAAGTTCTTCCAAGAAGTTTCCTTTCCTTTGTGATCCATTTATTCTTATAACACACACGGACCACTTCTCGAGACTAGCCTTCTTAGTGTTACAATTTTCTAAGAGTTAGGAGCATGGGAACCAAAACCGTTATCTCCTAAATGCCCCATCAGAACATGTGTAATGATTTTTTATTAATCAGTTTTGCTAATATTACATCAATAACTTATGGTGTCACTAACATTACATTAAAGAGCCAAAAAAAACTGGTACAGTCATGCGTTTTGAAATAAAGAGATGCAATCAATCAGAATACGGCCATCCTGGCGGCAACGCTATATAAGACAACCAGAGTCTGGCAGATCGGTTACTGCTGCGACAATGGCAGGCTATCACGATATAAGTGCGTTTGAACACGGTGTTTGTTATAGTCGGCGCAAGAGAGATGGGGCATAGCATCTCCGAAGTCGCGATGAAATTGGGATTTTCCCGTACGGACATTTCACGAGTGTGCCGTGAATATCGGGAATCCGGCAAAACATCAAACCTCCGGCATCGCTGCGGTCGCAAAAAGATCGTGCAAGAACGGGACCGACGGCGACTGAGGAGAATCTTTACATGTGAAAGAAGTGCAACCCTTCCGCAAATTGTTTCAGATATCAATGCTGGGTCATCAACAAGTGTCACCGTACTAACCATTCAACGAGACATTATCGATATGGGATTTCGGAGCCGAAAGCTACTCGTGTACCCTAGATGACTGCACAACACAAAGCTTCCCGCCTCGCCTGGGCCCGTCAACACCGACATTGGACTGTTGATGACGTTGCATGGTCTGCCGAGTCTCGTTTCACATTGTTTCAAGCGGATGGCCCTGTACGAGTATGGCGACAACCTCCATGAACCCATGGTCCATGAATGTCAACAGGGGAGTGTTTAAGCTAGTGGAGGTTCTGTGATGGTATGGGGCTTGAGCAGTTGGAGTGATATGTGACCCCTGATACGTCTAGATACGCCTCCGGCAGGTGACCTGTACGTAAACATCCTGTCTAATCACCTACAGCCATTCATTTCCACTGTGCATCCCGACGGACTTGGGCAATTCCAGCAGGACAATGCCCACACGTCCAGAATTGCTACAGAGTGGCTCCAGGAACACTCTTCTGGATTTAAACACTTCTACTGGCCACCAAAGTCCCCAGACATGGACATTACTGAGCATATCTGAGATGCCTTGCAACGTGCTCTTCAGAAGAGATCTCCACCCCCTCGTACTATTACGAGTTTATGGACAGACCTGCAGGATTTATGATGTCAATTACCTCCAGCACTACTTAAGACATTAATCGAGTCCACGCCTTCACGATATTAATCAGTTGTAACAGTTTTTTTGACTCTTCAGTGTCAGCGTCAGTGTCACTGTCAGTGTTCCTCGCAAACTACTTGCGTAGTATTAGTACTGGAATGCTGCCTCAAAAAACGCGATTTTTCGACAGAAAATCTCTTATTGTGGGTCCATCATACAGAAAAGTAGATACATTTTGTTCCAACGTGCAGTAATACACATTAGCGTAAAAACGTTCCCGGAAATTGGTAATAACTCAGAAACAAGATACCATAACTTAATTAACAGCACAGTCCCTTCAAAATAGTTCGCTTCCGCAGTGGCACATTTCTGCCAGTGAGTGTTAAGTGACTGGAAGCATTTCTGGAAAGAAGAATTCAAAAAGGACATCACAATTCATTATCTTATCTTGTCGCCACCTTCAACAATTAACATCTCAAATATACATTGTTTCCCATGTCAGCATTACGGTGGTAATATAAAATTCAAGCTTAATTGTTCGTACAAATTTTTGGTACTCTTTTTTATATTTTTTCTTTTATTCAGTATTAGAAATAATGATAAAACAGAGCAACAAATTTGAGGTTTGTGTCTTGCCGCGAGATGAAAAGACGTGTTCTTAATTAAATCACACACACTGAAAATGAAATTCGAAATATTCCAATACGCACCATTTATTTATATATTTATTTTTTGTAAAGATACCCCACATATGGGTTATTCCACGTCAAATCGCACAAATTCAAGAAAAATTTGACATTGAAGTAACAATTTTAAAACTTATTTTTCTGCGAAGATCATAAGCAAAAATATGAAGCACGTGCTTTTCATTTTTTCCCAAATATTATTTTTAAAGATAATATTAGTTTTCAGAAATTTCGAAAATATAGCGCATTGCTAAAATTAATCATTTTAACTCGTGTTGTAATTGTGCCAGAAGTGTAATATTTTACGATATTAAAGAACAAAAGATGCTCTTTCATTTGATGTATGTAGTGAATTCATTCATTTTTTTAAAACCATTTTTGACCTATTTTGCTTTTTTAATTTCTGCCAAAAATTGACCGTTTAAAAATTTGAAAAAAATACCATTGAAATCTCTGAAAAGTTCTACATAAGTTTGGTACGTTACAAAGTGGGACATCAAGATGATTCTGAGAAATTAAATACAATAGAAGTACCTACTTGTTTTGTTGCAGGGTTTGAGGGTCCGCTAGAGAGTTACCCCTCAAGCACGAGCCAATCAGCAGTAGACAATTACCATCAATATAATTTCACCGATCAATAAATAGAAGTATCCCTTCACATCATACTATGTGCCATATGCATACATATGACCTTCGTTGCCGATTAAATTCAAATTAAAGAGAGTAAAACGGATTCAATTTAGTATTAAACGGACGGAATATTTATACAATAAGAGTATGTGATACAATTGATACTATCTTACAGTATCTCTGAACAATATCTTCAAGTACGAAAGAATAATTTTCTTGAAAAATCACACTGGACAACTCGGAAACTCACACATGGAAACTCGTAGCGTGAAATTTTATTTTTGTCACATGAAGAGAACACAAGACTGCAAACGACGGGCGAAGTCAGCAGAAAAAACAAAAGTCGAACTTAATCGGTCAGTTTCTTTATTACACTATCAGGTGACTAAGTACCAGCGATTCACGTTTATTCATCATTACTCACTTCATTCATATTCTCACTTTCTTGAAAAAACTTCTTTACTCTCACGAGAGGGACTTTTGAAAACCACTTTTTTTTAATACACATAGTTTTCTCAAGAATGCTGGTTGTAACAACCTAAACGTACACTTATGCAACAATAGATTCATATTAGTAAAATACAAATAATACTATTGATATTATTGTAAGACTATCTGTGGTTACTGACGCTGTTTATGCCGTGGCCGAACAGACACCCTTAAAGTTGCCGCCGGATGACGGTACCAATACCGCCCAAGAGAGTGCGCTGTCCGACAGCGCGGCAGTACCGTCACGCTCGAGCAGACAGCGGCGCGCGAGAACCCACCCGTATCACCGGGTTGGCCAGCGGACCTTCGCCTCGAGCGGGCTATAAAAGAGCCGCTCGGGCAAGCAGGAGGCAGTCGATAGCGAGCGCCTACAAGTGATTAGAGAGTGACATTGTGAATAAGTGATACGTCGAAGTGCTAACGGACTCTGGACTGCCCCACGGATATTTGGTGATCTAGCGACGTATTTGGACTCTCTTCTGGAATTTTGTTAGAACTTGGCTATTGTTATTGGATTTGCTCTTTTGGATTGTGAAATAAAACACGTCGTAAGAAACCGTGTTTATCTTTGTTGTTTTCTGGTCATAACAACTTGGCGACGAGGAAAACTAAAATGGAGGCCGGCGACCCGATAGTGCAAATGCTAGCACTAATGCAGCAGCAGATGCAGCTGCAACAGGAGGCGTTCGCGCAGCAGCAACGGCAGCAAGCGGAGGCGCAGCGGCAGCAAGCGGAGGCGCATGCGCAGCAGCTGGCGATTCTGTTGGAAGCAATCAACAGACGCCCCCCGCCCCAATTCCACTCTTTCCAGCCCGACTCGGAGGAGTGGTCAGAGTACCTAGAGAGTTTCGAACAGCATTTATTATGTCACCAGGTAGGAGACGCAAAAACAAAAAAAGCGTTTTTTCTAAGCTGCGTTGGGAGCAAAGTGACTAGTTTGTTAGGAAAACTACTCCCAGAAAGAGACTCAACAGAGTGGAGTTGGGAAGAAATTAAACACAAATTAGACACTTACTTTAACAAAACGCCACATGTACTGGCGGCCAGGTATAAATTCTTCCAGTGCAGGAAAAGCGAAGGACAGTCGCACTGCGAGTGGATTACAGAGTTAGCTGGCCTGGCGCGGCAGTGTCAATTCAAATGCCCGCCATCAGAGGGAGAGACATCATACGCTGAAACACTGATCAGAGATATGGTAGTCTTGCACACGCCGGAGGACAAAATTCGGTTTTTAGCTTTGCAGAACGGAGATCCTTCATTGGAAGAAGTAAAAACCTTGTGCAAGACTTACGAGACCACGCGTGAGACAGCCCGCCAAATCACGGCCGGATCATGCGTGTGTAGTGTTACCGATAACAATTCAGTGAAAGACAGTAGCTCAGACAGTGTTAACAGTTTAAGTAGTAGTGTCAGTATGAGAACGGCGCGAGAGAAAAGAAGTGAAGTGAGGAAAGGTAGACAAAATAATCAGATAGGGGCAAAGTCGGCCAAGTGGGGCGGCGACTCAAAGGAAAGGAAAAGTACGAACATTTTCAAGAGAAAGAAATCTTGTAAAGGTTGCGGGAAGTATCACAATAGAGCCGAGTGCAGGTTCAGGGAAGCACAATGCTTTTACTGCAAGAGAGTGGGCCACATCCAAGAAGTCTGTGAACAAAAACGACATGCGGCACGAAGCGCAAGACACGAAGAAGACATGGAGGTAGCCATGGTTAGTGAGGTCATTAGCGGAGAGGGGCAGAAAAAATTAACGGTGCGAATTAAGTTAGACAGTCAACCAGTAGACTTCCTGTTAGATACGGGAGCACCGGTTACGCTGATCAATCTAAACACGTACCGCCGTTTAGGGTCTCCCGGTTACGCAAAAGTACAAAAAAGATTGACCAGTTTCGGGAAGACGCCCATTAAGGTGTTAGGAAGTGTGCGCGTGCAAGCATCATACAAGAGCAAACAGGCAGTCATAGAAATATTAGTGGTCGACCGGTATGACGTAACGAATATCCTGGGGTTGGACTCCTTCGATAAACTGGGGTTTGGAGTCGTAGACGAGGTAAACCAGGTATCAGACCAGGATGAGGTTCACGTCATCAAGGATTTAGTTTCTGAGTTCGCGGAGGTGTTTTCGCCCGGGTTGGGAGAGTGCAAGAGCTTTCAGGCTAAGATCCAGCTTAAAGAGGGACATAAACCACGCTTTTATAAAGCGAGACCGGTGCCATGGGCACTTAGGGACAAAGTGAAAGAAGAACTAACACGGCTGCAGAAAGAAGGGGTGATTACGCCAGTAACAGTGAGCCAGTGGGCCACGCCTTTAGTTCTAGTGAAAAAATCGAACGGGAAGATTAGGTTGTGTGGCGACTTCAAAAGCACGGTGAACCAACAGGTGGAAGTTGAGCAATATCCGATTCCCAAGCCGGAAGATCTTTTCTACAAACTGTCAGGCGGACAACAGTTTTCTAAAATAGACCTCAGGGATGCTTACCTACAAATACCTTTGGATCCCGCGGCCAAGGAAGTATTGGTAATCAACACACCGCTCGGTTTATTTAGCTACAACAGATTGCCTTTTGGGGTAAACTCAGCGGCAGCAATCTTCCAGCGCTGTCTGGAGCAAATTACCTCGGGCCTGGATGGTTGCTGCAATTATCTGGATGATATCATCGTCACAGGACGCAGCTTAGAAGACCATAAACAAAACCTGAGAAAGTTGTTCACGGTTTTGCGAGACAAGGGTTTTAAGGTAAATCAGGAGAAATGTGAATTCTTCAAAGAAAAAGTAGTTTTTCTGGGACACGTGTTAGACAGCACGGGGATAGCCCCTACCCAGCAGCACGTACAAGCTATTATTCAG
Source organism: Gryllus longicercus (assembly GCA_038098605.1). Classification (NCBI taxonomy): domain Eukaryota; kingdom Metazoa; phylum Arthropoda; class Insecta; order Orthoptera; family Gryllidae; genus Gryllus; species Gryllus longicercus. The sequence continues at coordinate 981,667 of JAZDUA010000365.1, forward strand.
ATGCCTCCGCCAACAGATCTAAAACAGCTGCAAGCACTGTTAGGCAAAGTTAACTACTATAATAAATTCATTAGAAACTTTTCGACGATAGCAGCTCCTTTAAACCATCTGAGAAAGAAAGGGGTCAAATTTGTATGGTCGGAAGATTGCAACAAAGCTTGGAACAGTTTAAAACAAGAGTTACTGCGCACGGTAAGACTTAATCATTTTGTCCCGGGAAGGATCACAACTGTGGCGGCAGATGCCTCAGATTACGGTCTGGGGGCGGTGTTATCCCAAAAAGATGGAAAAGGGGTCGAGAGACCAATCGCTTTTATGTCGAAAACTCTAAACAAACACCAGAGAAATTACTCCCAGATAGAGAAGGAAGCATTGGCGATCATTTTTGCGGTGAGAAAATTCAACGAGTTCCTTTACGGGACCAAATTTCACATCATCACTGACCATAAACCTCTGGTGCAACTCTTTCACCCAGGGAAGAAGATCCCAGAATCCACAGCCAAGAAGCTGCAGAGGTGGGCGTTGTTTCTTGCAGATTACGACTACCAGATCCATTATAGAAGCACGTCGCAACACGCGAACGCGGACGCGTTGTCTAGACTACCCGCCGGCCCAGACCCAGAATTCGACGCGTCTGAAGAAGAATGCCTCCAGTTGGACCTGGAGGATCTGGGAAACCTAGCAGATTTTCCGTTAGAGGCAAGGACTATAGCGAGGGAGACGGACAAGGACCCGGAGTTGAACCAGGTACGGCGCTTCATCAGAGAAGGTTGGCCAACAAGAAGATTAAGAAGCAACGCCAGGTGGTTTAACAAACAAGACAGATTGTCGTGCAAAGCTGGAGTTCTATTGTTAGAGGGCGAAGAGTTCACAAAGGTAATCATACCCAAGAGCCTCAGACAGACAGTGCTTAAATTGTTACATCAAGGGCATTGGGGGGTAGTACGTACGAAGCAGCTGGCGCGACGGCACTGTACGTGGCCAGGTATGAACAACGACATTGAACAAATGCTAAAGAGATGCGAGGCTTGCCAGCTTAATCAAAGCGCCCCCCCCAAAGACTTGACACCTTGGCCGGAGCCGGCGGAACCGTGGGAAAGGGTCCACGTGGATTTCGCCGGCCCCTTTTGGGGGTCCATGTGGTTGGTGGTAGTGGACGCGAAGTCCAACTACCCGTATGTGGTTGAAATGGGAAGCACCACCTCTACACAGACCGTAGAGATGCTGGAGAGGATCTTTGTTACAGAGGGTCTACCTGTGGTATTGATTTCAGACAATGGTCCGCAGTTTTCGTCCCAAGAATTCGCAAAATTTTGTGCGAGCAACGGCATCCAACACATCTGTGCACCGCCTTTCCACCCACAGTCTAATGGAGAGGCGGAGAGGTTCGTCCGAACCTTCAAAACTGCTATGGGGAAAGCGCGGGCAGCGGGGACACCAAAGTCCCGAGCACTCTTAAGGGTCCTGGCAACGTACAGGGTCCTGCCAGGCTCAACGGGCAGAAGCCCAGCTGAAGTGCTCCACGGCAGGCAGCCCCGGACCCTGCTGTCACTGCTGAGCCCTAGCGACCCGCATAGAGCTGGAGGTATTAGACCAAAATACAAGGTAGGTGACAAGGTATATATTCAGTCACTTAAGAAAGAGCCAGCATGGGTGCCCGGGGTAATACAAGAGATTCGAGGCAGCAGAGTTTATGCGGTACGAACCTTAGAAAGGCTGGTCACACGCCACCAGGGGCAGATCAGACCTCGAACTAACGAGAGTCAAGTAGACAACAGGCCGTGGATATCACCCGAGGAATTCCGCAGGAAAGTGATGAGGGAAATAATTTATGTCCCACAGGAGCGCACGGCCGTTGGAACACCAGCAGTTGCAGCGGACACGCGGGAGGAAGCAGCCACCAGCAGCAGCAGAGAATCCGCCTGTTCGACCAGGACAGAACTCCGGCCCAGGAGGGTTACCCGTTCAGTGCGTTTTGCGCCATACGCAACGCATTTGGGCGCGGAGGGTGCCGTGGCCGAACAGACACCCTTAAAGTTGCCGCCGGATGACGGTACCAATACCGCCCAAGAGAGTGCGCTGTCCGACAGCGCGGCAGTACCGTCACGCTCGAGCAGACAGCGGCGCGCGAGAACCCACCCGTATCACCGGGTTGGCCAGCGGACCTTCGCCTCGAGCGGGCTATAAAAGAGCCGCTCGGGCAAGCAGGAGGCAGTCGATAGCGAGCGCCTACAAGTGATTAGAGAGTGACATTGTGAATAAGTGATACGTCGAAGTGCTAACGGACTCTGGACTGCCCCACGGATATTTGGTGATCTAGCGACGTATTTGGACTCTCTTCTGGAATTTTGTTAGAACTTGGCTATTGTTATTGGATTTGCTCTTTTGGATTGTGAAATAAACACGGTTTCTTACGACGTGTTTTATCTTTGTTGTTTTCTGGTCATAACAGTTTACACATCCATCTCTGTACACTGAGAAAGAAGGCCGCTCTGTTTCTGGCAAACCCTAGCAGTGTCAGTTCTTTATAAATAAACAACTGACTTAATAGTCCCATTTCGACAAATTTCCATTTGAGACCATATGTGTGTTTCTGTGATTCATAACATGACATAAGTCTCACGGTTGCTTTGTGTTGAACGTCACGATGCGTCGAGTCATTGACCCCATAGTTTGAGCAGCGAGTCCGGCGGGCAGCGGGCTACGTGCTCAAGTCAACAAATTATGTTTTTTAATGTTATTTATGAGTCTCCCACTTTAAAATTTGTCAGATATATACACCATTATTGTAGAAATACATAGGTCTTTTGTACAAATAATTAAAGTGTCGGACTAATGGAAAAATTTGTATTTTTAAAATTAAAATAAATTTTAAATATTTAAATAATACGTTTACAAAAAAATATTTTACATCATATAAAAAGCCATCTTTTTAAGTTAAATTTAAGTGAATTTTTTTCTGAAGAAAACGGCACTGTATCTGGCAATCTGTACTGTATCTGGAATCTACAGATCATGTAACAAGATAAGTATTACAAAAATTATTTGTATTAAATAATTTGTTTAATTAATTGTTTGTATTACAGAACATAAAATGAAAACGGTACGAGAATGGTGAATAATGCTTGAAATGTACTTCTCCTGGAAACTTTCTGTTCTGAGTGGATGGCGATACTTGTTTTAGGAGCGTCCAGCAGTAACCCACCAAAAGGTTCGGTGACCCATCTTCCCACATATCTTCTTTCCATGCCAGCGATATCTTGGTGAAATCGCTCACCATTTCCGTCACTTTCATCTCCAAGATTAGATGGGGAAAAATCCAAACGGGGAAGAACAAAATGTAATTTCAGAGTCATGTTCCACCCCATGGTCTTCTAATAGTCCAGCATGTGTTCCGGCAGTTCCCTTTAATTCTCAGACATTACGTTTCCCAAGTTACTGTCGCATACATCTTTCAATGCAATCCAAGCTGCCTTCTCAGTATCCATCAGCAATTAATCAAAGGTAGTATCTTTCATCAAGTCACGGATATGAGGCCAAATGGAAATTCCTTCTTCATTTTTTGAAGTATTAATCGCAGAAAATTTAGATAGTAATGTATTGAAAACCCTGGCTATTTTTGTCCATTGGTTTCACAATTTTTTTCATAAAGCCCAATTTCAGATGGAGTGGTGGTATCAGCACGCTTTGTCAACAAGGGATTCATGAGACACATTTTTTCATCAGGAATGAATATTTCTCTCAAAGGCTACTCTTCGACTACATAACGTTCTTTCCTTGCCCTACTATCCCAGTTGCACAAGAAAGCAACAGTTCTGTGGTGACCAACACTTACCCCATCTACTTCTGATCCAAAATACATCTCATACGCCTTTTTGGCGATTAAAGAAGTGAGATCTCTTTGCGACTTAGTTGTAAACTCGTTACACACACACACACAAAAGAAAAAAAATGGTAAATTAACAGTCTCCCTAGACATCGTTGAATGTAAGAAACACTAGAACCTGCACAAACAATATTCTTCACGTTAGCGGATTTACACACTTCAAGAATAGATACTACGTAATTTCACTATCGATTGACTGATGCAAGTGCAACTTTCCTTTAACTACCCCAAGTGCCTATCTCCCCCTCCCCTCTCTACTCCCAACACTACGCAATAATATTCCTAAAAGAACAGAATGTGATAAGCGCTGCAACTGCATAATTAACGTAACCGAGCACAGATAAAATTGTATTTCCAGAAGAAAGTTCAGTCGTAGCGAACAATGGTTTTCACTATTATCAGGGAACTGAACTACTTAACAATCACATTTTTTGTTCTGCGGCAAATTTCATTGTCGCTCTGTGCGAGTCCAAATCCACCCAATTCAAATGACGCGTCTGTGGTGCATGCCTGCGTTTATTTCGACACCCAGGGACACGTCTCCCAGTACGTTCTCGAAGCGCAGGATATACGGAGCGGGAATACTAATTGCAGAATAGAGTAAAATCAAATCAATATGGAAATTTTTAATAGTAAATTTTAATTAAAATAACATTAATAAATTTGCAAATTCTTTTACTGATTACCGAATATTTACCTATTACTGAACTCCGAATATATTTTTGTGACCCATAGGTGGGACACACATGTTCATTTATTTCAAACAAATTACGTGAAAACGACTAACTTTTACAAAAGATTGTACATGGCCTTCTTTAAAGAGCTATTTTTGTACAACAGACTTTGTCTGAGGCAAAAATCTCCATCTTCACTTTTGTAGTTTTGAATTTTTTTCGCAATTTTCGAAAGAAAAAGAGCAATATCCGAAAATGGGACTAGCGCCATAATTTTACCGTTCCTTATTACGAAGGGGCGGTTTGTGATGATTGAAAACATTACCAAAAATGATCAATAAAATGCTTTAAAAATGCCCAAAGAACAAAGAAAAATGACAAAAATTTGATCAAAACCACTTCAGATGAACAACTCAAGCTGTTGGATATGTTACTGATGTAATCGAGGCTTTTTCCTTTTGTTCAAGTGAACTCAGCTTGCAAACATTTGGTATGGACTGTTCTTTAAAAGAAAATCTCTACCTTCGCGATCGCGGAATCGGCCGAACTGACAATGGCGCCAATAGGAGACACAGGAACCGTAAGCACTGACAACGGCTGACATTACAATATATGAGCGGAGAAATCGAATAGGTTACTCAGGAATTGTGTGGTGACATTCGTTGCACCTCGTAAATATAATTTGAAGCAAGTACAATTAAAATATTAAAATCGATAAAATCAGCAAAAATGACGTAAAAAAAGACTTATTACTCGAAATCGATGAAAAATGACATAAAAATGGGTCATTTCGTTTTGTCTGAATTTCTATACTAAACGGCATTGTTCCAAAGTGAAAAAAAAAAGAAGATTTCATTAAAATCCGCTTTACTTATGACATACGTGGAGAAGTGTAAAGAAAAAAATGGAGCGGTTTTTGAGACAAAAAATTCATTGCCTCTATTTAGCGCAAAATTACACGAAAAATACTCACAGTTGAACATGACTTTATTTCAAGATTTGTCTTTAAGGAACAGATTTCATTTAGGAAAAAATCCCTATCTTCAATATTAGTTGTAGGAAGTCGCCAAAAAATTCAATTTTTATAATTTTCGAAAAATCAAGGATTTCAACGAAAATGAGACCTGCACCATTCTTTTAAACGCCTTTTGCTGTATCTAACAACACTATTTAATCAAAACATTTGGAGTCATTTCTATGAAAATTTTGAAAAAATCCGAGAGGCTTCATGTAAAGTACCCCCCCCCCCAAAATTAAAATATCGGTTTCAAATTCCAGGGGCCGCGACAACAAGAAGAATGTTTGGGGAAAATTGGCTGAACGGTTAGTGGGCTATCGATGTTCGCAGCGAGACCGACGTTTTGCCGTCAATCGATTTTTCGGTATCAAGGACGCACAAAACATGGATTCCGGCTACACCACCTGTTAGAGCAATTCCCCCCTAAATGTATCCATTTTTTTCGTTACCAGATCCTGTGGGAGAGTTTTTGGTGTCGAGAATTCGCTGTTTTCCGGCGCACTATTATTTCAATATTTTCTCTTCTTACATCATTAAGTGCGAGAAAGTAAAATAAAAATCTCAAAAACTGTTGCTATGATTTCTTCAATTCCCCCCTATGATAGAGTAAAGGACGCTTTAAAATGTTACAGGTGTAATTTTGGTTGACCTTTCTGAATTTTCGAAAATAACAAAAGTTAGAAACAATGCGAAAAAACGTGGTTGTAACAGGTTTCTTGCTACACTTTGTGCGGGTAGTGCTAAACGCACAGAATAACATTACATAAACGTCATTTTGATGATTAAAAAAAATAAATAAAATAAGGCAATGTAATTTCGTTACATTACATAATATTTTATATAAATTATTGCGTTTGTGGATACACGTGGTTCAAATTATGACTTACGAAGTATGTGCTGTTGTAGTCCAACTAGTTTCTTTCTTCGCTTTTTACCCGCAAGATAGGATGGCTATAGAAATAGCTATTCTCCCGCATCGGCCAGAGACCCAAAAAGTAACAGTTTTCAGCGCGATCTAGCGCCAAAACGGTATTTCAGAAATTTAAAGTTAATAAATGCATTTTGTGGGAAATTTTATCGCCTTTAATTTTAAAAAGAACAATTGCTTTGATAAAACGCATAGTTTTGAGGATCTAAGCGAAAACCTAATAGCGGCGAAATTGTGTTTTTTGCAATTTTCTTTGTGAAGCCGATCTTTTTTGAGGTGGCAAACATCAAATTCGAATTCAGCACCCTCAAAAACAAAACTGTTGAGGAGAAAATTCAGGATTTTTTCCTGGATCCGGCCCTTTTGAGCACCAACTGACTGGACTAAATATAGTCTTATGTCAATTTTACTAATAGAAAACCAAAAAATCAGAAAATGTATATTGTCGCCAAGAGATAGCTGTAAAGAGGCTTGCAAATCGGATCTCAAGAGTAGGCAAATAACTAGTACGAAAACGTGTGGGCCATTCGTCAACATCACTACTTTTTCTGCAATCATACGAATTCAGCTATGAAAACACGTGGAATCATGATCCATTTTGCGAAATGTTCACATTGGTTATTAATCTATACACCTATTCCCAACGGGATCGATGATATTTTGAAGGGGGTCAATGTTTATCAAGCGGTCGAGAGCAAAGTGCGCACCGGTGATTTCTGTATAATCAAGATTGCATTTAATTCAAAATACATTAATGAAGTTTATAATTACATTTTTATGACAATATTTCTTCTCGTTTTCAACTAATAATAAATTACAAATTTGCTCCTTTGGAATCTTAACAGAATGAAAATCGATTATGAGCATTTAGAATCTGTGATTTTGCTTCCAAGAACTGGTTTACATTTGTATAATTAAATTAATGGTACCATAACCACATACTTTTTCTCACTTTTGCTATTTTCGAAAATGCAAAGTTGAAAGAAAATGAAACATTCGCCATTCTTTTCAGCGTCCCTTCTTCTATCCTTGGAAAAAATTAGAAGCGTCTTTTTTATTTCTTTTTATCAAATGCAATAGATGTAAGTGAATATTGCAAAAATTTAATTTTTCAAAACTACAATATTGAAGAGAGATTTTTATCATAAACAAAATGTTCTAAACTAGTGTTGCTATAACAGAACATACCTTGTCGCATTATTTCTAACTGCTCCGCTATATTATACTACAACTATATAAACATGCAAAAAAGTGTTTTTAACTAGCAAAAATTACTTTACACACCGAGACTCGCACTCAAGCCCTCTCAGTTAACTCGCCGTCAGCCTCACCACTACGCTACAGAAACGCCGCAAGCACGAACTCTGGCCAACGCTTACAGATAATTGTCTCAACACAATATTTCCAACACGCAATTTTTGCAATTTTCGAAAATACGGAGAGTTCACAAAAATGGGACGAACATAATAATTTTTACTGTGTGTTACAATATTGAAAATTAAATGAAAAAAATTGCTGCGGTTTTTGAGAAAATATTTTTTTTGATATTGCATAAATTTGTTCACAAATTACGCCAAATATATACCTTTTTAAGGACACAAGGACGAGTGCTAAAATTGTGTGCAAAATTGCAATGCATTATTTGAAGAAACTACTTACCAGAAATAATTAGAAATTATGTTTCAATAAAAAGCTATTTTTTTAACAATTTGAAACTGATTATAATTTAATTTCAAATTTATTAAAAAACTATGATACCAAGCATAGTTTTTTTTAACAATATTTTGTGGGGCAAGGATTTGTTTCTTTTTTTACCATTCTACTGCTCAAAGGCTATTGCAGATGCAGGCTTCAAATTTTACACACATAGAAATCATAATAGAATCTCAAAAGTAGACTATAATCAAACTATTTACTCCAACAGTTTTAGGGAATTAAATTTCTTGTTTAGCATGAAAAAAAAAAAAAAAAACACACCAGTTTTCTTTAACTTTATAATATGCAGAATATTAAATTTAGTGTACTTGGCCTCAAATATGCAGCTTATTAACTTCTGAAAATGTCAGCTCCCTATCTACAGTGTAGATCTGGCCTTTTGGAATTCAAGATTTCCCCCCGGTTTTCCAGGTACTGTCTTACACATTACAACACATTTTTTCTGCACATTACTTAACCGTACAATGTTATTCTCGCAACCCAGTACTTGAGTGTAGAATTTTTAAAACAAGCATTAAAAATATCTCCGATTTTTTTTAGGAAGCATATGTTGCTAATTAATATTCAGAGTCCTGATGTGTTTCAGAAATTATTTTTTCTTAAAAAAGAAGAAAGTCTACTAATGCCAACGCAGGGTTTGAAGTTCGGAATTGATAAATCTTCACATTTGCTTAAATCAACCCAGACATCTTAATTTATAGAATTTTGAAGATAACATTACTGATTTTGCAATAGTTTGCTGTTTTCACATCAATTTAAATTACTTTTCGAGACATCCAGACTGTTTTTCGAAACAAGGATTTAGTTTCTCATATTTATCGCAATTTAATCATACGATTTTATCTCGGGTTTAATTATGTTTGATTTTTAAAATATTAAAATGTTTAAATGTTCTTGAACTTCCCGTCTAGTTTTCTGTAATATTAAATTAGGACTGTATCTAATATATCTAATGATTTAATGAATGCATATATATAGGCCATAGCTGTAATCTCCAATGAATAACAATAAACAAGGAAAAAAGAAAAAGAAAAAAAAATCGAATAATGAAAAAAATGTCATCCATGTGATTCCTGCAAGCCTCTCTTCATTGACCTCGGTATCATCATGCCTCTCTGCATTGCCTATTTATTTACGAATTTGTAATTTTGGTCAAAACTGACATAACGATGGGAACATGTTCCCATGCTATACTAGTAATTATAATTACAACACACATCATAGAAATTACATTCATTACGTGTCAGTATAAACAGCTCACTACAAAAAAATCCATATACAATACATGTACGTTACTTAACAACGCACACCAGATGACATAAAAGAATTAAAGTCAGTACACAAATTTAAGTTAAAATTAAAATATTTTCTGTACATGATCTACATTTGAATTGTATAACAGTGCAACAATGAAATTTGCTGCAGAACAAAAATATGTAATTGTTAGTACCCTGATGACAATAGTGAAACTCATTTTTCACTATCACCTACATTTTCTTCTGGAAATGCAATTTTATCTGCTATCGGTTGTGTTATTTCTGTTGTCGTGGTGCTGATCACATTCTGTTATTTTAGGAATATGATTGCCTAGGGTTGTGATTAGAGAGGGGATGATGAGATTGGGGGTAGGTAAAAGGAAGTTGTACTTGCATCAGTCCAATCATACAGTATCTGTTCTTGAAGTATGTAAATTCGCTAACATGAAGAATATTGTTTGTGCATGTTCTTGTGTGTCTTATACTCGACGATGACACGGAAGTCTGTTAATTCACCATATTTTTTCTGTAATGTATGTGGCCAGTTTACGACTAAGTCTCAAAGACATCCCATTTCTCCGATCGCCAAAACTGCACATGAGTTGTATTCTAAATCAAAGGTAGATGAGGGCAAGTGTTGGTCACCACAGAACTGTTGCTCATATTGCTCCAGCTATTGAGCCTGGCTGCATGAAACCCACCCATCTATGCCATTTGCCATACTGAAGTTGTGGAGGGAACCTACAGACATTACAGATTGCTACTTTTGTTAAACAAAAGTAACAGGAATCTCAAGTAAATCAAAACTAAGTTTCGTATCCAAATTTGGAATCTGCAATGCGCCGCATTCTGATTATCAACCAGTTCCAAAATCACCAACAGAATGAAAAAAGGCAGTTTGGTATACTGTAATAACATTATTGGACTGCTTAAAAATTCTAGATATTTCACAATCGGAAAGAATGACACCTATTTTTAGATTCCTCCATTAGTATTCTCAAAGCTATTTTCTTACAAAACGGAATTGAGAAACCTGTGATACCAGTGGACCTTTCTGTTCAGTTAAAGGAAACTATGAGAACATGAGGTTACTCCTGAAGTATATTGGCTATTTGAATAAGAAATGGAAAATTTGTGGTCATCTCAGTTCTGGGACTTCTAGGAATGCAGACTGCTTGCCAGAAATATTGCCATTTCTTGGACCACTGAGATAGTAGGGCAAGAAAAGAACATTATGTAGTCAACAGTGGTCTTTGAGAGAAATTTTCAATCCCCAAAAAAACAAAAGTATCGCAGGAAGTCCTAATTGATGACGACTGTGTGATGTTAACACCACTCCATCTAAAATTGGGCTTTATGAAGAATTTTGGGAAACCAATGGACAAAGATGGCAAGGGTTTTCATTTCTTACTATCAACATTTCATGTCATTAGTACTGAAAAAATGAATGAAAGAATTTTTATTCGGTCTCAGTTCTGGGACTTGATATTACCATTGAACCGGTGCTGACGAGTATCGAGAAGACAGCTTGGTCTGCATTGAAAGATGTATGCGACAATGTCCTGGGAAACAATGTCAGAGAATTATAGGGAACTGACTAAACACATTCTGGACTGTTCCAAGGCTCTGGGATAGAACATGTTCCTCAAATTACTCTTCTTTCATTCCCATTTGGACTCCTTCCCACTTAATTTTGGAGATGTGCGTGACGAACATAGTGAGCAATTTCACCAAGTTATCGCTACCACGGAAAGACTATATAAGGGAAGATATTCATCACACCTTTTGGCGGATTACTGCTAGACACTCCTCCAAGAAGGATCATCATCCATCCACAAACGACCCCATCTTGAGGTTTTTGTCGTTTCCCTGATCTATTGAGAAATTCTGAGATGATCCTTTGTTTTGCTTATGCACATAAATGAAGCTTCACTAGCCATCCAGCCAATTTTCTCCATAACTGATATTCCCAATCCATGTAGCTGATGCTGCGGTGCCTGATTTTGAAACATATGTTAATCTTGAGGGGTACTTTGCCAGTCCATAAAACATTTTCAACGAAATTACTCGATCAATTGTGATTAAATTTTGTTGTTTGGTAGAGTGAAGGATGTTGAAGACAATGCTGTAGGTTTCATTTTCGTTAAAAAACCCGATTTTCAAACATTTTTTGGCATCTTCCTAGATCTGAAATATTAAAGACAGCTGTTTTTTCCCTTAATGAAAGATCAAAGATAGAACTTGAAATAAGGTCATATACAATTTTTCAAAAATCTGAGTATATTTCGCGTAATTCTGCGTGAAATATAGGCAATTTTTAATTTTCTTTAAACAATTATTTTCTCAACGGCTCCATCATGTTTGTTTAAGTTTTGTTGTTGGATAGTGGGGAGGGCGCTTAAGAGAAAGGAGCAATCTCAGTTCATTAAAAAACCTGAGGGTTTGAAAAAATTTAGTTTGTCATTTTCCTACAACTATTATGATATTATAGTTAAGCAATTCGTCTATTGATGTCGGCATGAAGACCACAAATAACAATCAAAGATCACTCATACCTCAAGGCAAGTGCAGCTCATTCCATGTAGATATTTCATTGCACTTTCCTATGAAACGCGAAAGGTCTGTTATCATGAAATTTGTCCCTACGCTTCAATTGAAATTGTAACAATGTAAATTTATCGAAGTGTTTAGGCAGGAGTGACGGCGTAATTATTACAGGAGGACCCTGTATTTTAAGAATGCTATATTTAGGAAAGAAAACTCTTCTTATATTCGGGTACACGATTACCGGTCAAGAAATAAAATTTCAGAAGCAAATTTTATTATTATCAATCATGTGTTGCCTCAAGGTTTCTGAAAAGATCAATAGCAAGCCTGAAAACCTGAAAGAGAGAAGAAAGAAAGACCCAAACACTTTTCACTTAAACCCTTAAAACATACCACAACGTCTGGCCAATAAATTCTAATTTAAATCTCTTGATGAAATTCCATAACTATCAATATATTGTACTTTATAATTGAGTAATTTGGTTAAAAAAAATCAACTATTCTTTATATTCATATTTCAATTCTTAAAAGTCTAAGGCATTTTTTCTTCAAAAGGACTATGTTAGTTTGCTATAAAACTATGTGAAAAATAAGTTAACAGATTAAAAAAAAAACAAACACTATTTTCCTTTGAATTTCTCCATGCAGAAGTTGTGGTATTGGTAATTTGTGGTATGTGGCCTCAATTAGTTGGGAAAATTACTACTAATGTGGTTTTTAAACGTTGGCACGAAACTTCCTAGAACCGTTATATCAATAGTAGTACTAGTTCAGAAAATTTAATTGGGAAGCAAGAGTCTTGAGCAGCAGTAGGCAACATTTTAGTTTAGACAAAGCAGACCACGAAACTCTCAATTTAAAATGTTGTGGATCTGTAACTTGTCAGAAGAATGTTCATAAGAAGTTGCTGCAATTTTCCAGTGTTTCAAGGCAAATATTAAATTTTTGTTAATTATGTTTTATTGATTTTATTACAAATTCCTAGAAAAAAAAAATGTGGTAAGATATGGTATGCCTCTAGCATGAGCTTCAGACCAGACAAGGAAATGCAATAAGACATTTTTTTCTGGAAAGATGTATCTATGTCTTTGCACAACCTTTCAAGTAGATATTTTGCAAGATCTAGTAGTATTTGGTAACATTTCAATCCTCAAATTCTGGTTTACTTTCACATTTAATAATAAAGATTATTTTTAACAAATTTATTATTTTCTTAAAAATAATGAATGTGTTGGGTGAATTTAAATATTATCTGAATTTCTTGGAGGACCATTAAAGTTATGCCATGGACTACCAGTTGCCGACACTGAATGCTGTGTACACTGACATTAACTGATCCTGCGGACCAAGTTTCACTTCTGCTCACATGACCCTTTCAATCACAAAGAACTGCAGGAATACCTATGACTATAAGTCAATTTTTACCTAACGAGTCAAAATTCTGTACTATCTGATTCATTGATTTCTCCACAATTCTGTGACATTTGCATTACATACATGAAAAACTTGAAACATTACCAAAAATTCATTCTCCAGGTTCACAATGATTCCATATGATCCTATCATGTGATGAAAATGCATACCTGAAAGAAAATCTTCAAAACACAATCTAATATGTATTGAAAAAAGATTACAGTAGTAATTAGCAGTGAACCAGAGTAATGTAGAGAAAAACATTTTGTAGAATTCACAAACCAAAATATGCCAGTTGAAAACCACTCACTGCAACATCTCTACTATTATTTATAATCAAGAAAATGTGTATCTTCATAACACTGAATCAACATTTCCTTGCACTGGAATTTGTTATGGAGAAAAAAAAAGAAAAGCATTTGAAAAGAATTAAAAATACCACAGCCCAACAAAACATCACAAACCACAAGTTTTTGGAAAATATCTAATAAGTAATCAAATTTTATTGCTTGTATAACAAATTAAACACTATTTGACCAATTCATCTTTTCAATCTGACAAGTATCACTGGCCGTCCAAGTGCACATAAATTCTAAGGTACATTTTTTCACTACAAACTAGTTTTCTCTGCCTCCACAGCAGATCAACTAAAATTTTGCCAATTCTCCACCCATACTTATTTCCATTTAACAATTACTGCAATACAAACAAATTTATATTATAAAATTATTAGCATAAAAACAAAATGCTTATCTGCAAATTATAAACCCATTTTTCTAATTAAAAACAAAATACATTGAAATTTTATAATAAGTGAAGAGCCATTGGCAATTCCTGTCCAAAATCTTTGTATATTTCACGGTAAAGACACTTGTGAAACAATGGAAAAAAATTTACACAAAAGAGTGCAGTTCAATGAAAAGCAAAAATTTCAGCAGTTGTGCTTCCTTACATTCAGATTACTGTGTAACATTTGCCATTTCCCCCCCACACACAGTGAATTGTTGTATAAAAATTACTTAGAAGAAAAAAAATTCTCAGCACTCTCACGCAGAAGACAATGCTAGTTTAAAAAACATTACTTTAACTCAATAATACTGCACACCATTACATACACGAACTTCATAGCATAATTAAATGTAATGCCAAAGATTAAGCAAAAAATTCAAAATTTGGAAATAAAATACCTGATAGAACATGTACATAACAATTGCGTTTTCAACAAATTGAATTACATACTAAGAATTAACAATTTTAAAAGTCTTCCAGCAACAATGATAAAAGTTCTGGAAACCTGTCGATTACAGGGCAAATGGTCATGTTACTTAATTTCAGATTCCATGTCAATCCTATATTAGAATTCCTAAAGACATTTCATTAGAATAGATGCATCATCAGCTAAAGAAGTAAAAAGACAGCTGTGTCCAGAAGTTTCTATCACAGCAGTCGAGGTCATGGAGAGACTCAGGTTTATGAAAGGAAAAATTCTCATTTTCTTTGCTTTAAGTTTATTGGAGCAAACTATTAAATTATAAGCAATACTGAACTTTACAAGTAGAAATAAAAAATTACAATGACAGTGATTGAAATATTTATTCAAATATTGACAATAATGATACTGATAAAAAAAACTACAATAAAAGCCCTACTGGAGTGTAGATACTTTCATCCCTTGAAGGCACAGAACATGAGCCAAGAATGTTTAGTTCCGAGTTGAGGCCAATTTGTGGATTCCAAGATTCTCTTTACATTGGCAGATAAAAAAAAAAAAAAATTAAAAAAAATTGAAGTTACAAAGTGCTACTATCTACATTGATAAGACCAGAACCTATTATAGCATTGGAGTCATACAAGCTTAACTGAAAAGTATGCTGAAGTTGTTGCACATTACAATTTATACAAGTTACAAAAGTGCAAAATTATGTCTATTAAATAAATCAATAAAACCCAACATTCTGGCTCCTAAACTGTATCTAGATTTCTCTAAAATCATCAATAGCACTCAGATACATTACTATCTCACATAAAGGGCAGACATTGCTTTTTCGCTTCAAAATGTGGGATACAGCTGGAATATTCACCGAATTATCTAGTCAACATTAAGAGAACTGATTGCAAAGGATAAGTTATTGCTTCCTACAAGTTTTATGTATGATTTATTATGATGCTCCAAATTCTGCTTTCTATGTCCTATTAGTCCCACTGTAACCCCACCTCAAGGTTTTTGAACAGTGAATTTAGTTATTACAATGCCATTGAAGAGGTCTCCCCATTCAAAAGCCGTGAACCTTTAGTTGCTCAGGCTTAGCCAATCCAGACTTGGTCAGCCACTGACAAATATTCTCTCGCTGATCACCTTGGAGTTGAAGCACCTCGCCGTACTCTGGATGTTCAATCACAGTACCATTGCACGCAAACTCCTATAAAAGTTAAGTCAACATCTTAATTCATTATGTGGAAATTTAACAAAAAATATTTCTACAAAAATTACTCAATTAAAAAAATGTTGACTACCAACGTAAAATAATGAATGTTTAATAATCAATTTTCAATCCATACCATATCCACAATAATTCAGGGATTACACTGTCATTTTGACGCACACCAACAATATACAAAATACTTGCCTTTTTACATGCTCGTACAATTTTCTTCAAGTCATACTCCGCCGATAGACCTTGTACGGTCGTTAGAGTTTTACGACCATTCCGTTGTTGAATTCTTATATGCACGAGACCGTCTTGGACATCATCATCTGCACCCTTGATTGCATCAGCAAAGGGGTCTATAACAGAATCAACGATATTTGTTATGCCACAGGGTATCTAAAATATGTACGTTGACAACTTCCAACATCATTTCCACACTAAAGTATGTTCTCTAAAACCATGCCCACATCAAATTTAATTCAAATAACATCATATTAAAGATATAAAAAAAATCATTCCTCTAGGTTTTCCGCGAATGGCCAGTAATTCTTCTACACCGAGCAATTTAGTTGCATTTATTATGTCAATACCCTGCCATTTTGAAGAAAGCAATCCGTTTAAAATCCGAATGACTGGCCCAAATTAGCAACTTACCGAATGTGTTAAGATTCTGGATGGACATACGACACACAAAAGTTTTCACTTGACGATATACACCTGCAAATTGCACAAATTCACTCAAGATGTAGTTGGATTACAGCCTCAAATACTAGACACTCACAAGACAGGCTCACCCTTCTCTTGCCTTATTTCTTGACCGGAAACATTGTTGTGAAAATAACACTGACGTCATGCGTTACGTCATGTCCTTCACTACTAGCACACTCTGCCGGAAGTAATCCGGACAGATTTGGCGGGAATTGCCGATTTGTATTTTGAGCCCCGAAGAAGCCCTACGTAGGGATTTGAAACCATTGGTCTCTGTGCGAGGCAAATGTGAGTAAATAAAAATATGATAATTGCTTAAAAAACTAGTGAATAAAGTTATAGAATAAATTAATATTAAATAGTAAAAAGAAGCTGCCTAAGCAACTCGTACATTTTGCAGCAGGCGAAGGCTAGGGCGAGGGGGGTACGTGAGAAATATGTAAAATCGGATATAATATGTAACATTAAAATACTCTAATTAACTACCCATTTACATAATACGAAATTACTTTTATAAAAAATGTCCTAACTACATTTTAAAATTAATACAAAGATTTCAAATATCATTTAGAGAGAACAAGTTGATGCACCCTTTGCATCACACAACTTTTTGCGTCCTTAGTAAAAGCTTAATCTGTTATTATCCAGAACTGTAGTTTAACATCAGTCATTGACACACCATTCATTTTCATTTTGATTAATAAATACGAAAATAGGCAATATTAAGACATTTAAACATAAAATAGGCATTCATTTTTGTAATAGGCTATGTATTTATTTATGTATGTATTTATTTATTTGAAACCATTGGTCTCTGTGGGAGGGAAATGTGAGTAAATAAAAAGATGATATTTGCTTAAAAACTAGTGAATAAAATTATACAATAACTTAATGTTAAATAGTAAAAAGAAGCTGGTGAATAAGTAATCTAAACGGTTGCATTGCATTGAAAGAAAATATAGGCAAAATTCGCAGCTTATATAGGTCCATTACTTAGACAACAACTGTAAATGACACAATTGAAAATGGCGGAATAAAAACTAGACATTGATAGAATAAATAATGAATACATTTGACGAATATACTTAAATACAATACTGATATTTATAATTACAGCACACGTCGTAGAAATCACGTTCATCAAGTATCTGTATCAACAGCTCACTACCAGAAATCCACATACAACACATGGACGTTACTTTACAACGCATTGCCATATGACATTAAATTATTGAAATCGGTACACAAATTTAAGTTAAAAGTAAAATATTTTTTGCTGCATAACTGTTTCTTTACAATTAGAAACTATACTGATAACCTCGGGTCAATGATCTCCATCTCGATCAGGTTTTTGCCCAGATTCCCTGATCCATTAAGCAAATGCTGAGATGGCCCCTAGTTTTGCTTCTGGACGTAAATGTAGCTTCACCATGCGCACGTTTTGTTGAACTCTCCTTTTGTCTGTAATGGTAGGAGTACGAAGAGGTAAAGGCGAGTTACTATTTTGTTAGCAATGCAGAAAAATCAAATCTGCAGTTTGTTTATTGTAGGCAATAAGTTTTCTACAACTCAGGATCGAAAATGTCTAGTTTTTCAAAAGTTGCCAGTCTCTCGCTTTTTAAAAATATTTACATACTTTATTTATTTATTTATTTATTTATTTATTTATTTATTTATTTATTTATTTATTTATTTATTTATTTATTTATTTATTTATTTATTTATTTATTTATTTATTTATTTATTTATTTATTTATTTATTTATTTATTTATTTATTTATTTATTTATTTATTTATTTATTTATTTATTTATTTATTTATTTATTTATTTATTTATTTATTTATTTATTTATTTATTTATTTATTTATTTATTTATTTATTTATTTATTTATTTATTTATTTATTTATTTATTTATTTATTTATTTGTCTAGAAAAATTGGCGATCGCCGATGTGAATGCAGTGTGTTTCATTGATCGGTGGTAGATATTGCTGGGCGCTGTAATCTTGAACGTAGATACCGCCAGTTTGATTTGTTCTATTGCGTCTTGTCTATCTGTTAAGGTACCTAACACAATTTTTAAGTTTCTCAATTCAGTCAAACCTCAAATAGAATGTCCTTGTATATCAGTTGAACGCAAAACTGGGTTCATTGTGCTACGCGTTCAGAATTCTTTCAAATTCAGTCAGCCTTCATAATGCTCGTTGTGTATATTTCGCGAATGTTCATTCCCGACTGAGATATGGCATAATATTCTGAGGAAATACATCTCAGAGCAAACAGACTTTTCGATTACAAAAAATAATTGTACGAATAATAAGCAAATCCCACCCACGTGATTCTCGTAACCCTCTCTTTATTAATTATTGAAGAATTTTACCATTACTTTGTCTCTTGATATACAAATTAGCTGTATTTGTCAAAAATGACTTAACGGAATGGAATGTATTTTCAGCAAACGCCGATGTCTATTATCATAACACTCAACGTTGTGAAGTAATCATTACGCTTCGGAATTTGCCTTTTTGCCTTTCATGGAAAACGAAATCTTTTAGGTTACTTATTCGTTTTAGGACAATTATATGCGAATTTTATAGTGCCTATAAATGTCTAGTTCACTAATAAATGCATATTTTGTGTTTAAATGCCGAAATGTTGCCTAGTTTCATATTTATTGACCAAAATGCAATTATCCTTAATAAAAAATTGTAGGTTTTTTTGTTTTTAGCTTGCGGAGTTCGGAGAAACCGCACAACTATCGATAAATCTATGATCCGTTCTACAGTGGGTATCTTGTATTATAAAACACGTGCAAAATTGCTGGTGGTAGACGAGTTATTTTTTACATCGAATTTGTAACCATATTTTTTTCAGAAACGGCTCCAAATGTTTTCTTCCCGAATATTTAAAAGGACGGTATAAAAATTGGTGCCGGTCCCATGGTATTTTTGAAAATTCCAAAAACGTTAATATTGCAAAAGTACAAAATTGAATACAGATATTTTTGTCGTAAATGAAATATGTTGTAAAAAATTAGATCTATAAAAAAGGTCATGTATAATTTATTTAAACGAGTGTTTTTTTGCGAAATTTCTGTTTGATAATAAGGCATGTTGTAAAAAAATTTCAGAAACTGCTACCATTTTTTTCTTATATTTATTTTCTAAGGATAGTGCAAGGGACGCTTAAAATAATGGTTGATGTTTAATTTTCGTTAAACTCTCAGAACTTTTGAAAATTGCAAATTTAGAAATATTTTTTGATATAATGTGAGAAAGTATGTTCTATTGTAACACCACTAATTACAACATTTATGTAATGCATAGCAATGAAAAACTCGTACAATGTTTTCAATTATGTATAAATAAAATGTGAGGGAAAAGATTACACTGTGCAGCATTTAAGTATCAGCTTGCATTTACGAAGGTTGCCTTCGGTATGTTTCGGTACGAAGGTATGTTTCGGGATTTGGCAACCCCGGTGTTGCAATCTGGCAACTGTCAGCTCTATTGTAAAGTTGGATGTTTTGAGGTTATACGTACTCAGAACGTTTTGACATACGAGCGCTATTTGTGTTGTTTACAGTAACTTAAAAGATTCATCTTGGACCAAAAATGGAATTAAATCGTGAACATTTTCGTGCGATTATTTTTTACAACTTTCGACGTGGATTAACTCAGCAACAGTGCATGGATGAACTTAATTCAATTTTTGGCGATGAAGCTACATCAAGGACCAGTGTTTATCGATGGTATGGTGAATTCAATCGTGGTCGTAGTTCACTCCAAGACGAATTTCGCAAAGGTCGTCCAAAATCAGTTGTTGTTCCGAAAACCATTGATGCTGTGCATGAACTGATATTGCAAGATCGTCTTGTGACCTATCGTGAGATTGAGACAACCTTAGGATTAGTGGGACCAGCATACATTCAATATTGCATGAACATTTGACTATCAAAAAATTTGTTCGCGTTGGATCCCACACAATTTGTCAATCGCTCAAAAAAAGGCTCGTGTCGATTGGTTGAAAGAAATGCTCAAACAATACGATCGCGGTGCTTCGAAACATGTCAATGACATCGTGGCAGGTGATGAATCGTGGATTTACGCGTATGAACCCGAAAGTAAACAGCAGTCGACTGTATGGGTGTTTCAAGCAAAATTCAACAAAAGTTGTTCGCGCACGAAGCACTTCCAAACAGATGGTCGCCTGTTTTTTCGAAAAAACTGAACATGTCGCAACCGTACCAGTAGAACAACGCAGAACAGTCAATTTTGAGTGGTACACAACGATTTGCTTGCCAGCTGTCTTCCAAGAAATCAGGAAAACCAACCGCAGAAGACGGATCACTCTTTACCACGTCAATGCGCGCTCTCACACATCGGCTCAAACAACTGCATTTTTGAGCACCCAGAACATCGATTTGATAAGTCATCCGCCGTATAGTTCTGACTTGGCACCGAATGGGGAATATTTTGAAAAACAATAAAGTGGTTTTCGATGATTAATATTTGTTTTTGTTATCTAATCCTGAAATATAAAAGGCAACCTTCGTAATGCAAAGCAAAAAGGGAGCTTCTGCGACTCACCCTTCTTTGTCCGAAATTCCCAACAATGATAAAAAGGATTCCTATGAGGATATATCAGAACAATGATGAAAGCAAACACTTCATGAAGGTATCTATATTGTAACGAATATTGCATCACCTGCCGCATTCGCTGCGCACGGATTGCGACATCTGCCGGCGCCCCTTCCCTTCCCCCCGAACTGGACGGTTCCGGACTATTCGAGAGTCGCGGGGAAAGGTGGAGAAAGTGCTGGTTGTGTCGAGACGATCGCCGACCTGGTATAGATGCGCTGGTGGCCGCGAGTCAGACAGTGTATGTCAGTGTAAGACAGTGTAAGACGTCAGGCAGTAGTCAGTGTAACTCAAGTGTAAGTTAGTCAGTGTAAGTCAGTCAGTGTAAGTAGTCGGAAGTAAGCAGCCGCGAGTCAGAGAGTATGTAATCAGTCAAGTAGTAAACAGTCCGTCCGTCAGTGTGCCTGAAGCGGAAGCTGAGCTGTAAAGTGTGCATTGCGGTGAACAGTGGTGCAGGGGGTGAACAGTGGTGCAGGGGGTGAACAGCAGTCGGCAGTCTGAAGTCTGCAGTGGAAGCTGATCTGTGAAGTGTGCATCGCGGTAAACAGCAGTGCAATGGACCCTGGTGTGCGTAGTGAAGTGTGGTCTGCGCAGGGAATTGTGGTCAACTCAGTGGACCGTAGTGCATCGGACTGGGCGATTTAGAGGATACATTAGAGAATAAAGGGAAGTTACATTGTGAAATATAATTACGTTCTTGGTTGGGAAGTCATTAACTCTGCTGTAGACATAAGACAGACAGACGATGAGAGTAAATTAGGATTGTTTTAAACTACAACATTTTATCAACGAATAGTTAATGTGATTATTTTGTTCACTGCAAATATTCTGAGTTTTACCAATTAAGTACTTTCAAAACAACTACACTGTCTTATGAAATGAATAGGTAATCTACCTTAAAATGACTGAGATAAAACGACACAAGATTCCACTGAAGAGCCAAAGAAACTGTTACACCTGCGTAATATCGGGCAGAGGTCCCGCGAGCACGTAGAAGTGCCGCAACACGACATGGCATGGACTCGAATAATGTCTGACGAAGTGCCGGAGATAATTGGCACCATGAATTCTGCAGGGCTGTCCATAAACTCGTAAGAGTACGAGGGGGTGGAGATCTCTTCTGAACATCACATTACAAGGCATCCCATATATGCTCAATAACGTTCATTTCTGGGGATTTTGGTGGTCAGTGGAAGTGATCAGAAGAGTGTTCCTGGAGCCACTATGTAGCAATCCAGGACGCGTGGACTGTCGCCTTGTCCTGCTGGAATTGACCAAGTCCGTCGGGACGCACAATGGAATGAATAAGTGCAAGTGATCAGACAGGGTGCTTACGTACGCGTCACCTGTCAGAGTCGTATCAGGGGTCCCGTATTAATCCCACTTCACACGCCCCATACCATCACAGAACCTTCACCAGCTTGAATAGTCTCCTGTTGACATGCAGGGTCCATGGATTCATGAGGTCGCCATACTCCTACAGGTCCGTCCACTCGACACAATGTGAAAAGAGACTCGTCACACCAACCAAGGTGTTTCCAATCAACAGTCCAATGTCGGTGTTGATGGTCCCAGGCGAGGCGTAAGCTTTGTGTCGTGCTGTCATGAAGGGTAGAGGAGTGGCCTTCGTCTCCGAAACCCCATATCGATAATGTCCCGTTGAATGGTTTGCACGTTGTGACTTGTTGATGGCCCAGCATTGAAATCTGCAGCCATTTGCGGAAGGGTTGCACTTCTGTCACGTGTAATTATTCTTCTCAGTCGTCGTCGATCCCGATCTTGTACGATTTTTTACGGCCGCAGCTATGCCGGATTGTCCATATTCACGGTACACTCGTGAAATGGTCGTACGGGAAAATCCAAATTTCATCGTGACCTCGGAGATGCTATGTCCCATCTCTCTTGCGCCGTCTATAACACCACGTTCAAATTCCTCCTTTAAATCGTGATGACCCGCCATTGGAGTAGCAGTAACCGATTAACAACTGGGCCAGACTCTGGTTGTCTTGTATAGTCTTTGCCTACCGGAGCGCCTATTCTGATAGGTTCCAGATCGCTTTATTTCAATGTGCATGGCTGAACCAGTTTTTTGCTCTTCTGTGTATAACAGTTTGCCATCTTAGCACAGAGTTGGTCTTCTATATAGAATTTACATACAGGGAATTGGCAGGTTCATCAAGCTGTCCAGCCCACCATAGCAGAATCAAGCGAAACTACTAGCAGAATTGAAAACTATTTTATTAGCTAATTTATTACCGCAAAACCAATCGTTTCTGTACATCTTCATCCCACCCCCTGGAAGCGGGAAGCGTACAGATTATCTTCAAAAGGGGAGTGACTGTTTAAGCAAGTCAATTTAAAAATGTACACAGCAGAATATTCTTGAATTACAAAAGAGAGTAGTAGCGTGCAGTCATTAAATGATCACGTTTTTCTTCTCGGCAGCAATTTGAACATGTCCTTTCTTCCTACACAATTTCTGCTATTATTCACGCACAGTTTCAGAGTCTGCATTTCGCTAAATGCGAGAGATGTGGAGTGTTTATTATTTCGAAGACAGGACTGTTATATCAGATTTGCAGCTTATTTTTCGACGCAAATAATTTCTATTGCACAGGTGCAAACATTACCGGTAGTTATTGTCAGCAACTTTCGTTGCTATTATCATCATGATTATCATCACCTTCTTAATCATCATCATATATATTAAAGCTCTAAACAGAACGATTTTGATCTCCCTCATTATCGGCTCAAAGTGAACGGTTTTAAACAAGTAAGGTAAAAAAGAATGGGAAGAACTAGTGGTGCTAAAAAAGCACATACTTTCTCGCCTTGAAACCTGCACCATTCTCTTAAGCGTCCTCTATCGTAGGTCCAAATTTAATCAAACATTTTGTGCCATTTTAAAGCAAAAATGGTTCAAAGCAGATAAAAAATTGTTGTGAAAAAATTCGCGCGCGGTGCAGGGATGAGATCTATTATCTCCATGCTGCATTACACAAGCGATCATTTTTGAAATTTTCTCAGAAATCAAATATTCGTTTTGATAGCGAACGCGAATTTGGGTGCTTTATGCATAACATTAACAAGACAATGTAAGATGTTGTAATTTAGTGGATTTTATGGCAATGCAGAATAGATAAAAATAACTACGCACACTGGGAATCAAACCTGCCACTCCACCAGCTCGGAACAACACTTTGACACTGACCCATTCATTACCTGCCTTAGCGCTTACCTTACAACAACACGTTTATATTAACGAAACTTGAAAGCAACATTATGTATACAAAAAGGTAATGTCAATTTAGTTTCATGGGCAGGAATCACGAAATTATTTTGCCTCTATACTACTGCTAATTAGCTCTCAATGGACGTTAAACTATTTTACACGCTATCCAATAAAATAAAATTAATTTCCATAGTTTGGTCTAGGGAACATAGTTTTGAAAATCATCAGCGCAGTCAGCAGGCAGCGTTGTCCATTAACATTAACCTCTGGGACCAAGGTTTCTACGCGAAATCTAATGTTTCCATGGTGTATATAGGTGTTGTGGTGCGTTATCGTTGGAATTTTTCATGAAATAATTGTAAACGTTGTCATTGCCAACAAAAGTATTTAATATAATAGCAGCTTTCGATGGCTTAGCCATCATCATCAGTTGTCTGATACAAGAAGAAATAACAAAACATTAGAACGTGAATACAACAAGATTATGATAAAGGTTACAAATAATTTACAAATTTTTGGAAATAAATTTAACATTCTAGAAACAGGAAGAAAGAAAAAAGTGGGGGGGGGGTTAAGTCATTAATACTAAAGAAAAGTGAATGAAATAGAAATAGGAAACGTAATTTTTTTTTAAACAGAGAAACATAGAAATGTAAGTTGAGCCATTCCTTACCTGCTGGATGGAAGCCACAAAACGACTACGCGGGGTCGGGCGAGCCAAGGGGCTTAAGTACCCGGACGTGGGGTGATAGAGAGGGCAATGGCCTGGGTGCGGTGCGCTGTCACTGTGCCGCCCCGGCGGGGTGCGGTGTGGGAGTGGTGTCTAATAGTAATTTTAGTAAAGGAGAAGGACTATGGTTGATGTTTTCAGTCAATAAGTTATTATTTAAATGAATATGTAGGTTTTCTAAAGTTAATCTGGTGTAGTAGTGGTTTTCTATTTCTAGTATACGAATGTCTGTGTGTGGATTGAATGTATGGCCTGTCTGGAGTAAATGATTGGCAAAGTGAGATTTACCGGTGCTGTGTTTCCAAGCATGTATGTGTTCCTTGATTCTGGTGTTTAAAGTTCTGCCTGTTTGACCAATATATTTGGCTACGCAGTCGTGGCAATTTAGAGAATAGACGCCGCTTTTTTCTAAAAGATCTGTGTGTTTTTTGGGGGACAGCATTTTTTTGATGGAATTCTGTGATTTGAATGAAACTTTGATACCTGCTTTGTGAATATTGTGTGCGACTTTTTCTGAAAGGGGCCCAAAATAAGGTAAGCAAGTGTACTTGTCCGGTGTTTTTGTTATAGGAGAAAGTGTAGTGTACATTTTTTGTTTTTGTTTGACTATTTTGCGGCGTAGTATGTTGTTAATGAGTTCTGTGCTGTAACCGTTAGACATAGCAATGTGTTGTATGGTGTGCAGTTCTTCCAGAAAATGAGATTTTGTCAGGGGGAGGCTTAGTAACCTGTGTATCATGTAGTGGAAGGCAGAATGTTAATGTTGAATAGGATATTGTGAAGAGTTGTGGATGAAAGTGTCTGTGTATGTCGATTTTCTGAAAATGTTGAAAGTATGTTTGTTTTCAGATATGTTTATATTCAGGTCTAGGAAATTGATAGATTTGTCTTCTTTCTGTAGTTCTGTGGTGAATTGGATGTTAGGATGTGTGTTGTTGAGAAAGTCAGTAAACAGGTCAATTTGTCTAGTCGTACCGGTCCAGAGAACAAGGATGTCGTCTACGTAACGGTGCCAATATGTAATGTTTTTGAGAAGTGGATGATTTGAAAGGAAGATGGTCTGTTCGAAAGCGTCCATAAATATATCAGCAAGGAGAGGGGAGAGAGGTGAGTCCATCGGAATTCCTGAAGTTTGTCTATAAAATTTGTTGTCAAAAGTGAAGTAATTTTGGTCCATGCATAAGTTGAAGAGATTTTGGAGTTCCTCTCGAACGGGTACGGGGCATGACGATTTGTCTAGTAAATTACGTAAAAGTAATTTACAATCAGCAGTTGGAGTACTAGGGAATAGATTCTTTACATCAAATGAAACTAGTTTTGCATGAGGTGGGACAGGAATGTGTTCAATTTTTTCTATTAGATCAAGGCTGTTTTTTACAGTATATGTAGGTTTGAACTGAACGTGTTTATGGAAGAGGATATTTAATTTATGAGCAAGTTTGTGTGTTAATGTGTTGGTGTAAGAGACTACAGGTCTGATGGGAGTATTTTCTTTATGTAATTTTGGAAGGCCATAGAGTCTAGGGGGAGAAGGGTTAGTTGGTATGTATTGTTTGGGATACGGAAAAAGGGCTTGAGAATTGTTAAGTTCTTGCTTAAGATGGCAAAGATACTTTTTGGTGGGATCGTTGGAAAGTTTTTCAGTCTGGTTGTTATCAAGAAAGTCATAGATTTTTTGGTCGGATGGTCGGATAAAACAGTGGATGAAAGATTGCAAACACGAGGGTGGAACTGGTGTGACATGACCTGACTTTGAGTTGCATTGTCATTAGTCAAAGCTTTGTAGGTAGGTTGTGCATTTGAGTTTGAGTGGCAGATAAGGCGGCTCAATTTACCTTTCTGTACATCTTTCTTCGTGGAGATGATTGTGATTGAGTTTGAGTGGCAGATAAGGCGGCTCAACTATGTTAATAAACATGAATATAACCAAAAAATTGGTTGATATTGTGGTAATGGACTCTTACGCCGATATTTCCACCGTCATTCAGCACCCCTTGAACGGAATCGAGATGCCAATTCGAAGAGGAGTAAAACAGGGGGATCCCTAGTCCACACTCCTTTTTAATCTCATCATGGAGTGCCT
Source organism: Gryllus longicercus (assembly GCA_038098605.1). Taxonomy (NCBI): domain Eukaryota; kingdom Metazoa; phylum Arthropoda; class Insecta; order Orthoptera; family Gryllidae; genus Gryllus; species Gryllus longicercus. The sequence continues at coordinate 1,008,928 of JAZDUA010000365.1, forward strand.
GCTTGAGAAATTGGAAAATATGTCAGGATACACGCTATTGGGAAGGAGTGTGTCCGGTGTTAGCATTTGCTGACAATCTGGTGCTGTTAGCAAAAGATGACCCGGGAGCTCAAGAATTTGTTGATATAGGGGTGGAATATCTTGGGGCCCTCGGAATGGCATTGTCTGTCGCGAAATGTTCATCATTTCAAATTACAACCTTTGAACGATCCTGGTTCATTGAGGAGGTCTGTCTGTAAAGGTTGGGGGAGAGAATTCCCCTTATCAGTAATGACCATACTCGTACATACCTGGGAGTGAACTACTCTATCTGGAACGGCTTCCCATCTAAGGCATCCATATCGAATTTAATGGAAGCAGTGTCGAGACTTCAAAAGGTCTTTTTAAGTTAAACTTTTAAAGCCCACTCAGAAGTTGGCATTACTTCATACCTATATAATGCCACATTATCAATTTGTTCTATCCATGCCATCAATGTCGATGCTCAGGGAAGCGGACGGTCAAATCAAAGCGGCAGTCAAACAGTTCCTGCATATGCATTTGAGTACTGCAGATGGCTTATTGTATCTGGCGAAGAGAGATGGAGAACTGGGATTGCTGCGGCTCGCCCAACACGTTCCCAGAGTTGCGCTGAACCTAGGATTACGATTAGAAACATTTGCAGATCCTATTTGCAGATGGTTGAGCTCCAGCCCGAGTTTTTACCAACGGTCACTAAAGACCGCAAAATCACTGAGACTCAACTTGTACTATTCTGAACAATATTTAAGAGCTTATAAAAAGAAATGCGCCGACGACGAGGTAGCCACCTGGGAGAAGCTTGGATCCCAAGGGAGAGCGGTTAGGCGCATATAAACGATCCAATTGGAAATGCCTTTTTGAAAGATTATCATCTTCTGAAACCTAGTCTTTTTATCACTGCACTCCAATCGAGATCAAATACCTCTGCCAATAAAATTACGTCTAGTAAACTACGTTTAGTAGACGAAGGCCTAGAGAGAATTTTTTTCCTGGAAGTGCAATACAGCGGTAGAAACCACGAATCACATCCTCGGTCAGTGCATTTTTTCGAAACCAGCAAGAATAAAGCGTCATGGCGAGATCAAATATTTCACAGAAGAAAAGATGCTCCGGAAATCGGACACAGTAGTGTCCACGGAAGCCATTTTCTCCGTTGCCGAAGGGGTTAGACTCAAACCTGACCTGGTATTAAAAAATCCGGAAGGGGTCCACATGGTCGATGCGACTGGCAATAACGAGGAAGGGTCTAAACTTCTGAAATCAGGGGGGGGAGGGTGATATAATACCAACCAGTCATTCCCTTGGCAGCCCAATGCCAGAATCCTGCCAGTGGTGGTTGAAAACTCTGGGGCTATGCCAAGATTGACAGTCAGTGCTCTCAAGATGTTGGGGATCACGTCTAGAGGTGATCTACTGACTCTCTCGTTAATTGCTCTCAGAAGCTCTATTAAGCTCTACCCGCAATTTGTAAGTTACTATAGAGCAATTCAGCAAAGCTGGTAGTAAATACAGAAAAGGAACTTCTTGGTCCCTTGTGGAAGGCTAGGGAACCCAAGGGATCCTACAAGACGTGGGAATTACTTAGTTAAAACGACTTTAAGTGGGAAGTGTATGCTATTTAGTGTAGCATATACAAAATGGTGTAGTCCGAATCCACATTTTGTGCGTTCTTAATACCGAATTCGGGTGCTGCAAGAGCAGATACTTACTCGCATTATTTCTAAATTTACAATTTCCGAAAAACAGATGATTCAGCGAAAATAGACCTATACCTTTCTTTTGAGCGTTTCTTGTTCTAGACGTGGAAAAAATTTGCCATTTAAAGATTTTTTTATAAATTGCATTACTGTAATTTCTTACTTTATGCCCTTATGAAGTAATCCGTGCAAAAAAAATCGAAGAAACCATTTGGAGCAGTTGTTGGGAAATTATTTTTATTTTATATTTTGCATTAATTTCAAGAATAAATTTCTCAAACTCTACTTGTTTTCATCATTTTTCAATTTTCAATGGCCGTTTATTATGAGCTGTTTTTTAAATAAATTTTGTTTAAGGCAAAAAATCTTTAATTTTGTAATTTTGATGTGTTGAAAAAATATAATAATTTTATTATAGCCACTTAAAAATTAAATCACTAAAATTTTCATGTAATATTTTTTTAACGAGTATAATTAAAATTGTTTTTTCTGCTTGAATACAAGTTATAAGAAACAATCCTCCCCTGGGAACACCGCCTTGCACTGTTCGTACGGGCGGAGAGGTTTGTGTGCTTCAGTGAGGCGGAGGGCTAAGTCGGCTGTAGTATGCTTTTCTGGTAGGGTCGCCCATGCCAGACTGGCCAAAACTGAGGGGCCAGAATAAGTTCTGTCCTACCACGTCCTATCCATCCCAAACTTAACCGTCCATGTTTTCCTATCTTCTTTGTCCTTTCCCTCGTAATGACGTGTTCATGCCGTTATGGTTCCTTCAACTACCATTGTGACATCTTTAATTTGCTTGTGTCACAATGTTTCTTTTATCTATTCTATCGGCCTCTCTTGGCCAACCCTCGTTTGATTCCGACTCCAACGCTAGTAGGTTTCGGGGACTAGGGAGTCTTTCTTCTTCTTTCTTTAGATTGGAGTAGGCAGGCCTTATAGGGGAAGCACTCTAACAGTATCCAATTATGAATGGCAGATGAACCGACAGAGGAAGGTCTGGTCCACTAACCTTGGGAAACATCCCTAAAGCTTGGACCAGGGGTAGGCAGAGCTCCTTAAGCTATGGAAGCATTCAGCCTACGGGATGGTAACCCCTGAGAGATAAGCTCTGGTCGTTCGGGTTCGGAGGTTGTGCTGAAGGCCAGCACTCTGCACACGTAAAACCTCACACCGCTAAAAATCTCAAATTTCAAAAGGTAAACGATAACAGCAGTTTCAAAAGGTCGGAAACCGGATATTTCAAAAGGTAAACGATATCGAAAAGAAAATGGTCACTGAATATTGGTATTTGGAATGCAGAAAGCATCTCAAACAAATAACAGAAAAACTAAGAAAATGATAAGAAGAAACATTGATATAGCTGTCTAGTCTGAAACAAAAGAATGGCAAGGGAAGAAACTTTCTACACTTCAACAGTGGAGTTAACAAACACGAAAATGCTAAACCTGTAATTTCCGTTGTTATTGGTGAAAGATTAAGTAAATGTATAAAAAGTTGGGAATGTATAAACGAACGTCAAAGTATTGTTACGTCACGTTAAATTATAGTTAAAAATCAGGGGGAAATACATAAGTGTCATGTGAATATATAATTTGAATGATGATGCCCCAGTGGGTAGGAAAGATAATTTTGAAATGATAGTTAAAGAACCTAGACAGTATTCCCAACAAATAATATTCGCAGGAGAGTTTAACGACAGTTATAAGGAAGAACAGCAATATCATGGGTCAATATGGAGATGAAACTTGCAATGACGATGGTAAAAAATGTATAAATATTTGTGAACAGTATAAATGAAAAATAATTACATTTTCTACCAACATAAGAATATTCACAAGTACACCTGGTAGCAACATAAAAAAACCTAAATCTATAATAGACCTCACTGTATATACGCAAAAACTTCTCTGAAAATACAAGATGTTAGAGTGAAATGGGGAGGACAATGTAGCGATCATTGTTTGGTAATTGCTAAAATATACATCCTATTTACTTCAAATAGCACGGATATAGAAAATAAAGATGATTTTTCATGAAACCTATCAAATACAAATGAAACAGTCTCGATCGATGGAAGTACTGCATATCTATACAGAAAAACACTTGAAGTTTAACTATTGGTGAAGCACAGGTCAATAGAAAAATAATATGATCACATAAAAGAATGTATTCGCCAAGACGCCGAAGAGTCTTTTTATACTAGTAAGTTGAAATCGAAACAATATTTATGGGACACAAGTCTTGGAAAAAAGATTAAGAGGAACAGAGGGCTCTTCTTAAAATGGCTTAGTGACAAGAAGCATGAAACTTGTTTACAATATAAAACAATAAGTAGCGAAGTAAAACAGGAAGTGCTATTAAGGAAGAATAAATTGTGGCTGGGTAAATGCGGTTATATAAAAATTCATAGGTAGAGCAATATGAAGAAGATAGAGAAGCCTGGAAAGTAATTAAATCGCTTAAAAGGAATGAAAAAACAGTATCGCATTATCAAACATTAGTTTCAATAAATGGAAAGAGTATTTCGAAAGACTGCTGGTAGAAGACAGAAACTTTCAAACAAGGAGGTGAAAATTGAGAAAATGGTCCCTACAAACTTCACCAAATGCTCATTCACATGTTTTCAAAGTGTATGAAAGGATAAGATTCTCCTCTGGAGTGGCGAACGTCTTACCTCACACCAATCCATAAGAAAGGATCTAAAGATAATGAACAAACTACAGAGAAATATCAGTTATTGTATCTATAGGTAGTCTGTTTAGAAAAATAATACGAAATAATACAGAAGAAGAGATAAAAGGAAAAATTGAAGAAGAACTATGTGGTTGACCTGCCGGTAGGTCGGTATTAGAATATATTTACATTAAAATAACTTATAGAAAAGAGAACAAGGGGAGGTAGGGAAGTTCTTCTGAGTTTAATTAATTTTCAGAAGATGTATGACAATGTTTCTGTTCCTAGAGTATGGGAAGAAATGAATAGGATTAAAATAAGTGAGAAAATAGGAGCCACACACAATCTGTATGAGAACAACATCTCTCAGATTAAGATCTACAGTAGGTTTTCGGACCCTTTTCCGGTTAGTAAAGGCTTCGGCAGGGTTGCTGTCTTTCCCCATCGCTGTTTAAAATATATTTACATCAAATTGTACAGCAGTGATGGATACAATGCCGAATAATGGGAATGGCGATCGGGGAGGATACATCATACACACTATATTTTGCCGATGAGCAGGTAGTAATTGCAGAAGATGATGACGATTTGAGTTTTATGATTCGTAAACTCAATGAATACATTTTCAATGTAGGACTTACCATTAATGTTGACAAATCTGAATTCCTGGCAGTTGGTAACAAAGAGGTAGAAGATTTGCTTCTGGAAAATGGAGAAAAAATGAAAGGAGTAAGCAAATATAAATATTTTGGCGAAATGTTTAACAAAAAAGGAAATAGCCAAGAAGAAATTGAGAGACAAATAAGCCTGGGGAGAAACATGACACGAAGTATAAACTCTGTCTTCTGGAACAAAGCCATCACTAACGCTACTAAAAGACGTCTTTACTCCACATTAGTCAAGTGTGTTACGACGAGCGATTCAGAAGTCTGAGAGGTTGATAAAAGAACATGAGGGAAGCTGCTGGCCCTTGAAATGGACTACGGCGTAGAAGTTGCTGTTACAGCAGGCGGGACAGAATCAGGAACGAAGAAATAAGAAAGAAAATGGATGAAAAAAACTATTCTTGATGAAATAGAGATAAAACAAATTGTCTTGTACGGTCATGTTATGCGCATGATAAACGAAAGATGGCCAAAACGAATCCTGCAATGGATGCCGGTAGAAAGGCAAGAGGAACACCCCGACTTGCATGGCAGCAGAGAGTGACGGCAAGAAAAATGCAAGATGATCTATGGGAGGCAAGCGTGGAGACTAAGAGCGGAGAAACGGCGATAGCTGTAGAGCAACTCTGGATTATATACAAAAACAAAGTAGTTTTGAAGTTTTCTTCTCAACGGCTGTAAATTTGTTTTACGAATGGAGCAAAATACCCCAGCAAAAAACTGATTTTTGAGATAATTACATAAGCCTATAATGAGATAGATCATTTAATTAGCTTAAAATGATGAGCTAGTTTTTTTGTGTTCTGCTATAATGTGTCAGTCAGCTTTATGAACATATCCCTGCTGCCTCTCCTTGACTCTGTTCCGGGCGCATACAAGCACACTCGCGATCCATCGCAATGACGATTATGTGAAATAAATGATCAAGTCTCTGCGTTGTCTATCTTCTCTTAAATCCTCCTCTGATATTTATTATATCGCTATTACGGAAGGACAGCTTTAACAGGTAAACATTTGTTTTTAAACTGAACGTAGGCAGTTAATGCAAACATGACATACTTAAGAAAACGCGATTACGAAATTAAGTTCCTTTCGATTCAAAATGTTTACTTTAACTCTTAATTGAAAAGTTCAATAATACTGATATATTTCAATTTAATGGATAATTTCTTTGCTTTATGAAAGAAATGAATGCGGTGCCAAAAATCTCTTGTAGTTTAGTTACTTAGTTCAGAGCATTAACATGGCTGCTTTTTGTGCTAAATAGGCAATTTCAAACTATTGATATGAGTTGAACGGTGATGAAATATATTTTTGTTATTGATCATTTCACTATACCATTATTATACTCTGGTGTTTGTAAAAATTGCAATACCCAGAAGGGATGGTCGAAATCAATTGAAAATCAGTGGATATGTAGAACAGTGTATTGATAGAAAATTATTAAATTTTCATAGAGATGGCGTGCTCGTCGGCCTAGCAGCGCTCTCCTTTATGTGACATATCATGTCAGTGTTACGCCCCACTCAGTCAGTGAAGAGCCATAAAAAAACGTTGAAATATGCAAGTAAGTGTCAGTATTTTTCGTCGACGCCATATGGCGCAATACCAGCATCTGAATGAGTTCGAACGGTGCAGAATGATCGGTCTGCGGGAAGCGGGTTTGTCGTACCGTGACATTGCGACTCTAACGGGACGAGCTGCTTCGACAGTGATACGTGTGTGGAATCAGTAGATAGAGGAGGGTCGTCCACACAACTTGTACTGGATCACACAATGTGTCTGCAGCGCAAGATGACCGACATCATGTCGGCACAGCTGAAACTAACAGAACAGCATCGTCCACAGTGTTGGCTCAAATTTGGAACACTGTAAAGGGTGTAATCATGTCACGGTTCGACGCCGTCTGTTAAGGGCTGGACTGGTGGCCACCACTGCGTCGGATTCCGTTGACCAGAAATAATCAACACCTAAGACAGCAGTGGGCCCACTTAGCTCAATGGCAAAATGTAGTATTTTCGGACGAGTCGGAGCTTCAATTAGTGGTACAGCGATTGCCGCCTTACGTGTTCGACGCTTTCGTGGTGATCACCATCTGGTAGCCTGCATTGTTACGTGCTGTAGTGGACAAACGCCAAGTGCGATGGTTTGGAGCGCCCTTGTCTACAATGTGCGATCTCGCCTCATTCGTTTTGAGGGCAATCGAAACAGCAACCGCTACATCAGAGAGGTTTTGGAGCCCGAGGTCCTGCCCCTCGTACAAGCAGCTCCACATGCCATATTTCTGCAGAACATTGCCCGACCGCACGTGGCGAGGAACGTACAAGATGTATGAAAAGGACGACGAGTTCCACTGCTTCACTGGCCTGTAAGTTTGCCTGACATGTCGCCCATCGAACATCTTTGAGATATGATCGGTCGGCAACATGGTTCTTTCTGGTCCTCCTGCCGTCACTGTCTATGCTTTGTCGTCACGCATAAATACCGCTTGGGAGTGTATTCTCCAGCCGCATATCCAGGCTATCTTTCAATCCATGACACGACGTCTAGTGGCTGTGATGGCAGCGCGTTGCGGCTTCACACCGTACTAAATACTCGAGGTCAAAATGCAGACAGTTCTGTAATTCTAATCATTTGTGGTATATTGTGACATTCCTAATATATGGAATAAATTTCATTGTAATATTATGTATCTTTCTTGATGTTGCAATTTTCACAAATACCAGTGTAGTTTATAGTTTGTAGTCTTTTTGTAAACTGCATTAATTTCAAGCACAAATTACGCAAAAAATACTCATTTTTTCAAACAACTGCACATGAATTCTTTTAAAGAGCCGATTTTTATAATAGAGTTTGATTAAAGTTTGAAAGTTTTGTAGGTGAAGATTTTGGAATTTTTAAAAATTTGGGCAGTTCACTAGAAATGAGACTACCACCAATTTTGTTCCTTCGTTTGATAATTCGAGAAAAAATTAAAGAAATCATAAGGCGCCGGTTTTGAGAAAAAAATAATTTTTTAAAACAATTAAGTTGCTTTCGCGAAATACTCATATTTTCTTAAAATTGTTAACATTTTTTCAATATATATCTTTAAAGAACAGATTTTACTAAGAAAAGCTGACAATCTTTAATATTGTAGTTGTTGGAAGATGGCGAAAAAAATTGAACTGTTGCAATTTTAGAAAAATCATTCAACGAATTTGAGACCTACACCATTTTCTTAAGCCTACCTTGCACTTTCTAAGGACAATACTTTCCGAAGTTAGGGCGAGAAAGTAAACGGTCAGGCAGGCCAAATATGCTAGATACGGTGAAGGGAATACGTCATGCTCGCCACTTGTCTGGCTTACACACTCATGGATAATAAATAAATTAGAAGTGCTACAACAGTACATACTTTCTTGCATTATTTCTATTCCCATTCTTTTAAGACTATCTTGTTTTATCCTTCAACAAACTTAAAGAAAAACATTTGGAACTGTTTTTGAGAAAATTGTGTTAAGATAGATTCCATTAACTTCGAGCATAAGTTACGCGAAAACTGCTCATTTTACAAACAATTTTACAAGACCATTTTTAAACATTATTTTCAGGAAAAAAATCATTATCTTCAATTTTGTGATATGCAATGTTAACTTTTGCAGTTTTCAAACTTACAGAGTTCAACGAAAATGTGAGTAGCACCAATGTCTTTTACCATTTTTGGTATTTACCAAGAAGAAATTTAAAGAAAAATATTGGAGCCTTTTTGAGAAATGGATAGTTTAAAAATTAAGTTGCTTATTTTTTTCACGCAAAAATACGCGAAGACTACTCATATTTTCAAGAAATTGTACATCATCTTATTTCAAGATCTGATTTTAAGAAACAAATTTTATTTAGAAAAACCTTATCTTCAATATTATAGTTGTAGGAAATTTTAACATTTAAATTAAACATTTCAGATAGAAACGTTTAGAGTGCTTAGAGCTTGCCCCGGCTGGGGCTGCGCCTCGCTGCTGGGAGATATCTTGGGGAAAACCTCGCAAGCTGACCTACCTGTAGGTCAGCCCCGCATCTCACTGTCCAGCGGGAGAGGAACACCGCAATCTTCCGGTTTAAATGAATACAACTTCACTATTAATGACGATAGCTGGTGAGGCGTCCCGAAACACGAAATAACGAATCAACCACTACTACGATGTTTCAAATAAACGCACTAGTAATTCAACAACAGTATACTTTTTCTAGCATTATTTGTGAGGGCCATGCAATATTCTAATACCACTTGTATTCGATGAAATGCTTCCAATCCCCCCCCCCCAATTTCATCTTGGGATTCCAGCTATTCACGCGAGCGCGCCAATCACACTACCCAGTCACACACGCCTCCACCCTCAGCCTAACAACTAAACTCAAACATCACGACGCGTCAAAAAGAAAATGTTGAAAGTTTGCATTTGCATTTTTCTAAAATACAGAGGTTTCAACAGAAAATATTTAAAAATCTAAGTTTGAAACATGATTTCATTAAGGAAACTGGTTGTGCTTCAACATTCACATACTTCCTCGCATTATTTGTGCTTTTTGCAATTTTCAAAAATTCAGGGATCATCGAAAATGGAACCTGCTCAATTTTTGTAGGCGTAGTTTGGTTAATTTGAGAAAAAATAACGAAAAATAATTACCTTTTGCTGATTCGTAATCGTTCTATAACTTGTCCATATAATTTACTGCGAAAAAGTTTACAATTGTGATTTAATCATATTTATTTGTTTTGTATATGAATAAGAATTGTGACTGTTCCCAATGAAATCACAGTTTCTCACCTCTTGTGCTGCGATTAGTAGTGAGTTTTATAGTGTTTGCTGAGCTGAATTACTATGAACAGAAATTGCAATATGCAGGTAACCGTTAATGTCACGTTTTCATAACAACGTTCTTATATCCATTTACTTAAACAGGAACAAAACTTGTGGAGTATGGAGTAATCCTCCGTTAAGTTAGCCAATCATCGTCAGTCATTGCCTTTTATCCATTTTGGCCACGAGCTCGAAGCCAGATCCCCGGGGTTTTCAGACGATCACCCATTTAGGAACCCGCGATATCTCGACTTGCTTAACCTCCGTGACGTCACGGAGCATAGTTGAGTAATTGGGCTACCGATACCGACTGTTAATGTAAAAGTAAACGTGCTGTTGAAGACCGCTAGTTTGGTGCAAGGGATTTACAAAATGTGGATTCTGACTGCACAATTTTCTATATGCTACATTACAGAGCCCACTTAAAGTCACTTCCCACTTAAAGTCGGTTGATTGGATAATTCCTAGGCATTTTAGGATCATATGGGTTCCCTAGACTTCCCCACAGGCCATTGAAGTTTCTTTCCTGCATTTACTACCAGCAATGCTAAATTGCTCCATCGTAATTTACAAATTAAGTGTAAAGTTTAATAGAGCTTCTGAGAGCAATTAACGAGACACTAGATCGCCTCGAGACGTGGTCCCCAGGGTCTTGAGGGCACTGACTGTAAATTTTGGCATAGCTTCAGAGGTTCCAACCACTACTGGCAGGATTTTGGCGTTGGGTACTCCATGATATTGGGCTGCCAGATTGATGACTGGTTGGTATTTTACCACCTTTTCCTCCCCTGCTTTCAGAATGCTATACCCATCCTCGTGGCGGACTGTCACATCAACCACGTGGACCCCTTCCCGATTTTTATTACCAGGTCAGGTTTGAGTCTAACCTCTTCGGCAACCGTTGACACTACTGTGTACGATTTCCGGAGCATCTTCCCTTCTATGAAATATTTGATCTCGTCATGACGCTTTATTCTTGCTGGCTTCGAAAAAATGCACTGACCGAGGATGTGGTTCATGGTTTCTACCGTTGTATTGCACTTCCTGCAAAAAACATCCTCTCTGGGCCTTCGTCTACTAAGAGTAGTTTTATTGACAGCGGTATTTGATCTCAATTGGAGAGTAGTGATAAAAAGACTAGGTTTCAGAAGATGATAATCTTTCAAAAAGGCATTTCCAATCGGATAGTTTATATGCACCCTAACCGCTCTCCCTTAGGATCCCAGCTTCTCCCAGGTGGCTACCTCGTCATCGGCGCATTTCTTTTTATAAGCTGTTAAATCTTGTTGAGAATAGGACCAGTTGAGTCTCAGTGATTTTTCGGTCTTTAGTGTCCGTTGGTAAAAAATCGGACAGGAGCTCAACCATCTGCAAATAGGATCTGCAAATGTTTCTAATCGTAATCCTAGGTTCAGCGCAACTCTGGGAACGTGTTGGGCGAGCCGCAGCAATCCCAGTTCTCCAACTCTCTTCGCCAGATACAATAAGCCATCTGCAGTACTCATATGCATATGCAGGAACTGTTTGACTGCCGCTTTGATTTGACCGTACGCTTCCCTGAACATCGACATTGATGGCATGGATAGAACAAATTGATAATGTGGCATTATATAGGTATGAAGTAATGCCAACTTCTGAGTGGGCTTTAAAAGTTTAACTTAAAAAGACCTTTTGAAGTCTCGACACTGCTTCCATTAAATTCGATATGGATGCCTTAGATGGGAAGCCGTTCCAGATAGAGTAGTTCACTCCCAGGTATGTACGAGTATGGTCATTACTGATAAGGGGAATTCTCTCCCCCAACCTTTACAGACAGACCTCCTCAATGAACCAGGATCGTTCAAAGGTTGTAATTTGAAATGATGAACATTTCGCGACGGACAATGCCATTCCGAGGGCCCCAAGATATTCCACCCCTATATCAACAAATTCTTGAGCTCCCGGGTCATCTTTTGCTAACAGCACCAGATTGTCAGCAAATGCTAACACCGGACACACTCCTTCCCAATAGCGTGTATCCTGACATATTTTCCAATTTCTCAAGCAGGCACTCCATGATGAGATTAAAAAGGAGTGTGGACTAGGGATCCCCCTGTTTTACTCCTCTTCGAATTGGCATCTCGATTCCGTTCAAGGGGTGCTGAATGACGGTGGAAATATCGGCGTAAGAGTCCATTACCAAATTGGTAAAGGCGTCAGGGATCCCTTTCCTGGACAGAGCCCACCGAGTCGCCGCGTGAGGAACAGAGTCAAATGCTTTGGATATATCTAGCACAACACCTACACCACTCTCTGTTCTTTGTCATTGACTGCTTCATGATGAATTTGAATATTAGTGAAGCAGCCAGGTTCAGGGATAAACCCTTTCTGTCGTAGATTTAACTTTACCACGAATCGAATGCGTTGGTCCATAATGCCCAAACGATTCTGCACAGCAGAGAACTAATTGTGATGGGGCGATAGTTACTGACCGTAGTATCGTTACCCTCTTTTGGTATAAGGTTGGTGCGATCAGTTTTCCAACCAGAAGGCACAAAGCCACTGTATAAAATTTGGGTGTACCATAGGGACAATATTTCCATTTTTGCTCCTGAGGATATGTGGCTAACTTTTATCTCATCAGTTCCTGGAGCCGTGGCATTTTTCATCCCAGCTAGACGACAATTAAATTCGGCAACTTGCACCGCGTATAGAATTGTGTCTGGGTCCATTTCAGATGTCAACAATTTATCGTTCTCTCTTAATTCTGAAAGCCGAATTGGGGGCGTGTTACCCCAGATGGATTTGTACAGGTCATTAACCTCATCCCTGTTAGGTGTCTGTTTATCGACTCTACTACAGTCAATGCCCGTTCTAATGCACTTTCCAAAAGCGCTGGATCATTCTTGAAGAGGCCCGGAGCCCTATTAGCTGCGTCTGGATGAAAATGGCTCAAATGTTGTGAGAGCCCTGATTTGGTTGCGAAGTTGGCGGAGCATACCTCGCATATAACGTCTCCTTTAGATTCTCTAGGACCCGGTTACCCGGAAGCTGATAGTTTACCTTTGTAATTCTTGCTTCATTTGGAGCATGAAAAGATTAGGGGGCTATTACTATGGATAGTATCGTGATGCGGAACCATGTTATTCAAATCAGTGGCCATGTAGCCACCCCCTCCTTTCTGGGCACAATGTGCGCAGCGACTCGCCTCGAAGGGAATCCTAATCATGAACCGTTCCAAGCTAGGGTCGTCATAAAAGGTGGCCTGTTGTTCACGGGGCGCGCCACCATGCGCACCCGCGTCCGAGGCTTTGTTAACAGTGTCCGCTGCCAGTCGCTCCGAGGAGCACGACGGGGCCGTGAGCTGCAGACCCTCGACCCCCTTCCCCCGTGACGTGGGGTCCCCGAGATGGATTTTCTGTCAGAGATTTCCTTCCCCTAGTTAGATGCTCCCGTTTTAAGGCGCCGGAGACTCGCCTATCACCCATCCCTCTTGGCTGCACCTCAAGTTGCCCTGAGATGCATTACCAGGGGTCACCGCCCGGAAGTGAGAGAGTGGACTTGTCGGCCACGCAACGGCAAACCCATTACAGGCGGCTATTACAGCCATACCGTTGCGATCCCATTACAGGAGGGTTTCTCAGTACTTACTGGGGTAGGATTACTAGCATCGCCTACACCACCGAGACCCTGGGCGACATCGGACCCGCAAATTTATTAGAGGAAGTAATTTACTTCAAGAAAAATAATTTACTACAGTACTATAGGGGTAGATCGCCATTTCCGGCTGCAGCATTGCAATATTTTCTCTTTATTACGTGAGTACGTAGTATACAGGTAAATTAAAATACTTTAATCGCTCGGGGAAGCAGTCTCGGTAAACTTGACATAGTCTAAACACTAAATCTTTTCTATCTTGTGATTGGATGTGGTGACTGTCTTGTGAAGTCACGGGTTCACAGTTGGAAAAATCGCTGTGTTGCCCAACCTTGTTAGTAAACGACCCCTTTCCCCTTTGATGTGAGCTATTATTTCATGTGTGCGGGCTTTCAGAAGATCGCCCTCAGGTTTGTAGACAATAAAATGTGTGGAGCGAACAGTGATCATTTTACGAAGGCGTTTTAATGCGCGATAAAAGTGGAAATAAATATAATAGAAACGAAATAATGACAAACACTGCACAACGTACAATTTTGAAACTCTAAGATTAATATTTATTTATTGAATTAAAACTGTCATAATCCGAGACAACTTGAGACCAGGTAAGAGAGTATCTGAAAAAATCGCTCGGAGAATCGTAGTTACGAAATGAGGTACTGAGGTATTTTCGTGATTCACTTAATCTGCAAATATTTAATACAGCCAAAAGATAATTTTAATCGTAAAGAAATCAAGAGATGTTCACTGACATTGTTACAAAAATAAAAAGAACAATTTGAGGCACAGGTTATTAATTCGTTATGCCGTTCTTGTAACGTTCAAATCAAACCTTGTCCATTCCAGTCACAAAAAATTGTATTTTTTGTAATTATATTTACAGTGATTTAATAAGGAATATAAAATTAACTTCATTGATTAGATCGGCAGTTATTGTATTTCAAGCGACAGCGGATCGGAACAATTTTGCAAAACTTTAGAAAAATAATAAGACTTGAGAGAATTTATTTTCTGAAACAGAACATATGCATATTGAGCTTAGTTTGTTTGAAATCTGTAGATTGATGATAAAGATGAAAATTCAACTTTTTTCTGTTGATTTAATGTAGAATTATTCTTTAGTGTTTTGTTCTTGTTTAAGTAAAACATAATGTAATGAACCAGAGTTGGTGTTTAATTTCTTCTCCCGGAAATCGTGAATAATCGTGTTTCAAAGATTTAAATTACACAGTTAAGATATTGGGTTTCGTGACCTAATTTGATCATTGAGTTTGAATTCGAGTTTCAATATCCGCCATAGCTGACGCACTTTCTTAGTTGACTCATGTAAGCACGTGACCAAGATGAAGAGTGCGCGTGAGGATCGGTTCAATCAGTAGGCAAGGAATCGGAGGAACAAGTGGACGTGAGGAGGTGTCTGTGGAGTTCTCGAAGCCATTGCTACACGCTCCTTGGGGACAGCGCCCAAAGCACGACAGCAGCTGCAGGACGTCCCGTGCAACATATCTGCTCAAATGCCCGGGGTAAGCATTGTGACGTCACGTATTTCAGCAAGCTCCGTATATTAATTGCACGCACTGGACGCAATATATGATAATATGTCAGAAAAGAAATCATCCAAGATAGCTTCTTATAAAATTCACGTTTCATTTAGGTATCATTGACGTCATTTTAACGTCCCTGGAATTAGGTAACAATGACTGATCTGAGGCAAATAAGGGTTCGCGTATTAATTACTCTAGTGAGCTTTGGTGAAAGCCACATCTATAGAACCTTGACAAAATCACGAATACGACGGGGCCATTGTTTTAAAAGCCGTTATAAAAGTAAAATTTCAGTTTTTGACTTGCAAAGCAAAGTACCCAATACAATTGAACAATGAAAAAGATACGCGGTTTAGAGATAAATTTTTCCATAACTAAGACATTAAGTTTTATTCCCACATGTGAACTGTGAAACATATATATAGTTTAAATGGCAATACAGTTTTATTCCCACATGTGAACTGTGAAACAACTCCCTCTCAAATCTAAAGAATCAATTTCTGATTCATAAGAAAGTTACTTTACCACTTCTATTCATTCGAATGGCTTGAATTTTGAATACGTGGAATTATTTTATTATTATATAAAAAAGAAGAAGTGTGATTTTCAATGAGACGAATATTAAATGTAGTAGCTTTGATGAAATATAATTTTGATGTTGATTGAAATAGAATTGAATGCCTTAACTTCAGTCGTGATCTGTACGTCGAAGAGGTAGTTTCTTGAAATCATATTGCGGGCAACAAAGTTTCTCCGTCTTTGCGTTTGCATCTCAGAGTTATCAGCAATGTCACGTATTGGCTGCCATTTAGTAGCACTGATAGCCATCATATGCGAGTGGAGTGGTCGGACGATATTTGAAAAGAAAAAAAACGAAAGCAATGGGCATCAAGCAAAAGAGTCTATCTTAATTGCAGTGTGCTGATCGTAAGATGCAGTTTTTCCTGTTTTTGACGATTGCGCCTTTTTAAGATGGCACAGATTCAAGGACACATTTATTGCGTAATATCAACAGTGCATTTTCGAGCTTGAAAGAGGGCTTATTTTTTATATTATTTCTTAAAGAATGTAATGAGGAGGTTACTAAATTAACAGGGGTGAAACTTGCCAGCCGGCCGTCAGCGATGGACGAACAGAGGAGTGTAAGGTGCCCGCAGACATTAGGTATTGAGCGAGATAATTGATTTTCGCACTCCAAAATAAAGATGTTTAATATTTTCTCGTAGTATGTCAACCAAATGCTTTAACAGGAAGAATACGAATCGGTTAACACACATTAAAAACAATATTTTGTGTAGAGTGAAGCAATGTACAGTCACAGTACCAATAGCCAAAGTCTTGGTTGTCATTTCCTTCGTCGAAGGGAAACTGATACAGTAACTTTAAGCTGGTAGTGTATGACTTCGTATCCAATAAGCAAAGAAGTTTGGGAAATATTTGAAGAGCGTGCGTTATTTGACGACATTCAATTCATTATATTAAAAAAGTTGCAAAGCCATTCATTTTCAACTGATTACGTAATAAATAAAATTTCATTGATACCGAGAAGAAATGCTATGGAAAATTTAAAAAAGAGTTCCTTTTATCTTTCCCGTATACATACATATATACATAGTATAGGGAAAGTTATGTAATGCGGAAAATCTATTTCGATATTTCAACGGAAATACAAGTTTTGGGGCCCCCTGATACCGAAAAAGTGTTCTTTCAAAAGGTCCATCGTCCGTCTGTCCGTCTGTCCGTCTGTCCGTCTGTCCGTTTGTCCGTCTGTTCCTCTGTCTGGTATATGTAAACAACACTAGCACCTAAAAGATGTGTAGAATTGTTTTCCAAATTGAAGAAACCCCCGTCCATTTGGCCTGAGTCGATGCTCTGCGATTTTGAAAATAATTCATTAGTTTTAGGTGGTATTTTACATGAAACCCCTAAGACATTTTCATAATTTTCTCAAAGATAGCTCAAAATTTTTCTTTAAATATCTTGCAAGAATAAAGTAAAATGCACTTATAAAGATGGCATAAGTTCCACTTTCATGGTGAATTTTAAATTTTCAAAAATTTCAAAAGTTTGAATTTTTTCGGCGTCTTCCTATAACTACAAAATTAAAGATAGAAAATTTTCCTTCAAATGAGATTTGTTGTCCATAATTTGTTCTTTCATTAAGGTCATGTACATTTTTTTGAAAATTTTAGTAGTTTTCGTGCAATATTAAGCGCAATTTTAAAGCATTACAAAAACAAAATTTTCTCAAAAATCTCTTCTTTAAAAATTTTTTTCTTTAAACTTTCAGTAGGGATTATGTAAAATGCACTCTATGAAATGACATAAACGCCATATTGCTTTATTCTCTTGTTTTCTCAAAAATTACAATTTTTTTTGACTTGTCTCTCACGTCATTAATATTGACATTAGCGGCAATTTGTTCACATAATTATATTTATGTGTACATGTCCTTTAAATAATATCAAATAAAGCTTCTCGAAAACTCAACCATTTTCTGTCAAAACTAGTTCACAATTTCGCATTTTCAGAAACGCTCAAATGCCATTTTCTCAAAAACGGCTCCAAATGTTCTCTTTAAACTTTTCGATAGGATAGTGCTAATTGCACTCTTCAATATGACAAAAGTGCATTTCGGGGTATTTTTTGTTTTATCAAAAATTACACAAATGTAATTTTTTTAAAATATGTTTCATGCCGTTAATATGCAGATTTTCCACAATTTGTAATCACTATTGTATTTATAAGTTAATGTGCTTCAAATGAAGTTTTTCGAAAATTAAACATTCTCTGTAAAAAAGTGCTTCAATTTTCGAATTTACTGTAGCGCTTGAGCGCGATGTTCTTAAAAACGGTTCCAAATGTTTCCAAGAAAGGTTTTACTGTTCTTTAATATCCTTAAAATAATATTTCCGTTCTACGGTTAAGTAACCGAAAAATTAAAAAAAATAAAAATGTGTTCTTTGGGCGGCTGGAGAAGGCAGCAGGCAAGAGTATGTAGCAAGTTAGAATAGCTAGCCGAGACTAAGGGAAATAAAAAAAACTAATACGGGAAAGTCTGTGCCATTCTGTAGAATCACTAGTTTTCTTCGTTAGGCTTCTATCTTGTAGATATGTACGCACTACACTAAAATCATTGTGTACAATTAAGCTATCAGGACAATAATTAATTATTTGTATAAATAATATGATTTAATGGACTTTCTTTTTCTAGTACATTCTCTTCATTTGCGTAGTCTTCATTCACGTAATAATAAATTTCGAATTTTAAACATAACTTTTGAGAATTTAATTGCATAGAACACTGTTCTCTTAGTTAATTACACTCATTTACGGTGTATCTTTTTTCATTATTAATCCCTTTATTACTTCACCCGCTTTATTTGATTTTGTAGTTCTAATGCATCTATCAACTTCCCCACAGGTCATTTCCCTGTACTCATGTTTTGCGTTCATAATGATCATTTGGGTCTCTTCCTTCAATTTAAAGTATTCTGTTTTGTCACAGTCAGATTCTGTTGTTAGCCACCTTTCATATGCTTGCTTTTTTCTTTCTACAAAGGCTTCTAATCTTGGGTTCTCCCAAGATGTAAAATTGTTCTTTTTACTCCATGTATTTCTTTTCCCCAAACTTTCATCATCTGATTGATGGATACAAAGTGTCAAGGCTTCATAGATAGTATTCGGGGTCCCCTCTCCTATTGTTAGAACTTCATTTGCAAGACGAATTTGGTATAGAAGTTAGGTAGAGTCATCCTCAAGGCTTTCCATTCCAGATTATATCTTGTAGTTGAAAATTTCCTCTCATTATTATGCACATTCTGGTCATATTTGATTGTGTTCTAAATGGAAAATACATTTTCGAAGACAAAAAGTAGTGTTCTGTGCCACATTCGAGCCCTGTCATATCTCGTACTGTAACACCCCGTCGTGTCTCTGTTTGTATTGTAATTATTTTTACATCTATTATTTATTTTACGTGATAATTAAAATCTCTGGTTAAATTTTAATACTAATCTTTCCGGCACGAGCGGCATTGGCACTGGAATATTTGTATTAGGATCGTGAGCCCGAAGTCCCTCCTGTGCAGAAGAGGGGAATGATATTTTATATCATTATTTTCTTTGTTTTGAATACGGGAGGGGAATTTACCTTTCTTGATCTATAAACAAAAAACAACATAGACATAATTAAAATATATTCAGCACCGTGACTAATGGTACCGTTAATTTATTCGGCGGTGTTTATCTGCGCCGTCCCCACTTTCCTGTGTGACGCTGCCGATGAAATTCATAACCCAAACCAAGAAATACCCTTTAACACAATAACAATGAAACTAACTTCACATTCACACTTATACAAGAAAACATTTACACAATTCTCATTCATACTGTGCATTTTATTAGTTTGATGGCCATTCACGATATTCAAGGTATTTACAAAATTTATTACAGTAATCATAAATATATATTTTGTAAGCGTGGGTTAATATCTGGAGATGTCTTCTTCCCTGAATACGATGATGTAACCGTCAGCCCGTGAATTCGCTCCATCTACCATTTCACCATACCATTCCGTCAGCTGGGCTCACCATTTCCCCATTACTACACTTCCTATGCGATTCTACGCAAAATCTATTAAATCCAGAACTTCCATTGATTCCCAACTATCTAATTACTGAAATCAGCGCATACTCCAACATGTCTTTTCTCCGATAACTAATTTCACTCTCTCCAAAACACGAAAATTGCCAGCACATGCTACACCATGTTGTCGGCTCGGCATCTATCATCCCTCTGTGTCCTCTCCAGTCAGCCTAGTCTTCTCATTGTTTTTTTAACAAACTAAAAACGCTCGCTTTCTTCTGCCACCGGGACCTTTCGGAACAAGTTTTTATATTCCAATATCTTCTGTTCTGATTTGGCCCTTTCAGAGGTTCTGACAATTTTGCCTTTTAATTCGCCGCGTTACCCAAAGTTCATTGCCCTCTGGTTCACCTGCTTTGTCGAAACTCCCACTTATTTCGAAAGCTGCTTACATCAGTTGCCTATTTTCAATTGCTCCGTGTAAGTATCTTTCTGCCTCTAAGTTCGTCTTCTAAATTTTTGTATCCCCTTTTCGGATTGCTTCCGAATGATTCATAAAATTGCGTATTTATTTATTCTTTCCAGGTCTACTACCAGCATAGATCCTAGGATGTTTTTAGAAATAAATACTTTGGACCACCCTTGCGCCTTCGACTGTTTCCTTTTATTAAATACGTCAGTTTTTTTAGTTACCTTATTGCATCTTTTTAGTAATCATTGTGACGGGTCCGAATGGATCATTTATTTTTAATTTAGCATGCTGCTTAACAATAATATAATCTGTAATGGATCTCAGGTTTCGAGTGTGTTGGACCCATGTATATTGGTGTATGTCATTATGTTTCTTTATACCACCTGTTAGTTATATTTAATGAATGTTGTTGACAAAGCTCAATCTGTCTTTGTCCATTATCATTCATCCAATTTTAACCGTGTGGTCCTACGACTGGGTCATGCATACGCCATCCACACCTGCCATTGAAGTCTCCAAGTAAAATTAATTATTTGCCGTCGCTGATGTTATTACAGTGGCAATCTATTTTTTTAAACTTTCTTTTTATTCACTGAGTCATCGTCATTGGAGGCGTACACAGCAACTAACACAAATATACTACAGTTTCATATTTTGATCTCTACTTTCAGGATTCTGTCGTTGATCCCAAGACTTAATGTGCTTCTTATGTGTTTGTTTTACTAACATCAATACACCATTGCGACTCCTCTCTTTCTTTGAAACCTTTATATAGAATATGTACATAGAATTCCCTATTTCTTCAGTACCGTTTCCTTTCCTCTTGGTTTCTGATAACCTGACGGTACCCAGGCCGTGCTTGTTGGCATCCCTAATTATTTCATCAGCTTTTTTTGATATACCTTGAATTTTACTGTGGCGTCACCGAATTTTGATGATGAAATAATTATTAAACTTCCATCTTATTTCTTACAAAATGCGTCGTAGGACCGACAGACGCGCGCGTCTGGTCACATTCGGCGTCAAGTGGCCTCCATTATCACACCCTCCACTAAACCGTTCCTTCGTTCACGACTGCAGCTAGGAAGGGACGCTGTGCGATGCGCACCCCTTGTTGATGCTCTGTGTTCGCTCGCGTGCTCGCACGCCGGGAAAGCGCCGACACACACTCTTGAACGCGCCCGCCCGTCGACCACCTTTTTTTATGGGAAATCCCGGGCCACCGACGAAGCGACGAACTGCACTGCACGTGCATTTTATAAACAAAAAGAGTGCCAAAGAAGGAGATACTGTAGCTTTCCATTCGGGTCGCTTCACACACGTCGGGCGATTGGCCGAAATTCTTCTGCAACGCAATAACTTTAACGCCAATGGGCAGCCGTTTTATCAAAATCTTGGAATCTTCTTAAACGTTTGGGAGTGAAAGGAGGGGAGAACCGAAACGTCGGAGATTTCTTGTCAGACAACCGCTAGGCACTTCTTGTCAGACCACCGCCTGCTCCAGTACTTGATTTCTTGTTAGGCCGCCGGGTACTTTTTTAGAACGCTGTGCTACGCGTTTTGAACTTTACAGTTTGTCAAATCGCCCTTCAGAAGCGATGTTTTACCTCATTCAATAACTTATTTCATTCATAAACAACGACGTCCATCCATCTCACTCAATTGCAAGTGACCCACTGCGATCTGAGCTAGCCGGCAGGTAAGGTAAAACGGCCGTGAAGGTCACATTACATGTTTCGATTTTCAGTCCTTTTCCTCGCCTTAAGTCGTTCATTTTGCCAGTTTGGTCTTCAAATTCTGTTGAGACATTTTTGCTGTTTTTGTTTTTCCGAGTGATGGGGTGGGCACAACATCTCAATCCCCATTCCTGGAGTGTCCCGGTTAATTCTTCGGGGTTCTCCTTCCCTCAGGGAGCCGTTAGTGAGGCGAGAAAGAGCGTCCTGTTCTAGCACCAGTCAACAAAAATGAGACTTGCGCCTTTCTCTCAAGCGTCTTTTACATTATCCGAGAACAAAGTTTAATAATGACACTTTGGAGAAAATTTGGAAAATGTTGAGGTTTCATGTAACCTACCACCCAAAATTAAAATATCAGTTTCAAACTCTCAAGACCTCGAGTTCCTTTAAATCGATTGGGGGATATCAGTTCTAGAGAAATCGTCTGAACGGCCAGCGTTGATCACAGACAGGCGTTTTCCGTCAATCAATTTTTCGCTGTCAGGGAGCCACAAAACATGTATTCTGACAACACAACATGTTGAAAGAAGTAATTTACTATATATATATATATATATATATATATATATATATATATATATATATATATATATATAATAAAAATATTAATAAATATATACATTAATAGGATTAATATTTATGATTTTTTCGTTACCAGGACCCGGCAATAAGAGTTTTTCTGCCGAAAATTTGCCGTATTACATTACTTTCTCTTTTTTCGAATTAAGGACGTTAAAGTAAAATTTGAGGGATCGAGAGCCTAAAGGGTATAAGCGATTTTTTTTGCCAATTTTGAGTTAAGAGCACGCGTGTTAAATTAAAGCGTTTTAATATTTGTGGAACGAAGTGTATTCAAAGTGCTCAAATACTTTTTGCGTTCTAGCAGTGGAAAAAAAAGTGTAAACAATATTCTTATGTAATTCGTTTCGAGCGCAAAGGTATAATCAGTTCAGTACATGAGAAATAGAAGGAGTGGAGTTGTAGGTAAGTTCAGAAGTATTTTATGTGTGTGTGCGTGTGTGTGAGAGGAAGAGAGAGTGGGGGGGGCATGCGGGTATTATTCCGGGTTAAGTAAAATATGGGAGCCATGTTTTAAATCCCCAATGCACTACAACAAAAGATAAAACTACAGAAAAATTAATTTCTTATCAAAAGTTACGCACAAACTTGGTTATTTTCTACATAATCACAGGAAAACTCAGGCATTTTTCGTATCTGTAGACAAGCTTGCTTTGAAACTCTCATTGATCTAGAAGCGTAGGCTTCCTTGCCATTTCAATTCGAGGAAGAGAAGAAAATCAATCGTCGTAAGTCGTCATTATCTCAATTTAAAGACCGTTCACAATCAGTTGTGTCAGAAAATATCAATGCTGTACGCGAATAATGCAATATTTTGATGTAGCGTACCACAAGACTGAGACATTCCTCGGCATTAATGTGACATGAATATTTAACCGTGAAAATGTTTTTTTTCGTTGGATTCCTCATAAATTGACATTTCCTAAATGAAATGTGGAGATGAGTGCAAAAAATACTCAAAGAATACAATCGTGGAGCTCAAAAATCGTGTTTGAGCTTGCAGCCATGCAGGTGACTAATCTTAGAACTATGTGTATGAGCTCGAAAGAAAGCTGTAATTGACTAATTGAGTTTTTCAAGATTCGCGAAAATCAACAAAATTTGTTCGCATAGGAAATAGCTCCAAGCAAGTTTTTGTACAAGGGACGTCGGTTCAGGTCCGAGCAAGAGTCATCGGTTTTTTAGGATAATTGATATGTGATTGCAGTGCCGCTAGAGAATTGTAGCACAGTCAGTTTTGAAAGATATACAACCTTTTTTGCCAAGTCTTTGAAGAAATTAAAAAAACCAGACCTGCAAAACTATTGAACATGACATGAGCCATAAGAAAAGAGATTCCCGTAATATCTCCATTTTGCACAACTATAGTAGATGCTCCTTGGTAGCCTCGACTAGAAGGGTCGTAGGCTTGAGTCTCGCCTCGTGCATGGATGTTTGCTTTTGTGTAGTGGCAGAGTCAGTGCATTTCCAAATTGCCCAGTATCATCCAAAGAAACAACCTTTTCCTCCCCTCGTCCCTGGCCACCGTTGGAAGGTAGGTAGGGTGATAGTAAGGAGTTGGTAGCTTGCCTGCGCACAAGGGAAGGAAAGCGCTGTGAACGGGTGAACGGACCATGATGTCTCCATTGCCTGTTTGCCAGCCCTTCACTCTAAAAAATGGTTTTAAGCGCCTCTACGAACCCACGAGCCACGGGCGTCATAGAGTTAATGGACCTCTGCTTTTGAAAGAAAGGGAGCTGATGCAGATGCATCAGGGTGCCAAAAGTCAGTAATAGTTTCTCCCGAGGGGGTGTCGGCGATGAATTTCTAACGGAGATACCAATGTTAATTCCCAATTATGATGAGAAATACTCCATGTAGTAAACAAGGCCTGCTCAACCAGCTGGATTCAGGGGATTGTGGACTGCAAAATGCCCTGAGCATCACGAGGGCCACTTCCTCCCTTTACCCCTCTCCCCATCCCATCTCCCTTTTCCGTCTGTGGGCGGCCTTAGTTATATATTATTTAAAGGGCGTTTATTGGTTCAAAATTTGGGATGTGCGGAAAATTGATTTGGATAAACCGTATAGATTTTTCTATTAGTATTAGTAAAAATATTCTGAATAATTTTAGTACACCATCTTTGCATTTTATCTATTGGTTCTGGCTACTATGTACCTTATGTCAAATGAGTTATTTGGACTTAAATATGTTTCCGTTGTGCAAGCTAGATTGACTATTTTAGAGAAAATATTTTTTTATTTGTTTATTGTTGGTGCCGTTAGTATTCCAGTTGAATAGATTTATATTGTTTTTATAGTTTTGTACATCTATTATTATTACTATTATTATCATTATTTCTATTATTATTATTATTATTATTATTATTATTATTATTATTATTATTATTATTATTATCTTTCAAGTCTCTTGCTTAGCAAAGTGTCCTATAGAAGATACCGGGACCCTTGGAGAACCAAGGTGCCTGCTTCGCTTGCAAACTGGGGCGGTCAGGATTCAACGTGAAGTTATATCAATAAAAACTTCCTCACGATGCGTGCAGTACTCAGGAGAACAGACTTTTGCATTGATTGAATGTGCCAGTTCTTAAGGCCAAGCCTTGCAGACGATGAAATCAGTTCTTTAGAGATCAGTCCATTTGCAGAGATGACCACTTCAACATATACTAACCGCCACATGTCGCTCAGTTCAATAGCCAAGGCCTGATATTTTCGCTTCTTTTCGGCAATAGAGGCAACTTTATTTCGGTCTAAAGGAATAGCTATGTTGACTATAAATTCTTTCCGTGAGGCCTTATCAATCCATATTATGTCAGGTCTGTTGGCTTCGACCCTATGTGGTGACTGCTACATTTCACAAGAGCTTCCACCATTTCGTCTCCAAAACTGAATCCGACTTGAACTAGTATGGGACCTCTTTCTGTATCATCTACGACTTTGCAGCCAAGGCCTGATGCAGCAACGTCCTTGTGCCGAGTCATGTATTCTGTTTGTGCCAAAGCAGAGCACCCATCCGTTGTGTGTTGGAGGGTTTTGCCGGGTTGATTGCAAAGGCGGCAGAGGTCCTCTACACTCATATTCCCAATCACATTCCTTTGGTAAGTGCCAGTGGAAGGTACATCGTTCCGAAGAGAAATGACGAAACCTTCTGTCTCAGAAAAGAGGCCAGATTTTGTTAGCCAGGAGACTGACGATTCCATATTCACTGAATTCCCTTTGAGCTCAGCAAGATATCTGCCGTGCAAACGCTTCTGGGTCCACTCACTCAGCCTATCTTCTTTGATGATACATGGTCTTTCAGAGTCCGTCTTATTCAGGTTCAGTGGGATAAAATTCTTGTCCATGGCACAAATTGCTTCATGCATAACTGTCGTTTTCTGAAGGAAGAATTTGCGAAGATTGTTGATTTGCTTCGAGCACAAGGACTCAAAACGCAGAAGACCTCTTCCTCTTTCATTCCGAGGTAAGTTTAGTCTTGCCATTTAACTATTGGGATAGTGATGCGATACTTGGTAAGAGTGGTCCTAACTTTTCGATTATGTTTCTGCAGTGAAGTTTTTCAGTGAAGAACATCAAATGTATAGACAGCCAAAAATACTGCCCAAGTGTTGATGGATGATTTGAGGCTCTTTCCATTTAAAAGAGTTTTATAGATTTTTGCGACTCTTTGCAAGATTTTATTATGAATATCAAACTTCATCTTTGCTTCACTTGTGCTCAAAAGTTGGTGCAAGCCTATATATTTATAGGTATCTTCATGCCCAAATTCGTGGATATTTGTGCCACACCTCAGGATGAGTTACTTTCTCAGAATCAAGGATTTTTCCCCTTTTCACGTGCACCACAATGCATTTATCAATGCCAAACTCCATACACACGGTCGCTGAAGGACTTAACAAGTTCAAGCAATGAGAAAATCTGGTTCTTATCTCTGACGTACAACTTGAGATTGTCCAAACAGAACTGATGGTTAATGAGGATATGGGGATTTTCGATGATTTTTATATCCCATCCCTTAACGTTCCCTTAACGTTCTGCTGAGAGGGTTTAGAGCTAGGGAGAACGATAAGTGACTAAGACTCTTCCTGAACAATTCCTCGTTTGATCCTCAGTTCCTTAGTGGTATTATGGTTGCTTATGCTATAACTGCTTAGAGCAAATGCGACTTTTATATTTGTACGCCAAGTTGCCATACAGAGTTGGATTAAGTTCACACACTTTGAAGAGGCGAAGGACAAAGACGAATGAGGTATCTATCCGAAGACTTTGGTATAGCCAATCCATCCTACAGAAATGTCTTTTTTGGCTTGATTGACTACCACACTGACTACTATAAATAATTCTTTGCAACCTTGAGCACCCTTTCTGCAACCATTTTGCTCTGGTGCCAGAAGATTGTTGGCCTTTAGATGGGTATTCAGTACACTGGCTAGCACAGATGTAAACATGTATATGCTGTTAGGAGACATGTGATCGGATCGATAGTTACTCGGGGTCTTAGAATCGCCAGAATTGCTTATATTAAATGTAACTTTTAGTAAGAGATGCTGGAATGGTAGTTGGATCGTTTGAATGCAGCTTGAAACCACCTGGCCAGAACACGGGAACGATGAGTACTCGGGAAATATGTCCACTAAAAGTTTTGTATCCCAACAGCACCTGGGGCTTTCCAATTCTGCGTCTTCGTGACTGTGTAATATTAGGCGAGCACATTTGAGGTGTTTCACAACACTTTCCTTCCTCTTCTGCTATTCAGTAAACTCCATCTACGTGGATCTTGGGAATGCTCCATATATTGCTCCAATATTCTTCCATCTTAGCTTTTAAGAATTGTTTCTGGCAACTTTTTCTGATCGTCGAGTTACCTGAATTATTATTATTATTATTATGAAAATTTACTGATAGAGGTGCTTGTAAATTGCTATTAGTGGAACGATATTGTTAATAATATTAACTATAAAGTAGGTAATTGCATTAATTACGGAATGTACGAAAGAGTTATTATTGGAATTGTTGATAAGAGGAGATTGTGTGGATGTGTTATTGTTGGTTTGGTTGTTTTGGTTTTGATTTTGGGAAATGTTTGTGGCAAAAGTGAAGTTTGGAATGTTATTAGCAGTGGGGAAATTAGGGACGTTTTGTGAGGTATGTCTTGGAGGAGGATTGTTTCTCAATCTATTTTTATTAATGTCTGAATTTGAATTGTTTGATGAACAATCTATTTGTTTTTTTATATATGGACATTCTATAGATTTTAGGTCAGCTGTGTTTGTTCCATTACAATTTTTACAGATTGGTGGCAAATCTTTCCGAGGGAAATTAAGTGAATAGTGGACCTTTGAACAGAAAATGCACGCGATTGAATTGTTACTACTATTCTGTGTTCAACGTCCAAGCACCGCTTACACTGCACTGTTCCGTTTGGCCCTCTTATTTGTGGTTTAACACTGTGGATTTTGGTAGCTCGTGTGGGCACCGAATTCAAGATGTTTAATGACTGGGCTGCAGTTGATAGTGTCCATAGCACTCTTGCTTCAGAATATAGTTGCCATGGCTCCTGTAACCTACGTCACAGCTGGCTTAATGTGGCTCACTGTTAATGATAATTGATAAGCGACCGTTGGTTTATGAATATACTATATGTTCGCTGATTGTACTTCACTATACAACACTACTTCACTGTTGCACTGGCTAGACCGGAGCGAGGGATGTTGTTGTCATGGCTGTTCGTCGCTAAATGGTGTTTGATTTGAATACTATAGAGAACTTTAAATGAAAATATTTATGGAATTTATTTTTGAAGACCAAGTTGTAGTTGCTGGTAACGAAGAAAACTTACTGAGATCCGTATACGAACTACCGAGTAACAAGTTCATATATTTTACAAACACCAACCAGTAAAATCAAATCCATGGAATTCCAACCTCTAAGGTGTAAGCTCGTTTTGGAAGATGGAATAATAGAACACATTAATACCTTCAGATTCCTAGGATGTGACATATTTTATCTAGGCGAGGTGGATGAGAAAAGGATTCAATCGAATTTGTGGTTCTATTCAAAGAATACTCAGCAGTAAAGCTAGGAAGAATAAATTTTTATTAAGTTATGGCAACGACTTGCGTATTATAAGAACGTAAAAATTGTATACTAAGTTCTAGAAATTATAGCAGAATTCAAACAGCGGATATGTTTTTAAGATCAGTGTAAGGAGTAACAAGACAGATTAAAATAAAAACGAGAGCATCCGGTGAACCCTTGGAATCCACAACGTAAATACTAATTTTCAATGCGTACAGAAAGTGAAAAAAATACTATGCAGTCTCCAGACATGTGATAGGTGTCTATAGTTTTGCAGAACTCCAAAAACAAAGAAACAGTTTCATTTTTGACTGAAAATGCAAATATTTGATTGTGCTATTACGCCTATTCTCATATTACGCGTACCGACTGAATTCTCTTTCTCAATCCGTCTCTGCTTACAGCACAGTTGACGTGATGCAGCAGCAAAGGTTTTAAGGAGGAGGCCGCCTGCCATTAGATAAATATTTGTTATTCCATTTAAGCGTTATGGAACAGAAATTTTTATATTCTTGGTATGCAAATAACTGTATACATTCTGTACTATGTTGTTGCTGTATTCGTGAAGACTGCTTTGTTAAAACATTTAATAATTGCAACATTATGCGAGAGTATTTTGATGTATTCCCGAGCAATGTGCGTGCTAGTATTTGGGAAACCATTTTGAATTGTTTTATTTAGCAGCAATTTGGCTACTGCAGGCCACTAGTAAGATACAATATAAAACTTAAATAATCATAATATAGCAAAAAATGGAAGAACCTTACAATAATTAATGATGAACACATTCTAAAGTAAGTACTACGAGTTTAATACATCCCCAGAGGAAAAAAGAGTATCAGTACACCCCAAAAAACTTAGATCGAACAATGAATCGTGGGGATGGAAGTGGGAATGAGCATGGGAATGGAAGAGGCGGGTTACAAAAGAAAAGAGGATGATGGTTTTCAGCGTGGCTGCTGAAGGTTGAGGGCGCAGTCCTAGTGGCTTCCCCCTCAAATTGCACAATTTAGGGGAAGCACAACCCTTCCGAACTCGTTGACAACCTTAATCCAAATGTGAAAACTTTGGCTCCGCCCTTCTCTCTTTGCGATGTGCTTTCTGCGAGTCCAGTTCCGCTTTGTGACTTAGGTGGAGCTTTTTTTGCGGCTTTTTGTGTGCGACAGGTATGAAGTTTCGTAAATTAAGGCAAGGAGATTACTGCTATGCCTCCGTTTCATAGAAACTTCCATAAGAAGGAATTCACAGTCAGATGCATGACGTGTTTCCAAATGTGTATATTATAAATTCTGTTCTCAATAGTTTGAGTGAGAGTGTGATTCGCCGCACACTGAACAATTTCTACTTATCATTTACAACAAATTACGACCAACTCTGCAAAAGATTTGAACGAAATTAAGAAATTTGCCTTGTAGGAGGTTAATGATTATGACGTAGAAAGAAAAGCGATCCGCGAGCGAGCTCTGCGTCGTGGATCTCTGAGCTTTCCCCTTCTCGCGAATGAAAAGGGCCACGCTGAAATCTCCGCTGTGCGTAGGAAGGATGCTGGCGGCACCACTTTGACGACCCTCTCTTCCCAGACGTTCGCGCGTGGCCCTGTTGCCATCTGTGTGCCCAGGGCTGCGGGCCGGGGGCCCAAAGGCTACTGCATTAAACATTATCGATGTTACAGTAAATAATAAAGACAGGGCGCACCACTGCAATCAACGCCTTTTCATACTGATTCACAAAGACGGATGATTGTTGAACTGAGTCATATGGGAAGAATTATCTAGGACTTCTCCATGAATTAAATAATATTGATGTTGTGACAAATAATAAATAAATTATAGATTTTTCTAATACAGCCGAAACCGCTGGTTAAGACAACTTTCACTGTGCGTCTTTGGGCTGGTCTTTACAATGTTCAAAACTACAAACTAATATTCTGATCTGCACCTTCTTCACTAACGTCTCTATTTTGTTTTGTTTTATTCTTGTATCAAAAAAGTAAATTCCCTTATTAAACCTATCTAGAATCATAATAAAGTTATACTTCACAAATTAAATTTAGATATTGTACCACAAAATCCCCCAGGGGCACAAGGAGATATTTCAGTCCATTTATACTGCAATATTTACTCGACAAATAATACTCGACACCCAAAAGCCGGCTGTTCATGTAGAAGTAAACTCATAATAAATCGTGAGCTGACTGCACAAATTGGCAAATAAAGTTATGAATAATTCTAGCATTAGAACCGATAGTAATTAATGGGTTCTTGCTGTTAGGTATTAGTGTTCCCTAACGTTAGGTTCACAACAGATTCACCGAGAAGTATGTTGCGAGTATTGTGCCCCGAGAAATATGGAAAATCGAAACAAGGACTTGTATCGACCCTCACCACTTGAATTTGTCGCTAGCCTCTTCAGAGGTGAAAGTGTTGCTCGGAGTCGTCGGCGAGTGAGTGTCCTCAGACGCATTTCTAGATTTTCATTTGTTTTCTGAAATTGAGACGCACGCTGCCGCAGGTAAACACTAAATAATGCGATATAACCGAATGAGGCGATAATATTAAGTAATAAAAATTGTGATAACGTACCAGTCTCTTATATTTTTACTTGATTTACTTTAATCGGGAATTAACGAGGATATATGTGTTTGAAATAACCCTTACTTGTATGAAGCCAGTACAGAATGAACGATACACGATGAACCATATACAAATTCACATTCGAAGGAAGAAACTTGGAGAGGAATCTCTGAATACAGGTTGCCTGAAAAACAGAGGTAAATGCTTTCACGTCTTATGAAGTAAATGAGAAAAGTAAAAGACTCCAAGTTTTCTTTCTCGCACTTACTTTATAAGAAGAGAAACTTACGTAATCGTGCGCCGGAAAACTGCGAATTTTCGGCAGAAAACTGTCTGCCGGGCCCTGGTAACAAAATCGTGGATAAATACTGTGGCTGTATGTATACGAAATTACTTCCTCTAACACGTGGTGTAGCCAGAATCCGTGTTTTTTGGGCACTTGACACCGGAAAAGCGATTGGTGGCAAAATTCTGTCTGCCTGTCCGTCGTCAGTCCGATCATCCGTATCTGGTCATTGCTATCGCCTAAACGGCTCAGCCGACTTTCTCCAAAATTGACATTCCCAAATTGATCTCAACGAACTCAAGGATTTGGGAGTTTTAACTGCAGATTTTGATTTTTGAGAGTACTTTAAAAGAAGACTCAAAAAAATTTTCAAAATTTTCTCAAACGTCTTTAACATTTCTCTAACCTTTGCCTTTCGGTTACTTCGACCCATTCTTTTCGCTACAAGTGAATGTGTTGTATTAAGGGCTTGGATTAAAGAAACATTTCGGTTCAGTGGCGCACTCAAGAGGCGGGATGCTTGGGGCTGCAGCTCCCGTCCCCACAAGCCAATGATACATATTCAAAAATATACCTTTTTTCTATTCTAACGAAAGAGGTTCTTTAGTCTATTATTAACGTTTTCATAAGACAAAAAATAAAAATACACTTTATATTCAGCATAAAGGAAATTTTGTTTATAAGAAGACATCAAGAAATATAGGCAATTTTAAAACAAGATATCTTCAAACTCGCCTCCAATATTTTTCTGGAATAGAGCAAAGTATCTATACAAAATTGGTCTTTCGTTTTCGTTGAACTTTTAAAATATCCTAAAATTGCGAAAGTCAAAAATAATGCGAGAGAGTGTGTGATGTTGTGGCATCACTAATTTCCCTTGTGTTAAGCAATTATAATTTCTAATTAAATTTGATAAAATAATCATTGTAACACATAACTTTAGTTTAATTAATTTATAATTTATTAAAGGATTTAACATTATATTTTAGAAGTTTGTAGTGCTATTTGAAATTGTCACAATCAAGAAAATTTATATGAAAATTAAGTAAAATGTAATGTGGAAATAAGTGATTTTACTTCACTTAAGACATAACTACTTATACTCCATTCAATTTGGGTAATAATCATATTATTGTAGTTAAAATTCAAAAGAAAACAGTTTCCATCGATATTAAAAAACAAAATACTTGCACTTTTCTTTGTAATATTTTCTGTGAAATATCCCTATACGAGCTGCCGGAGTTGTGAATGGATTACATTCATTGATTCAGAGAGTCTCGTTCCTGTAACCTTTTGTGGCCGTGTACTACGTAAAGCATTTCGCACAGGTTCCTGGAATTATGACAATTAGGGCCGTGGCTGATAACGCGTTAATTCGCAAGATTAGAGTGCGTCCCGCTTGGAGGGGGTGCCACGCACGCAGCCCGAAGGCCCCGCGCGCTGCGCCGGCGTCTGGAAGGGCGGAGGGAAGGGGTTCCAGAAGCAGCTGAGCCGCGAGGCGCTCTTGCGTGTTCTACTGGCGAAGTGCCCGGACTCAACAGGTCGGTCGGCATGGTCAGTGCTTGCCCACCGCGCCCGCCCAGATGCCCCAACGGAGGAACCGCAGCCAGGGCAGCACCAAGGTGGACCCGTTGACGG
Organism: Gryllus longicercus; assembly: GCA_038098605.1. Classification (NCBI taxonomy): domain Eukaryota; kingdom Metazoa; phylum Arthropoda; class Insecta; order Orthoptera; family Gryllidae; genus Gryllus; species Gryllus longicercus. Next base: position 1,041,956 of record JAZDUA010000365.1, read on the forward strand.
CTTGCCTCGACACAAATGGCACTTACATCTGCACCGCCTACAACCCTCGTTGCTTCATCATACAGAAGGTGAGGTTAGGATGTCCGTGCCATATGTCACGCCTCATACACCGTTCGGCACACCTGCACGCTCCGCACTCGTTCTAGCGGACCTCTTTCCTACGCGCTCGGGTTGTCATTGCCAGCTGTCTTTCATGAATGGGTTGTATACGCGCTCTTACTACTATATTATTGTTGGTTGCAATAGCGCCATCTTGGATCGATACGCGATTCACTTGAACCGGGTGCAGCGCGGGAAGGCAGCACAGGACACGTGGGACCCACCACGTTTGATACCATATGGTCAACAGAGGGGTTCATTTGGATAATTTCTTATTTTCTGAATGAAATAGCAATGTATAAACGTTATGTATATGCGTCAATACACAGAGAATGTAGTATTCCAAGAATTAATGACTTATTATCGTTATGATTCGTTTTGAGGACGATTTTTTATTGACCTAGTATAATGTGAAAAGTAATGGAACATCGTAAAATGTGCGACCGGTATAATCGTAATCAATATAATAATAAAAAACCTTATATAATTAAAAGTGGGTGGGATTTCGCGAAAATTAAATAGATTAGTACCGAATCTTTATATTTTTGCCGAATATGTGAAATAAAAGCAAATAATTAATGATTATCAGACTACAATTTTTCTAACATATAAGGAGTAATTATGTTATCGCATGTGTTGTCAGATGTTAATAATACTCACCTTAGTATAGTGTTGAAAATAACACAGGAAGCGTCTCGAATGCAGAAGTAAATTTCTCAGAGGATGCTGACGTTGCAAACCGTAATATGACATTCACAGATGCTATTTCTTCAAGTACGTATTAGTCTACATAATTTGTTCTTGCGCGTAACTAATATCAACGCTGATAAATAATTCATCGCATCGTCATCGTGGGCGTATTTCATATCAAATTATAATTATTTCATTATGAGACTGCCACGCCAACAAGTGGCGAATCCTGAAAACAAAATAACCCTTCGATCCGTCGAGGTGTGACGTCACGCAGTGAGTCTGTGCCTCCCTTGTGCAAGCGAGCTCCGCTGCTGCATGTTGCGACGTTTTCTTCGTGATCGTAGCATGTCGCCGGGCGCCGTGGCCTGGAATCGGTGAGCTCTAGTTTGTTGCATCAGTGTTTTGGTGAGCCAGTGTGCGGCCGGTGTTTGTGTATCGAGCGGAAGCGCGAAGGGGCGCGAGGCTCGGCACGCGCCGACGGGGCCTCGGCGGCGCGGCTCACGCCGGGCGCCGGCAGCGGGGTGCGTGAGTCGGGCGTGCGTGGGAGCGGGCGCGGGCGCGGGCGCGGGCGCGTCGGGCGGGCTGCCTAGCAGGCGGGGGCCGGCGCCGCGGCCCGGGCCGGGGCCGGGGCCGGCCCGGAGCCTGCCGGCGGACGCGGCAGGGTCGGCTGGCGTAGGCCGTGCCTCGGCCGCCGACGCGACGCGTGCTCACCCGCCCGCCCGCCCGACGCCACGCGACTCCCCGCTACGCGTGAACCGAGCACGCGCGTTTGGGAGGCGGTCGCGTACGCGTCGTTCCTGTTCCGCGGAGTCTAAGGATACGCGGAGTTGTTGTTGCGTGTGTGGAACGATCGCAGCAGAAATGTTCATTGAAAGAAGCTCAAATGTTTGTGTCTGAAAATGATCGATATACATTCCTAAGGAGTTACTTCGGTGAACGTGTACGAGTAAAGTTTCATTATATCAGCAAGCAACAGTAAATTAAAACTTCTCGCGGTAAGCAGTGTCTGAGAATTCTGTATAATTCAGGCAAACACTAATTGATTCATTAAGTGCCTTGTATTTTTTATATGAACAGAGCATACGATGCAATGTAGTCATTCTAGTGTTGCTGTGCTACGACGCTTCATTTACTGTTTACCTCTATTCGTGAAAATGGCTCTTATTTCCGCTTTAATTCTGCTAATTTTAAACTACCTCCCTTTCCAATGTGAATGAAAGCGATTCTCATAAAAAAGTCAATAAAGACACGCAAAATCGTGAATGTAAGAAAACATTTCTGAAAAAAATTAGCTCATGTTTGTTGGATCGTTTTTCAGTGTATCTTCTCGTAATTACACGTAATTAAGTTTCAAAACAGTTGCATTCCGTGTATGTTAAAATTTCATGTTTGAAACCAAAAAAAAAATTATAGAAATTTTCTGATCTCGTTCAAAAAATTAAAATAGCGTAAGAAATTAATTAAATAACTAAAAATGCTCCATCTATAACACTAATTTTTTGAGAAATATTCATATGGGAAAAATGTATGTTATTAAGTTCAATTGATGCATTTGTTTAGTATCGTGTTTTGCTGGTAATATTAAACCATATTCACCTGTTAACTTAAAACAAAATTCAATAAAGCTTGTATCAAGATTCAATAAAGGTTACAAAGAAACATTGTCAGAACTGAAACTATAATACACACGAGAATATCACAAATATCTGGCTGTACTCCCGGAGATAGAAAGTGATGCCGTAATCTCGTCTGCCCGGGTCCCGACAGATAATTCAGCACTCCTGCCGAATCTTTCTGTGAGGATATATTGCTTCATGGCAGAAGAGACGAACAGACTGCGAGAGGCGAGCCGAAGCACCAACGAGAGCGTCAGCTCGAAACGTAGCCCACCGCCAACCTACTCGCGTGCGCTGCGCTGGGCGCCCTCAGACCCTTTGGCCCCGCACGCGCATTTCGAGCACTTTCACGGCGCCTGGGTCGCGTCTGGAGCATGCGCAATTCAAATGTCGAAGTAACTGCATGTGACTGTGTGAGTGAACTTCGCTTTTTTCGATTTTGTTCGGAAAATATACTATGCATCGCGTTGAAATATTGGGATTGACATTTGCAGTGACGTATTACATAGAGATGTTTAAAGACACGAAAAGATAGTGAGAGATTGATGAAAAAAATCACTGTTTCGATGTTGAAATTGCCTCGGAAGGTATTAGTTCTAACGTGTCGATTTTGATGTCAATTTAATCATAATCTTGGGTCTCTACTTCTCCGTGCTATTCTCAAATAAAATAATTACTCTGTTATCATTAATTTTCTTGCTTCTAGAATTATTCTCTACATTTTACTGCCTTTTATATAAATTGTTCAAGAGCTAGCATGAAAATTCTGGAGAAATCAAGAATAGGCAAATATGAAAGAAATGAGCAGAGTACACGAAACATAAAGACTTCTGTATAATTTTAACAGTTTATTATTGCATTTTAAATATTATTATTTATTATTTTGCTTCTTATTACTGTCATTTATTATAGCGATGTTTCTTCTTCTTCTTGTTATTGTTATTATTATTATTATTATTATTATTATTATTATTATTATTATTATTATTATTATTATTACTCTTGTATTTGAAGTATCTGATCTTGTGTAATGGCTGACATGTCCAACTAGAAGTCCTAAACCCTTCCAATATCTTTTTTAAAAACAATGAAAACGAAAATAAAAAAATAAATTGTGCACATAATCTAAGAATTTTTATTCTTGTCGAACTGTGAAGAATGCGATTGTTTAAGTTATTACAACCTAATTCTTGGGCAACATTGCCTCATATATTTTTCTTTTCAGATGTAACCTGCTTTATTCCTTTTCAGATTAAACCCTTCTAGCAGATTATAGTATTCTACAGTTGTACTAGGTATCAGAATCTAAATTATCGTCGACTTGTAAATGACTCCATAGAATGACATTGGATCTCACGAATTTATAGTATGGTACTAGGGTACTCTTCGACACGGTCTTCATTCACAAGCTAGAAAGTGGCACCTGACACAATCAGTGGCGATGGAGGAACACCAATGAATTTGTTAGACTTCAGGTGAAACCTGCTTCTTGTCAAACACTGATCCAAAACCAATAGTGTACTGACTTAATAATAATAATAATAATAGTAATAATTATACAATTATTACGTCAAAATAGCTATTTAAACAGCGTCTGACGTCCGGGAAAGTACAGCCATAAATACTTTCAAGAAGTGAATAAAGCACTCAGGATTCGCTCCCAGAATCATTGGAAATTGGACGAAAACAACAATCGAGCAAACAACGAGCAGTTTACAAACTAAGAGCACATTAAGGGTTGTATTGAAAACTACAGGTTCAAACAACGATCTTAGAAAATAACATACAATGAAATTATTAATTTTAAACACTTTTAAAAAAATATCAACCTGCGAAGTTAAAATTAGAAGCAAATCCCAAAAATATTGAGTGCATGCACTAAATCAAAACAAAGGTATAAATCATATTGATAAGGTAAAAAAATAGTACGTATTTTTAGCTAGTGGAAGTCAATTTATTTTCTAACACTAAAAAAAGATGCAGCACAAACATACTAATTTTGATTTATTAATATAATATATTGAAGTTTCCATAAAGTTCAGGTAAAGTATTATAAAAGTTTTACATAAAGTATTAGCAGTTTTCTGGCGACATACTTTTGACACTGAAATTTAATGAATGGAAATGCTACGTCGAGTATTGCACACATGAATATCCGAAGTGGGCCAAAACGCACTCTTCTATTAAGCAATTATCATATAACAAAAACCGCCGATATATTACCGATATAAACCGCCGACAATATACAAAAATTTATATTTACACTAATTGAAAAATCTGCACTTTAATAAATACATGCCGGTAATAATGAGAATGACGTTTACTCATCCGAACAACTATTCTTTCAATCCCAGTGTCTGTACAATGTCCCATGACTTCACTGAAATTATAGAACCATATTCCGGACGCCAATTGCCATTTGCAAAGTAGAGCGGTGTATGTCGACTAAGTGAGTTACTGAGGATTCTGATAGCATAACAAAGTACACTTAATTTAACGTAAAACTTCGAAAACAAATTCAAAATAGCTTCGATTACTTTAGGCGGCAAGACTCTGACCTCAGTATTGTGCATAATCAAACATTAATGTTACTAATCATTTATTAACGAACAAAAATACTTATTGCGTTAGATCCGTGTGATAAATTTACAGAAAATTAAATCGTTCATTTCTACATTGATTTAGAAATTCTGCACATTTCTGATCACCAGAGCTAGGGAGTATTATTACAAGGTACACGTATTAAAGCTAAAGATAAGTGAGTTGCGAGATGCTGGATGTATTGCGGGATGTATGTAGAATTATTTACAGCATAATCTACAAATTTACATATTTTTGTTCCTAAATGTGTTTGAGGCATCCGTGGAGGTAATTCCCTATCCAACACTTTCCTTATTTTCAGTTGCGACGCATTACAGGGTTTTGTATCGATTGCGTACAAAACTGTCATCTTTCCTAAGCGCAGGGAGGATCCAGAAAGTATTTCATGAGGGAAGGCAGTTTAAATTTGGACTCCATAAATATTTTTAATTTTTTAAAAATGTTTATCTTGAAATGAAACATATGCAAGTATATTCATAGAGGGAGTACTGATTTGGTTGTGACAAGATCTGTATATGGTAATTATTTCGAATAAATTCAGTAAATAAAAAGAATGTTGGTTTTTGGTGGGACAGGGCCCCTGTGGCCTCCCACCCGGTATCCGTCGTTGCCTGAACAAATATACTGCATAGAAAGGAGAGATGAGACAGATTTCAAAGTTAAGTTACTTTTCTGAACATTATAAATTCCTACACAGATAGAAACGTAACAACTTTGTATTAAGCGAAGTAATCGTAAAAATGCACCTCATTTATATATCATTTCATCTCCCTCGGTGGAATACGCTTAGGAAAATGACCATTTTGTACGATTAGTCCAATCGATTCTAAACTCCTTAAATATGCTCATGCTGGACAGGGAGTTACCCCCAGGGATGCGTCAAACATATTTAAGATGTAAAATACAGATTTTGTAGATTATGCTATTGAAAAAATCTGTAGATGCACATGCAACTCGCCAAACCACACGTTATTTCTGACGGCGTTAAAAAACACGGGAATGGTGCGTTCTAGGCCTATCAAACTGTTTTCGTACCCGCAGTACAACTGCAATGTAGTGCGTGTAGTCAGAAACGGGCTGAATATTGAAATCTATAAATAAATTTACTGGCATTCTTTGCAATTTAACCTCACGGACCAAAGCCCCCCAATATTATATTCCTACACGATACGTCGTTGTGGATCTGTAACGGAAGAACAGTTCTCTTCGCTGACAATACGAATACTCTTATTTTGGATTTAGATTTATTTAGTCAAAAAACAGTAAAAACTATATGTGACGCATGGGGGAGAAGACCATATTCTCACGTTTTCTTGAGTTCCAGAATCCCTTCCCTTTACAATAAAGAAATAGAAACTAGGAGATTAGGTGTTTCAAATTGATTTTGTAATAAAAAATAATAGTAAACTGAAGAAAACTGTTTTAATTCAGTTTTTCTTTTCAAATAAACTATTGCATACTCCATTGAAAATGAACGATATGAAATTGACTGCTATTGAGGTAAACAATTTGTAGGTCTGTCAATTCAGCCAAACATGAAAGAAATGCCCATTTAAATGAATTAAATACATTACAATGTAGTAAATGAATTGAATACAAAATGAAGTTCCTTGTACTTCGAGTTCAGAATTCTTTCAAATTCAGTCTGCCCCATACTGCACGTTGTGTACATTTCGCGAATATTCATTTATACCTTCTATATGCGCGAATATTCTGAGGAAACACATTCTGTAGCGCCCAGGCCTTTCAAATACAGAAAATTGAACGAATAATAAACAAATTTCATCCACGTGATCATTGTAAGCCACTTTTTATTAAATTAGAAATTCTACTTTTGCCTTGCTATTTGATTTACGAATTAGTGTTTTTTATTAAACAAATGAGACACTCGCCGGTGGAAACACATTTTCCCTCAATACAGATGTCTATAACTATAACACTCGACGTAGTAATCGTATTCAATACGCGTCACTAGCGACAGCTCTCTGCCAATATTCACTTATAATACATGTCCATTATTTTGCAACCCATTTCCAGACGACATTGAACGATTAAAATCAATACCCACGATTAATTGCCCTGTAAAATCTTTTCTTCTATGCAACTGTATCTAAACAATTAGAGACTATAATGAGTAACTAAAAACAAAGTAATATTTATGATTAAAATGGTGCACATGGCCACTTGCACTGTATAATTCTAAAAGGCTTATGCATGTAGCCAATATTGTACCTCAGCTTCAGGGCCAATGACCCCATCTTGATGAGGTGTTTGCCTAACTTCCCTGATCCATTCAGCGAATGCGGGGGTGGCCCCTTATTTTGCTTCTAGACATTCCTGTCAAAAATGACAGGATGAAATTAAATTCCCTTAGTAATAATTAATTTTAGTGAATAGTAGAAAGAATGTATAATACTAAATTTAAGTTTTTAAGCGATTTTAGGAAGATCCTTAGGGAGGAGCCACAAGGTGAAATTTTGGGCTATTTGTTATTTTTGTCTTCGGTTACCAGGTCCCATAAAGGATTCGGATTTAGTTCCTCTAATATTTATTGAAATCGTTTCGGGACACTAAGTTCTCGGAATCCAACGTTGTTTGTATACAATATTAGGCCTATTGCGTTCTAGAAGTCGTACCTACGTGCGCTCAGCCTGCCCGCACGAAAATGTTCCATTCCTTCGGCACATGTCTAGGGAACACTGTCTTAGCTCTTCAGGGTGGTCTTCGCTGGTTGGTCGTATTTTACTGTATCATTCTTTATTTGTTTTACAAAAAAATTTTTTACTATGATATACTATGTTCTTTGCAATAAATCTGTATTTTGGGTTTATTTTACTAGTTGATAGTGGATTTAGTATAACCAGTCAGTGATAAATTGTTCATCATATCTTTATAATATAATTTGTATATCATAATGCTATTCTCCAGGTATTTTTTGTATTTATATCTTATTACCGATATTATTTTATTATTTTTTACTCAATTTATTTTTGCATCAGAAAGTTCTAAAAGAAAACTTGCAGGCCATAAAAGGGGAAATAACGAATTCACGCCAGAGCTTAAGTTTAATCAGCAGCACAATAAGAATTTCACCCGTTTTGGAGGGGGTCGTCCTTGCCCATGCACATTAACGTCACTGGATAACATGCACTCGTAACGAGCTGAAAGAATACATCATGTTGTCGATTGCCACGCAGTCTCCTGCCAAAACCCATCCCTTTCACCTTCCTTGCGCTCCCCATCCCCTCCCGTATTTGAATCCTCTTACCTCGTCCTATGAACCTACTCCCGTTTTTCCTATTACCACATATTCATCTACACCTGATGCCCCAATTTCCTCATAACCTTTCACCGCTGGGACACGGTAAACCATTCGAACACACACTCGAGCAAATATTGGAGCAAATATGAATGGGTGGAAACCAGAACGGTATAAGTAACATTTTATAAATTCTGATAAAACTGTTTATTTAATACAATAACACTGTACATTCATAGTGCCTTGTTTCATCATTAAAATCATGGCATTTCAATTGTTTATTAAAACCACAAATTACTGTGGCACTGAAATATAGCCTAATATGGACTTCTCAGAATTTATAAAATGTCACTTATATCGTTCTGGTTTTCACCCTTTAATGTATAGCATCAACAGTCAGATGCAGCAGAAAAACATCCGTGTATGTACTTGCAAAATATTTTACATACTGCACCATAATGTTTAATATCTTACAATTAAAACTGAATTTATCGAGACGGCTCTACTGAGCGATTTAAATAAAATAGACGTTCTTTTCTTTACAAAACATTGGATATCTCCTAACCTACTTTGCATTTTCCAAATTCAAAACTTGTATCTTACAGTCTATTATATTTGAGAAAACGAATCGCCTAAGGATCCTGCATTTAAGAATTCTGGTATTTACGTTAAATATGATATCGATTCTCTCTCCTTGACGGAATTTAATATATACGTATTCCGTTGGAAATGTATTTTTAAATATCTATATTATGCATCTTCCTATTCTACATATTATATTTCTTTACATCTACAGGCCTTCAACAAATAGAGCTCTAGATTATAACATGTTCTTAGAAAAACTAGAGATAAGTCTAAACAAGGTCAGCAATCGCTCTTCTGAATTCACTGTTGTCTGCAAATATGTTACGTAATCTAGAGCCCATTGGCTGAATCACTACTCCAACACAGTCTAAGAGAATATGTCGTTAGTCATAACACGTGGTATGAGTGTGCATCGTAAATTGTTGTGTTCCACTATATTAAAAAGTTTTGTAGGTATGATATCTCTTCTATTTTTCTGCGACTTATGCGAATTTCTGATATACGGTGTGGTTTAATACCTTACATAGTAATGGAACTTCTACATACGATGGCTTGCGGGTAGAATGTATAATTGTTTATGAGTAGTATACGCTCCACTTCTAAAATAGCATAATGCGTGTAATATGATCTACCTTCTATGGGATAACATGGCTACAAGACCATTTTTAGATACAATGTTCTGTTGTGCGCAACTGAAGCTCACCCTTCTAAATGGATCCAGATAGGTGGGTTTGCAAAATGGTTGAAAGCTATTGTAGAAAAGGCACATCCCACATTCCAAGTCCCGTGCTTTACATGCTTTGAATAATCACTTTAGTCATGTTTGACATTTTTTAAGCAATCGGCACAAGTTTTAAAGAAACATGTTTTAAAGAAAAAAAATTGGAGCGTTTTTTCGTAGTTATTTTTCGTAAATTTCAAGTGCAAATTATGCAAAAACTAGTAACATTTACAAAAAATGTACATGACCATTTTTAAGACCTAATTTTGTTCAACAAATCTTGCCGGAGTCAAAAACATCCTCCAATTGCTTCAACGATGTTGGAGCTTGAAATCTACTCCTCACTCTGTTTTAAAACGCCCAATAATTGTTCAATTATGCTGAGGACTAGCGTTTGTGCTCTCTAGGGAAGATGTTTCATGTTATTCTGATGATCCGCAAACCAAACCTAAAACATTTTTGCTGAGAGTATGGGCGCATCACCATCTTAGAATACGGCAGTGTATGACAATAATATGCTAGTAATTGTAAGCTCTTCTTTATTGAGGATGTTGAGATATTCATTCGCGGTAGTCCGGCCATTGCGGGTAATGACAGAAGCAGCTGTATCCCACGATATAGCCGCTCAAATCATAACGGAACCTCCTTATGCCTGACTGTAGGAAGCAGGCAGGCCGGACCGTTGGCTTATTTTGGGGTTCTCCACACATAAAACCGGCCGTCTGTAGGAAACAATGAAAACGATGATTCATCGGACCATACCACAACCTTCCAGACATCAAGTGTCCAGGTTTAAAGATCGTGGCCCCTCTTCTTTCGCAACTTTGCATTGACTTCCTTTATGAAGGGTTTTGCAATTGCAGAGCTTCCATGAATGTTAGCTTTGTGAAGCTCCCGCCCTACTGTTTTGTGGAAATAGGAAGTCAACTCTCACGAAGTCAACTCTCACATGAGTTCTGCAGTCACTTTTGCCGCAGTAGTTTTACAATGCCTGCCCATAAGCCTTTTTAATGTTCATTGGTCTCTGTCAGTTGACTTAGGTTTTCGCCCAATATTCCTCTTCGCCGATGATGTTTGACCATGAATTGTGTATGCTTTCACTAACGTGGTCGCTCGTGAAACGTTAAACTGTTCAGCTTTTTTCGTTACAGATGCTCCGACTAATCGCACATCAACGATGTTAGACAAAATCGTATAATACACTGCAATATAACTTTGGAAACGTAGCACGTCAATTGCGCAATGCGACCGTGTCTCACACTTTACACGTTCGCGGTGTGGCAGTGACACCAACATGCAAAAAGGTGCCCCATACTGCACGTTGTTCATATTATTTTGTCCAACCTGTACAGTGATATTAGTTTTTGTATATCTCTGTATTCTTATTTGCATCATTGGCCATATACTGAAGCACCATGAATAGCAAAAGTAAAGTGGTAAATCATAAATGGGCCAGTTTTTGTCTCTCCTTTACGAGATGGCTGAGATTGAAAATAAGATTTTAAAAGTAATATTCAGGTTTTCCTTTTGTGTGCAAAAAATGTTACCGCACGAAGATTCCATATTAGGGTGCGTTCGTTCTCTACGCAATTGATTCCTCGTCAGTATTGTGCCTTTTATAGGGAAATGGCAACCTTACTTCGCGCTACGTCAAATTCCTGTTCATGTTACTTCATGGGATGCGCCAAGGCCACCCCTTGAGACATGTGTAATACTTCAAGATCAGACTTTGGGACCACGAGGACAGGGACAGACCAGGCTCGTAGAGGGTGATGCCGCTACCGTTCTGCCGATGTGACGCGCTTTTCACATTTTGTTCCCTCTGTCTTCCAGATATAGAATATTTGTGACCTACTTTCTCATTACTTATTACTGGATAATCTACGCGGAAGGATTATTGTTTCCAGTCAACAGAAACTTTCTCTCTTTTCTGGTAATTTCCTTTGCAGGATTTTCAGTACAGTGAAGCCTGTACTAAATGGTCCTTACTGGTTCCACCGAAAATTATTTTTTAATCGATTGCTAATATATGCGAACAAAAATAATAAATGATTACCTTTGCAGCCAGAGAGGCTTAATAAAAAAGATAAATAATATCTTGGCATCATTTTATTAATCTCCTTGGAATTCAATCTATGCGACATCGCCCACAATAGGAAATAACGTACTTCTCTGTCAACCCCCACAACTAGACAATCCGTTGCACATGTAAGCATTTTAGCAGCACTTGACAGCAGATTTTCAGACTTCTACAGTTCTAGCTCACAAATCTCTTCTCAACACAAATACGTTGCTGGCTCAGTGATTTCTTCTTTTGATGATGGATTTTTCCGTTACAGATTTCACTGTGGGAATCAACGAAAACTCAAACAGACCACGATCAAGTAAGTAATCAGGGCTCGTACAACCACTTACATACTTAAGTCTCTCCAACGGGAAAAATACATGTAATGGAAGGCGAAACTCAAAATATTTGTTTTTAACAAATGAGTATTTTGTGGAAAGATGAAAGAAACGAATAATACTTTTCAAATGTTAGGGTATCTGGACCTGGTATGATGTTTTGTCTTAATCATCTGCCTCATCTTTGTAATATTTTCGCTACATCGCAGATCATTTAAATTTATCTTCTTCCAGAAATTGCCTAAAGGAAACAATAGCATTACTATCGTTTTGCCGTTTTAGCATTGAATACCCAACATTATGGTGTTCGCGCTACTATCCATGATGTAATTGATTTTTGCGTATCAGTTCTGATGTTAAATCACCCGACTAAGGCCGGGGAAGATACGTGCTACTTGGATGAAATGCTTTTTATTATATTTTAATCCTGTTCTCATTTGCTTTTACAAAATAATTTTGGATTATGACATATTCTTCGCAACCAAATAAATACTTTTGTTTATTTTATTAATTGATAGTGGATTAATTGAGTCTGGCAGTGCCTTTCCATTTCAGCTCCTGTAGTTTTTCTTTGAACACCAATGATATGCATCCCTAGCACTCGAACTGCGAAACCAATTGCGCGGCACGAAAAGTACCGAATTATGCCGCTAGATGACGTTTCAATATCAACACATTTTCTAGCGACGGCTTTTAATTTTTCCTATCTCTCTACGGAGTAGAGTCCGTAGAGAACGGCGAATTTTCGGCAGAAAAACTCTTATTCCAGGGCCCTGGTAACGAGAAAGGAAGTAAATCCAGTTAGTAAATTTAGGGGGGAAAACCTCTAACACCTGGCCAAAATCCACGTTTTGTGGGTCCTTAATAGTGTGAAGAACGTTTAGGAGAATGGTGCAGGTTTCATGTTTATTGAAAACTGATCTTTGGAAAATTGCAACAGTTCAAAATTTTTTCGGAGTCTTTCTACAGCTAAAATATTACAGATCGAGATATTTTCCTTAATGAAATCTGATCTGCAAAGATAGATTTTGAACAATATTTCGAAAATTTGAGTACGTTTCACGTAATTTTGCGTGAGAATACGGGCGAGAAAGTATGTGCTGTTTTAGCACCACTAGTTTATTGTTTAGAGAGATATAATACCCGGAATATTTTTGGAATCACGTCCTTGAGCTTCTTGCTTCATTGCTCGTCTGTATGGTAAAATCTCTGGGACGCAAGAAATTATGTTACAGAAAATTGAGTCAATTGAGTAATTAAATATTATTAAGTGAACTGGAACGTTCAAAACCATGCTCATCTTCCGTCGCGACGTAGCGCAATCAGGCGACACTGTCTCTCATTTACGCCGTATTTGCAATCCAAGGCAGAGTCTCTATATAGTGAGCTAAATTGAGCTTTTCCTCATCTTTCCCTGAAAACCGAATCTTAGAAACGTGAATTGGAACATCTGGGATTTGATCATCTCTGTGAGATGGTAGTTCATTTCCATTTGCGCATATCAATAACAAATGGTCATTTCTGGAAAGTATTTGTCATACACTCGGAATAACAAAAAGTGTGTGAACACTCTTACACCATATCTGGGAATAGCATGAAAATATAAAGTATGTGCACCGAAAATGAAATGGAAAAAAAATTTCAATAACAATAATTTGCAGATATAGTTTTTATTTATTTTTTCATTTATTTTTTTCTCGTGGCTCTTTCTTTCAGCTTTTAACTGTTGGTCACCAACGACCTTGAAAGTTTTGGCTTCAATTCTCCTCTACACTTGATTTCAACGGGTTTGCTTCATTCAACACATGTAAGGCAAACGTAGCCTAATTTACCACAATGAAATACGGGACGATTTTACATAAATAAATATTAAATTATGCCTTTATTTGTGGTGATACTCAGACCATTGGGCCTGCACTTCCACCTGCCACTTTCAAAAGTAAAAAAGAATGAACTGATGATTCCAATTGCCACAATGATTACAAATGAGTCAGATTACTGTTGATTCCTCGGCTGCGACCTGCCCGTTGTCTTATGCAGAATTCGATTAGATTTTATCAAAGTCGTGATTCACTTTTCTTCGTTCTTCAACTTATCATCAAAACATTTCGTCAACAACGAAAACAAAGAATAGAAATACCAACTATAAATATTTATTTATTTAACCCAAGAAACTACTGTGTACAATGCTGAAGAGTAAAATTTCAGCACATTTTCTTCAATTCCTTGATCCCTAACTTAAATCATATGCAAGTTGAAAAATAAATAGGTAGAAACGAGGGGTTTTGGCAAGAATTGATAAGAAAATATTCGCTCCCGTCTAATAAAAACTATTAAAAAGGCGAATTTGTTACAGGTTTTGGGCTATTATCACTTACCTTGCCTTTGCGTGAAGGAATCTACTTACGGCCGTGAGAACCTGAAGAACAATTATTAGTATAACTGTATTTCTGACTGAGATCTCGAAAACGTGTATAGTGAAACTATAGTTTTGCTCAGAAGCAAAACAAGGGGCCATCTCAGCATTCACTCAAAGGATCAGGGTAACTGGACGAAATACTGAACGAGATAGAGGTCATTGGCCCAGAGGCTCAGGTGCAATGTTTGTTACAGGTATATATAGTCTTTTATAATTATACAGTACTAATAGTAAGGAGGTTTTGGGGCAAGAAATGATAAGAAACAATATCATTGTTAAAATTAGTATTATTTTCATTTTTGAAGCCCATTACAGTGTCTAATGTCATAGAAAGTTGCACAGCAGTAAAGATTTTACTTAACACTTAAACTTGTAAGACGATTTTAACAGTTTTATGTCATCTTGCGACGTGTTATCAAAATAATATTCTTTTACAATATGTGCATTTTTTGAGGTGAGATGTTGATACTAACACTTGAAGAATATGATTACTACCGCGAGTGTTATAGTTACAGGCATCTGCATTCGCTGAAAATACGAGTATGCTCCCACTCTCGAGTAAGTCATTTTTGACAAAAAACACTGATTCGTAAATCAGGAGGCACGGCAATGGTTAATAAAGTGAGCTTAATAAAGTGAGACTTACAAGATTCACGTGTGTGAGATTTGCTTATTCGTACAGTTTTCTGTAATCTAAAAGTGTGGTAGTTATGTAAAGCGTTTTCCCGAAAAATAATGCGATATCTCAGGAAGGAATTGACATTCGCGAAATATACAGAAAGAGAAGTATTAAGCCTAATTGAATTTGAAAGAATTTTGAAGTCGGGATATAAATAACTTAATTTTGTGTTCAATTAATCGAAAAGGTGAGTAAATAGTTATTCCTTCATCCAGTACGGTATTTCTACTCTGAGATCGTTCTTTATGTTACGAATATAACCGATCTATAGCAGTACCACGAATTCCATACGAAGGTAATTTTGAAAATGGAATATTATGATCAAAAACGTCAAATTCTGAATGATTCTATATATTTGTTGGCTATCTGACCACAATTCATTTTACTGAGAAAGGTTTCCATTCGTACGTAGAAAATTTTCTGTCTTGTTTTTGAGAAAATCGACAGATAAGAAATTGATCGATAATTTGGAATTTCATTTTTGTTGCCTTTTTTGAAGAACGGCTTAATATTAGGTGATTCGAAAATATCTGGAAATGTTCCGATGCATAAGAATAAATTAAGTATATGAGAATGTTTAAGGACAGACGAACAAATCTTCAAAAAAGCATTTTGAAAATTCGTCTAAACCGGCCAAGTATTTACTTTTTAATTCTCCGTTTATGTTTTTAAGGAAGAAGATTCGGTTAAGTTATTGTAGGAAAAAGTTTCGGAAACAAAAATTGTGTCGAAAAGTGTAGGACAGAAATCTGATGTTGAATTTTGGGGCTTTATATCCTTTGTGAGATCAACCGGAATTCTTGAAAAATAATGGTTGAATATGCTTTGCGGAGAACATTCTCAACAATGTTTCCATTTGCTGTCAATTTAAAGGTTACAGTTGAGTTAGTATGTTCGACAACACTCATTTATTAAAACAAAAGGATTTTGATGGACGTATTTAGTGAACTAAATTTTAAATTGCAATTTTGATTTTTGATGAAGTTTAAATTTGTGCTTTTATAGATATTTAAAATTATTTGTGTCAATTGACAGTACCTAAAAACATAAAGCACTCCATTTTATGAAACGTACATATGAAAAGTGTCTTCAGAAACTTATCAAACCAGTTTTCACTGAAATGTGAATTGTCCCAAACGTTTTTGTATTACTCGTAATGAAAATTTTATTTATTAAAGAATGATTATTGCATATACATAACAATATATTTCAATCATTTTCTGCAAGTTTGTCTTAAAAGATTTTCAGTTTTGGGGTTTACGATGTATTAAAATAAGATATTACCGTGTTTATAGGCTGGTCTGGCTGTAAGAGAACGACGAGTTTTCTGGACATGGCCTCGGTTTCGTATTGTTTGCAAACCGCTCAATAAGCTTTGAAAGATGAAACTATCACTTAGTGTTAAGAACGATTCGAGTAATAAAAGTCCTAAATAATGAAACAGTAAGTCCTTGCCTCAACAAAGGTAATGGGAAAAACTACACTGGGATTTGTTGTTGCCTGCCCCCGTTGGTATGCGACTGTTATAATACAAGTGCGATGTTAACATAGGTTTTAAACGCCTGTGTGCTACTTTTTTAACTAGAAGGAAAATTGTTTCAAATATAACAGTGACGGTAAATGATTTCCGTAAATTGGTGGTGTGATGCGGAATACAAATAAGATGTGATTTCCAGCACGATGTAGCTTCATAATCTAAAAAGAGTATGCATGCATAAGACAAGTTGTCCATTCGACAACTTTCTCCCCTACCTTGGGCTCATTTGTACTTACGTCCTGATCATCACTATGCGGTTGTCACAAAAATACAGCTATTCGTTGTGTCAAACTTCTTTATGCTTGATGTTTGATGACGTCGACAGTGATTTCCTAGTGATATGCAATAGCAAGCGCTTTTCCAATGGCATAATCTATCTTTGTTGGCAGTATTCGGAATTTATAAATGAAGAGGATTGTATTGTGTGTTGTACCAGCAGAGCGCTTCGGCAACGCATTTACGGGACCGAAAATCGAAATTTCGCCTCATTAAAATATTAAGTCAGCAGGAAATGTCGGACGGAAATTAATCGAACGCGTACTGGAAGATGGTCCGCTTTAAATTTCCCGCCATAGCTCTAGACAGTGCGTACGCCATAAGAGGGGGTGTCTTCCGAGAGCTAGCTGTCAAGCACCAAGAACTCCGGTACAACGTTAGGTAGTAGTGTGAACGATACGAAAGATACCGATTGCTGGTAATCGCCTGACGTGTATAGTTGGTTGCCTATCCTCCAGGCGCCAATTCATATTATTTTTTAAGCCGTTCTTCCTTTAATTGACTTCATATTTTCTATTTTCCATTTCACCAATGATGGGGGGACGCCCTCTGACTCCTGTTTCACAAAAACATCCTGCATTTTTCCATTCGGAGGTCATATGTTCTAGTACGAAAACGATGAAAAGGAAATTCCTTATGTATTATATACATTGCTTGAAATGCGTAAATATGTCTAAATTAACTCTTCGATTTAGTTTATTTTCAAAAAATGCAAAAGCGCACTTAAATCTTGCAATAATACGACTGAATGAACCTTTACCCACTTTACCGTCCAGCTTTTTAACCCAAACATTCCATAAAATATATTTTCATTGTATTATGCACTTGCAATAAAAGTTATACAATTGAGTGTCAGTAATTCGGATGTCCAAAATTCTGACTTCGATTATCCGGATTCGCTTTCAGGGAGAAAACCTCTGATGTGAATATTGTATGACTACATATTTTCTTAAATGTGTGGACACTGCTTAATTATTTTATTAAAACTATTAATTACAAAAAAATATATAATACATACTAATTTTTGTAGTCCTAGATACATAAAAAATAATGTCTCTACATACTGTATAATATTTTTTATAATTAAAAACAACCTTGTACAATAATGGTTAGTCAGCACCATTTCTGTTAACACAGAGTGTGTTATGAAAGTTCTAGCAAGCTTTTCTTACGTTAAAGACAGTACAAAGTTATGTCTACCAGCCTTTTTATTGGTTCATTTCTAAATCGGACAAATTGGAAATCCGAAAGGGTCCGGTCCCAACTAATCCGTATTATAGATTTTCTACTGTATTTTCGCAGATAATGAAATTTCGTCGCGCTGCATCGTCATACACCAGAACCATGAGGACTTTGAAAATATATTTGAACTTTGAAAATATTGGAATAGATAAATTAAGGCGACACGACAGCGTAGTGCCTAGGATACGCGTTTGGTAACTTCAGAGAACCAGTTTTCAACCCCAGCGAAGCTAAGTTTTTTCTCCGGTCATGTACTACTCAGAGCGATTCTGAGTAGCGATCCTGACTCAGTGTCCTTTCCATTTTTTTTCTGGCTTTATTAAGAATAAATGTTGGATACAAAGAACCGGCTGAAGAATGACGCTTACCTCATCATCTTCACTCCACTTCGGAAGTCATAATGAGCCCTAGAACGTTACATTAACCCTACCTACCAACGTTACATTAATCCTACAACGTTACATTAACCCCTAGCACTACCCGTTACATTAACTTTACGTAGGGCAATGGAAGTGAGTAGTTACAGGAAAAGGTAATAACAGAGGTCATCCTTAGCCCTAAGCATGTATGTACCTGCAATAGTATAAGTACAAAGGCGAAAAAATAACTAAAATAATTTTATATGTCATTGTCACCTCGGCATTCAATTCCGACTGAATGTTGCAATCAGAGGATATCTACAATTTTCCTGTCCATTTGGGAAATAATTGTGTATTTAAATTAGTAAATAGTGCAAGTTACAATGTCAGATACTATTATTGCTAGTGAAAATGCTTGAGTGTCAAGAAATATTAAAGTGAACTACTATTACTACTACGGTTCATACTTGTGCATCCATGATAACAATAATATAAACAATAGTGACATGTTAATTCTCGCTTCACTGAACGTATTATAATATTTTACTTGCCATTAATTTTCAGTGCAAATCCTACAATCTTAGAGACTTCATCCATTACGGGCACAATAATTATTCACTCTGTATTAGAGTTGACAGTTCTACCCTTGAGTGTTCATTCATCAATTTGAAAAGCTAGATGCAGATATTGCAGTGATAAAACAGGAGTGTAGTCTGTTGTTTTAAAACAACTTCATTTAAGTGACCCAAGTGTCATAAAACAAATATATAACCACAATTTTATTTTATTATGAATGTCGAGACAGTATACAATATACTAAATGGTAATGACAAATTAATTTTAGATAATTAACATATTCTACCGTAATTCCCCGAAGCTCAATTAAGTATAGAAATTCAGCGATCTTCAATAGCGAATAAAAATCAGCAAAGTTTAAAGAAATGTAGAGTAAGTCTCATGGAAAATATTAAACCATGGTCGACAGTTTTAATAATATCTCATGAAGGCATAATCTATAATATTTGTTGATGACTATCGGTAGGTGGTGTATGACTGAAGGTTCTCTGTATAGATAGATGCACTAAAATTAAAAATAACACCAAATATAGTATTGTGGTTATTATATATTAACATTTTTGAGTCAATAATTCTAAATGTACTGCAACAAGAAAATAAACAGATAATAATATTTAATATAGAAAAAATGTGGACATAATGAAGGCCAGTTTCACAGTGAAATTACAGTTTTTGAGTGCATCGTCTCCATCAGTCTTCAACTGCATGTCCTTCATTTTTTATCTGAAAGTAAGATTATATTATGTGGCCATATTGGCCTTGCATAAGTTCTCACTTCAGACCACTATGGAGTCTGTGGCACCATTATGGCTATTGATAACAACTTGTGACTTCCTGTCGCCTGGGTACGTAGGCGCTTGATATCAATATAAAGCAGGGGAGGAACATCACCGCCTCCTGCGACACAACATTCACTGCACTGAAGGGACTAATGACCATAGCAAATAATGGGACCGTCCGTCTGTCTGTGTGTAAACAAGGCCAGCGACTAAACCATACCAACAGCGGATTTTCGCCCAAATTTATATTCCCCGATTGAGCTGCCTGATGGCGCGGCCCCTTGAATTTGACACATATATTTTTATTTTGGGGCGTAAAACCACGGTGTGTCAATGGCATTATAAAAATTTTCACAAAATTGGCGACAATTTTTTATTTCATTTTCTTTCACGAACAGAGCAAATGAGTTTTGTTAAAGGTATTATTTCAAAACTACAAAATTGAATATAAAGCCTTTTCCCTCTACAAAATCAGTTCTTAAAAATCAGCTCTTTGTGTAAGGTCAAGAACAAGTTTGGAAAATTCTAGTTTTCGCGCAATTTGGGCTTGAAATTAATGCAATTTATATTTAAAAGCTGCTCCAATTTTTCCACGGATAGAACGAGGACGCTGCAAAGAATGGCTCAGATCTAGTGTTTGTTGAACTCTCTGGATTTTCGAAAATTGCAAATTTATAAATAATGCAGGAAAGTACGAGCTGTTGTAGCATGAGTGGCTTATCTTTATATCCCTCTTCTCTCTGGGTGCGATTTCTTGCATAAGTGTATCTCTATTGAGCAAAGTGGATGGATGGTATTGGCGTAGCAGATTATCGCATTTCTCTTATGCACATTGAAGAAAAGATTTCATTGCATACAAGACACCATTCCATCGTCTCTGACTAAGAATATGCAAAACAAAATGTTGAAATGTGCATTATGACCGAGTTCTTTCGGATAGCATCAAATATTGTTAACACAATTACTAATTGTTGATCATATCTGCTTTATTTCGTAAATACGTAAAGGTAAATGAATGAAAAGGAGACACTGTGGTAACGGCGGGACCCTGCTCGAATATCTTCCGATGAGTCACCGCATCGTGCCGCAGTACGCTCTCTGTAGAAATCGCGGAGAGACGGAGCCTGCTCTGCTTTAAGTCGTCTCAGCCGCAGACAACTCAATACAGACGCTCGGTCACTTCACGAATGTTGACACGAACTTGAGTTCAGGTCGCGATTCGTACGTTCAGTTCATCGGGATCATTTTCCCTTACGCATAGGGATGATGACGACACTCTTGCTGACGTCAGGGAAATCGTGCTTTTGTTAATGTACTTCACGCGGTGTAATACAGACCGGGAGTGCTGTCGATAACTGCGCGGACGAGAGAACATTTCGGTCGCTGGGCTTGCGCCGTAGAATGCTGCGGACGGCTGGCGGCGGGGCGGGGCGGAGAGGAGCGGGGCGGCGCGGGGCGGAGCGGGGTGGAGCGGGGCGGGGCGGGGCGGCGTTCCTTCGGCCCAAAGTCACGCGCTCCCCACATTGCGCCGCTCAGTGGCACGGCCCTCAGCCGCGCGGCCAAAATCCCCAGGGGACGCCCACACTCATCAATTTCGCGTCCCAGCTGCGCAAAATTGCCCAAATGAATTTGCTTTAGGATAGCCAAAATCGATACTACTGCAAAGTACATAAACCAGAGCTTACTAAAATGGGTTCAAGAACACAGTGATAACAATGGACGCGATGACGCTCCGAAGTCAAGTCGGCGGCGCGCCTCCCCTTGCAATCAGTACATTTGTGAATAAGAGAACTTACTGTTCTCTCCAAGGTCAAGTACTCGTGCGTCGAAATGGAATGCTGTAGGCATGTCTCACTGTAGTTACCGAAATTCTGGAAGGTACTTTCCAAACGTATACCTCTAAAATCAATTTTTTAACATTGTGCTTCACATAGACGGTTTTGTTTATTACAAAGTTGGTACCGCTACAAAAAACTAGTAGTACTACAACAGTATATACTTTATCACATTATTTGTTACTGTTCTACGCTGTATTATATTACACATGAACCTGCTGAAGAGTTTTCAACTAGCAAAAGCGTTTTTCGATACCGAGACTACAACTCAAGTTATAGGAGTTTATTCGTTGTGACCCTCGCCACAACACTATCGAAACGCTGTGTGATTCGAGTTCCGGCTTGTAGTTTTTAAATATTAACTGTTTGTAATATTTGCAATTTTCGAACATACGGAGAGTTCGCTCAAAATGAGACCAGCAACATATTTTGCCGCCTTTTTTACACGAAAAAAATTGAAGCAGTTTCAGAAAATATTTTTTTAGAAATTACTTAAATATCAGACACAAATCTACTCGTTTTCTCAAAACATTGTACGTGACCTTTTTTAAAGAGCTGATTTTTTTCGTAGGAAGGCGTCCAAAATAATTGCACTTTCGAAGTTCTAGTGAAATAGATTTCAATTAACTAGTTCTGCACTATTCTCTTAAGCGTCATTTATGCTAAGTATTTATGTACTTCACGAGCAACACCTCTTCACGAGCTTCAAGACCTATCATCACCAGACATGGGTTAAGAGGTACGTGTGGTGAGCATATAGACATCCCGACCTGTATTCTGGTCTTCTTAACCCGAGAAGTGAGCTGATCCATCGTCACACAGCAACAGATACTCAGACATTACAAGAAAAGCGCACAATTATTTTTGCCCCGACCAGGAATCGAACCCGGCGTTGCGCGGTGGAAAGCGAGCACGCTACCCAAGGGCACAGGGTGCTCTTCTTTTATACAATCCAAGGGCAAAATTTAATCAAAACATTTGGTGCCATTTTCGATAAAATTTTTAAAATGTTTTCGAAGCTTAATAAAAAGTACCTTCAAAAATCAAAATATCCGTTTGAAACTCCCAAAGACTCGAGTTCCGTCCGATCGATCTCGGCATATCAATTTTGGAGAAAATCGGCTAAACGGTTTAGGCGCTAGCGTTGACCACAGAAGGATAGACAGACGGTCAGTAAGACGTTTTGCCGTCAATCGTTTTTTCATTATGAAGGACCCATGAAACATGGATTGTTTCTACACCACGTGTTAGAGGAAGTACTTTACAATATATAGGAACATGATTTATCTACTTTTTTGGTACCAAGACCTGACAAAAAGAGTTTTTCTGTCGAAAATTCGCCGTTTTCCGGCGCACGATTACAATACCCTATCTTCTTACATTCGTAAGGGCGAGAAAGTGAAATTATTGCTTTTTGCGGTGTAAATTTTATTGACACACTACATATTTCCTCTCTGTGCTGATTCAATATTTCATACTTCTATCTGCAACTTTGTGTGAAA
This sequence comes from Gryllus longicercus, assembly GCA_038098605.1. Lineage (NCBI taxonomy): Eukaryota > Metazoa > Arthropoda > Insecta > Orthoptera > Gryllidae > Gryllus > Gryllus longicercus. The sequence continues at coordinate 1,065,137 of JAZDUA010000365.1, forward strand.
AGCTCTTTTGTAGAGAGTACCCACTCACGAGGCCCACGAAGAGGAAATGCTACTGCGCTCCGTTCTGCGTGTGCGCCCTTGAATGCACAGTGTTCTTCATGCAACCAACAAATTTTTGAAATAGTTTACATGAAATTCATATGTCCTGCAGTAGAGCTATAAAAACATTAACGATATCATATGCAATACATTTTATGATAATGTAACTGACACATTGTATTTTAAAAGCTTTATTTTAACAAAAATGATACATGTAAGATACTACTACATAATGTCACTACATCGTATTACCAGCAACACACCGCGACAGCAACTGACTTTCAAACACATCCCCGCTGTGCACTTTGCAGAGTGGTGGTGGTGGCGCACTCGCTTAGTCATCGCCACAACTAGATGGATTACCTAACAATCCCCCCTTAAGCCATCTAGACCCAAACATTTAACAAATTGTTTTGTTTTTCAATTGGTAAACATTTAGTGAACGCATCTGCTACATTATCGGATGTTGGAACATGTTCTACCTTTGCAATCCCCTTCTCTATTTGTTCTCTTGTTAAATGATAAGCAATATCTATGTATTTGGTTCTTGACCTTTGTACTTTGCTCTCAGAAAACTCAATTGCCGCTCTATTATCACACTTGCTCATTTACATTTAAATACGGAAACACATCTTTATTTTCACTAAAAAGTACATTTAACCACATAGCCTCCTTTACAGCCTTTTCTAATGCAAAATATTCTGCTTCAATTGTTGATGTACTATTTCATTTCTGCTTATCTGATTTCCATATTATTAGATAATTTTCCAATTATACTACTGTTCTACAATAGGACTGTCTATCATCAACATTACTGCCCAAATCTGAATCACTATTGATATCTATCTTACATTCTCCTGCTGAACAGCACGAAGTATAATCTTTTGTACCTGACAGGTACCTTAATATTTCTTTTGCTTGTTGCGAATGGATATTACCTGGACTTACATTGAAGTCTGACAATCTCTGACACTGCACTGACACTGCAAAATATCTGGCCTTGTACATAATTCTAGATACATAAGTGACCCTATTAATTGTCTATATGGTACATTTTTCATCTTTACCGTATCTTCACCTTCTGGAAAATCTTTTGTTTACTTTACACTTAAATGTAATGAGGTTTTACAGGCTTACATTCCTCCATAGTGTATTGTTTGAACAATTTCTCTATATACACCTGCTATGACATTTCTATTTGATTTCCCATTTGTTTCACATTGATGCCTAACATGTTTGATATCTTTCCTAAGTCTCTACATTCATAAGTTTGCATAATCAAGTCTATTGTTTCCTGTATTTTAAAAGAAATTTCTCAATCCCATCATTTCAGGTCCTCACTGATTTCTTTATTTGTTATCTTTTTGCATGGATTCTTTGTAAATTTGATAGCAATACAACAGTTACAGTCAAAATGTTATTTCTACACACTCGAGACCTTTAACTAACTCACTTATTTTTAAAATATCGTTTATACTTCTTACATTTGTATGACATAACCTATGATGCCACAGTACATATTTTGATATTGATTTACTTGAATTATCTACACACATGATCTTGGCATTATGACTGCCTTTCCAGTGCTGATTATTAACCCTGCCGTTCAAAACACAATCCTTCTTCACAGAAACCTTCTCCTATTATGTGGTTACTCTCCTTATTATTAATTATTACTTTACTATTGCTGAAAATCATCCGTTTCTCTCTCCTTTCAATTCCTGAAACTGAGAGTAAATGACGCCTACTATCTGGTACGAGATAAACTTTTTCAACTGTTATGTCTAAAATGCTTCCTTTGACATAAGTTTTTAATAACACATTTCCAATTCCTATAGCTTTTAAATTAGCAGTTTCCTTAGCATCTGCACAAAATACACTTTCATTAATTGGCTTATAACTAACAAATGACTCCTTATTTCTACATACATGTACACTAGCACCACTATTTATTAACCACACATTATCATTATCTTCAGCTTGCATTGAAAACACAAATGAACTGCTGATTCATTAACTTACACTTACTGAACACATAATTTGGCTTTCCACAATAGTAGCCCTTCTTTACAATTTCACTTTGAACTTTCTGGTCGCAATTTCTTGCAAAACGACCCACCATACCAAATTTAAAACGTTTTCTTTCTTCTTTCTTCCCATCCGTCTTCGAGTTTGACTGCTTTGCACCAACGGGGTATACTTCTTTCGCTTCGTCCAAAGGTTCTGCATCCCGAACTGCCCGTCGTTTGCACTCCGTCAGAAGAATGTTCTTTAATTCAACAGATTTCAGCTTGTCCCCCGTAATGTTTGATAATGCCATCTCAAATGTTTTGTAGTCATTAGGTAGACCCATTAACATAGTATAAGTTAGTGGGCTAGTTCCTTATCTGATATTTCATACCCAGTTTCTTTCAGCCCATCACTACATACTTTCAGTTTTGATAAATACGACGTCATGGTTTCACCAACACTTAACTTTATGGTGGACATTTGCTTTTTTAACTGAAAGATCCTCGGCAACTATTTTGGCTCGAATATTTTTTTCCAATGCTTCCCACGCCTGGCGTGCTGTTTCACAGTCGATAATGTGCACTTGATGATCCAGTTCAATATTTAACGCAATAACTGTTAATGCCTTTTCTTCATTCCTTTTTAATTTCTCTTAACTCCCCCGCCGAACAATTTTCTGGAGGTTTTCGTTTGCTCACCACATGGTCCCATAGTTTGTTATAAATCAGTAACATTTTCACATTGTATTTCCAAGGTCTAGTTATCACCAAGTAGTTTATTTATTTTCTCATTCATGGATGTCATAGCGCACTCATCACGAATATTCACTGGTTTCACTAATATTTACCGATTTCCTTGCGGTCACACATTAGCTGTTACTATAACCGTTATTATCCGTGCACGTTTTCTTAAGCCCTCGTTTCGCTACATGTGAGAGAAGTGGGGGTTTGGTTATTTTGACGACAGGACTATTATATCAAATCTATAGGTCGTTTTGCGATGTGAAATAATTTCTATTATACGAGAGCGAAGATTTCTAGTAAAGAGATTTGTAAAGAACGCTCGTCGCTAATATTTTATTCTTAATTCAACTAAGATTGGTAAAGGAGTGAGGGTATGTATTCCAGGGCTCAAGAAAACGTGCGGGTATAATACTTCAGCACGAGGTCGGTTTTCTACTTTTATGAAATGTTATCCTTGCTTTTCCGTATATCCGCATCATGAGCATTCCTGGGCCCATTACCTTGTTAATGTAGCTGACACGTATTTTAAAAGTTTTATTTGAACAAAAACGATACATGCAATATTCTATTACTTATGTCACTACATTGTATTGTCGGCCTTGAATTTCCTTCATTACTGTTATTCTTTAAATGACAGATTTCTTATGACTTTTTATTTGCAAAAATCCTTAGTCTTTCAAGACAAGATAGTTTTGCAAATACTAAAACAAGATATTCTCTGCGTGCTCACGCACCTGCTCTTGAAAGTGCCAATGCCGCAAATGCTCAAGGTTAAAAACTATTGTACAAAATGTCCATTTGGTTTCTTTCTCATTTTGTTATTATTATTATTATTATTATTATTATTATTATTATTATTATTATTATTATTATTATTATTATTATTATTATGTGTTGTAGAGTGCTGTTCAACTTCATGGTCATAAGCGATCAAAATCTGTTTTACATTTTTATATTACAAGCAGGACCGGATATATATATATATATATATATATATATATATAATATATATATTCTAACACCCCGACCTCACACACAACTGGTACCTTCTTAACACAGCCGCATGAACTGTAGGCGGGTTGATAAGATATTATGCTCGTGAAGCGAGCTTAAAATCTCGGGAGCAGGATCTTTAGGGTACGAGAAAGGTTTGAACCCTTGACACAATAAAAATCACACAAATTGCACATAAACGAGCGTATAATTTACCCAAAACTCTGTGGCATAAGTTAATGACAAAGAAAAACAAAATCAAGAATAGAATCACACTTTACAAAATAATCACAAAAAAACACAAATAGTAACCTTTACAGCCCATAAAATGAATGAACACTTAATTCTCTTCAAAACTAATTCTCTAAAACAATTTCTCTAACCTACACTGGGAATTCCCTTTGAAAATTAATTATGTCTAAATTTAAGCTATCCTAGTTACATTTGTACATGAAACCAAACTTAGTTTACAATCTCTTGCCTTTTTTTAAAAAAAAATTACATACTAGAACAAAATGTGGGCAAGTGCACTACTCTCAATTTATAATTTAATTGTAACTGCTAATAGCAGAATAATGAATGTTCCAAATAGAATGATTTAAGGCAGACAATAGCGCATCAAAAATCTCCCACTACAATGCTGCAAATTATTACCACCCGTGTCCTCAGTTTCCTAACACTTCTTGTACTAGTCTTTTCCCTGCCGACGTGAACTTGACCTACTTTTCGCGGTTCTAATGTTACCTCGAAAACTGTCCAATTTCCAACCTTGATGTCGCGTGATGGCTTCTGCACCACGTTGCTCGATTCCAGCCTCTGCGTCGTCTGCGCTGTCCTCTTGCGTCTTCTTCTGTCTTCCTAGACGGCGTCTTCTTCTCCGGTCGACTCGCGTCTTCTTCCATCCTCCCTAATCGGCCTCTTCTTCTCCCTCGGCTGCTACCGGCGCCTTTGATTACGCCCACGTTGTGGAAAAATGTCCCTTGCACTTCCCTGAATGCTAGTGCAAGTGCCTCGCTCGTTCCTACTTTTACTCCGTTAATCAAGAACTTTCAGAGCTTTTCTCACAACGGGTAAATTTTTACTTCCCGTATTGGTTAACAGAAGAATACTTTACTAATTCCTCACTACTTCGCGGACGACTAACTAGCACGTCTGTACGACGCCGAAAACTCCTACCTAGCAGTCGTTGCGGCGGCAAATACTATCTAAGTTGACGAGCGGTGATTAAATGCTGCTTACTCGACGAACGGCGACAACCAGAAGAGAGCTGCTTACCCGACGCGTGCTGGCAAGGAAAGAGAGCTTCCGCACGCGCGTCTGCCTATTTATTGTGAGATGCCTGGGGAAATTCTCCATGGCGGGGGCATTTCTCCTCTTTCAACCCTTCACCAGGGAAAACGTTGCTTGCTAGTACGTCTTTGATTAGTACGAGCAACGGATACCAGGCTGCGCGTTTAGATACTCTGGTTTTCGCCTGCTCTCCTCACTGCCTGTGGGTGTTAATGCAGACGAAACGGTGGTGTTATGGGGTCGTATAATCCCATAACGCCACAATATATATATTGTAATGTAAACGAGGGCGCCAGGCTCAGTTCCTGCAACGGATTGGATGGAAGAGTTGGGAGGTCATGAATCCGTACACTGAATCATTCGTAATAAACTTGGATTTATTCCTGGCACCATGAGCTGCCAGGGAATTTACAGATCGCTAGAGAGCGACACAGATCACTTCTTAAATCTACTTTGCGAGCTCATAACCTTAACCATTAATAAACAAATTTTCTTAAAGCTAACATTAATGGCTTAATTCTAACAATCCGTGCATAATTCTATCTACAATACTCAAGGCCTGAGCGCGGCCGCTTTTAATCTCTTGCCAAAATGTCCTGCGAGAGAGCCCCGCGTCATAACTATCACCACTGGCGGGCGGTGGCTCCACAGACCGGCCGGATGGCGGTCCTCATAGACGAAGACGGCGGGCGGTCTCAGGTCACCGACCTCCCACGGGTTGTTCCTCAGCTGGCAGCGTGGCGTGGCGACGGAGTCGCCAGATCGCGCGGACTCAGTCAGTTGAGGGCACACGGGTGCTGGCCGTAGTTCAGTGCGGGCATGAATGGGCCCGATATGGCATTAGGCGGCGGATGCAGATCGGCTTACGCGGAAATTACGCGGGATCTTGCCATCTCCCGCCCAAGTTTCCTCCGCGACAAATCTACTGTGAAGGATGTTCTCCTTCGCATGTGTTTTCCCGAGAATCTCCTTCCTCTGAGAATGCCTTTCTAAGAATCACTTTCTGAGAATAATGCCTTTCCAAGAATGTCTTTCCACTAGTCACGTTCTAATAATAATAATAAACTTCCTCCTCACTGAGAATGTCTTTCCACTAGCAACGGTCTAATCATAATAATAAACTTCCTCCTCACTGAGAATGTCTTTCCACTAGCAACGGTTTAATCACAATAATCTTCCTCTGCCCATCCCGCGTTCAAGTAAGTTCTGTTTCCCCCTCCCAAAAACGTTTCCAAATCTGTAGATCTGCCCCTTCCCTCATCATGAAACTTCCCATTTGCTGAGAGTAATTGCGTTCTAATATTATAGTTCTCCAATCGAGTTGCAGCTTTTACGGAATTTTCCAGGGAGATCTCTCTTTCTATCTCGGCCCCCCCCCTCTCTCTCTCTCTCTCTCTCTCTCTCCCTTTGTGAGCGATTCCAGAAGCTTCTCTCACAGCTGTCCGAACACGTGCTCAAGCTGCGGCGTTTTTTCTGGGCCATAAATTGTCAGCGGGGGCTGATCGGCAGCTTGCGACTGTCAAGTTCTAAATAACCCCTTTGGGAATTTGGGTTCTTTGCGCGGGCGCGTGGCAAAAAGGGTGCGGGGGCACGTATTGTTCGTTGGGGGTGCACGGTGGCTCGGGTGGCGGCGTTTACGACGGGTCATAAACGTGTCCGCTGCTAATGGACACCCGTGTCAGCGGTCGGTACAGGCTCTGTCAAGTGGGGGTGCGGCCTGGCGGTCGTTAGGGGGTCTTCGCGATAAAAGGCTCCGTCCCGTGACCTACTTCGCCGCGATGGAAGCTATTTCTATATAAAATTATTATAATATTATTGGTGACGCCACAATATATATGTGTGTATGTGTGTATTTTCCTTTGCAAATAGTTTTTATTTCACGGGAGCAAATATTTTGTAATCAATCCTTGTCAAAAATGCTTGTTTTCATCTGTACTCAGAATTCAATTAGCATAAGGGTTAGGGTAGGGATCCTATAATTTAGGAAAAAGTGCACAGAATACAGTACTAACCATAGTACGTCGCACCCAGTTTTCAACTGTTTTTGACGTTAAAAAAATAAACATATAGTGTTATTTTTGGATTGAATTCATTGTGGAGTCCGTTAAGATTGCTTCGTCCGTTAAGGAGGCTTCGTCCTCTATCCATGCCTCCTTCTCCTCAACAACAGTTAGAGTTTGCATGTTATGATATAACTAATGGTTTGTTTAGACGTTTAAATCCCAAAGCATTTCTTTATTAGTTTTTTCTACCACGTTATTCCCTATTTTTTACAGTTGTTTAGTTGCCTGCATGCCACATTTTCTGCACAGATTTCAGTATTACTCGATTGCCACTCTGATATGGCGTTGTTTCATTGGTCTGTGCAAAATAGCTTCAAACACTGGTTACAGGATTGTCTGTTTATTCCTGTTGTTTGCATCTCCTGCACTTGCCGCTCGATAATCTCTATTTATCTTGAATGATCTTACTCATTAGAGCGTATTATTTGGCTGCTAGAACTAGGCTTTAACTATTTTCTTACAGAAGCCACATCGCATGCAACATCCCATTCAAGGGAGAGTCTTCCATTTTACCTCCGCTGTCCCGGAAATACAGTCTAGGCGGACACTTACCATGCCAACTTGTTCGATTTATTGATGTTTACGGGCACATTAATTCTTATGGTCATTACTCCCGTTAATGTAGTGTATGTATGTATATAGTGTAGTGTAGTATATAGTGTATGTAGTGTAGTGTAGTATACAGTGTATGTAGTATAATAATGTAATGTATGAACCCTACGCCCTCTGATTCAGTGTCGCTGCAGATTCAGCGGCAATGCTGGTTCTGAGCTTAACTTAGCCGGTCAACTTAATCGTCATTCCTGTTGTTTCTCTTCTCTATTGATCAAGCGAGCACTTCCCAGCTTGAGGGTGCTCTCGTTACGTGTTTAAACGCGCCACACCCCCTTTGAATTTTTTATGCACAATGCCAGTGCTTGCATCTCTCTGGACCGTCACTTTCGTCTACTTCTAGATATATGGAAAAGATGCCCTGTCAGCATCACTGCGCAGATGGATCTATTTTTACAGAAGTATAACTGATCACAGGCACTGCCCAGGTGTTGACAGATTTTCACCGTTGCCTTAGTTCTTGGACGTTTACTCACACATCAGCTGCATTCCGTGAAGTTGGACGACTGAACGTGTTGGTGTTTGTTATATATTGGGCAGATCAATACGAAACCTTTAATATTGTAAACATTTATTGCCGTTCGCAAACTTACATATCTACAATAAACAGTGGCTACTCTCCATAGGAAAATTGATAGTGCAAAGAGCGCGTTTCACTAGTGTGGTGCATACTGTCGAAGCCGACAATAGTGCATGTGTCATGTGACAATAGTGCATGTGCCAAATGCCAAGCTATGCCGCGGAGAAAGGCAAACGAAGTGCCGCCGGCACATTGATGGATATTCGCACTGCGCTACTGCACGAACTCTATTATGGTGAACATGCTAGAGCATGGCGGTGGAACTGGGGCTCTAAGCGGCCACGGACCGACTTAAAAGGCAGTTTCAGAGCGCCATGGGCCTGACGTCACGGGTGGCAGTGACCACGTGACGCGACATTGCGCTTTGCCGCAGAAGACGGTAAAGTACCGACGACACGAGTGGCGCCCTGCTGAAAGCCTAGGTTCTCGTAGACCTCTGCCCTGGACATACCTCTTATTGATGTCTTTTCTGGGAGTTCGATATTGGAGGTGTTAGTAATTATACCTTGGCGGGTACTGAAAGTCGCGCACATCTTTCCGGCGACCTCCACTGAGCTGTTGCTACTATACATTTATACGGTTTTTACCAGCGACTCTAGCTCGTTTCAGCGTTTCTGTTGAATTTGAAGTCAACCAAGAACGAGGTAGCAGAATAGCAGACGATATTTGATACCCGAGTTGTGTGTTGCGCAAGACGGGAGGTTTTGTGAAGTTGGAATTGCAATCAAGAGCAGAGCGGAGAGAGGGAGTCTCCTAGGAATATACGTTGGCTTATCCTCACATTTCTGAGAGTGTTCCTCTCAGTGGCGACTGCTGGCTAGTAGACGTGGAGAAGTCATCATTTTACAGGTTGAACGCATAATTCCAAATATTTAAAGTCCCCGTCATTCTACTTTACTATGAAGTATTTTAGAAGTTTATTTCGCAAATTAGATATCTTCTGAATCTTCCTTGAAAATCACCAATTTCTCATTACATGCACTTACATAAACAAACCAATAAAACTAAAAATGACCCATACAAAGTAGGCCTGCCGACCTAATTTTTGAACTCGAAATCTATTCACCGCTGTTTTCTGGCAAATATAGCGGCCACGTTCTCTTGAATTGAGGGCTCGACCGAAGATCGTCCAACAATACATTTTGTTTTTAATCTCACACTCGCAAATGCAATGATCACTTTCACATATCTTACCACTAAACTGACGCACACAATTCATCAGTTTGCGGTGATATTTAATTGTTGTCCATCACTAATTACTGTAGCCATTTTGGAATATGAGAAAGGATTAAAAGGAATTTGAAGAGTCTTGTCTATAGCAAAATGATAAGTTTCACCACTGTTCCCTGCCACAAGTAACTCATCCACCGCCACAAATGAACTGGATGTGCTAGCCATGTCACACACACAAAAAGCTTTATTCTTTCGCGTTACAATTTCGAATTCACGATTCTCTTTAACGGATCACTAGGTAGACTAAGTAGTCTATTTAACGCACGTTAAGTATGAAACAGCATCTACGCTACAACGTGACACCCATGACGAACGAAATAACATTGGACGCATTGTTTCGTCTTCACAGACTATCCTTATCGTACTATTTCCTTACATGGAGTGACCTTGGTTTGTCAGACCTGCTAACCCACACTCAGCTGAACTGAATCAGATTAGAATGTGCTTAGGCACAGTTGGCAGACTTGCATGAGTGATAAAAGACGGACATGCCTTCTGGCCCCCGATCCCTGCTTCGGGGTCTACAATTGTGAAATGTGACTTCTGGGATTCCCAGGCCTGTTGCTGAATTATGATTGCATCAGAGGAAGGGATATCGAAGGATCTTGGGAGGGGATACCCAAACGCCAAAGAGAACTCAGAAGCCTGTGATGTGAGTGGCAACGTCACATCTCCGGCTGTTGAAACCACACAGCCTGAAGAAAACGCATGGCCGTGAGTTCAGTGACCCCTGCCAACTAAGCGAGGTCGTTCAAGGGATGTTCTTTGGCCCGTCAAATGCATCGAGGGGACTAACGTCTTTCGAACAGCACACGTAAATGACGAGAGGGAATAGAGAAAAAAGAGAAAGAGATTTACGGAAGTAAGTAAAATAAAATCTAAAAAAATAAGTGATGGAAAACTAGAGGATGTAACACATCTCTCGTGAGAGCGTAGGCTTCCGCGGCCGGAGTCAGTACTTACTAGGCTGTCCGGGTGACGCCGCGTCCATGGCGAAGGTGCCGACGTTTCGGTCGCCATTCTGCGACCTTCATCAGGGCGTATTGCGCGGAGATGGGCTGCGCACGAGTTTATATGGGGCTGGTTTCTTCTCTACCCGAGTGCCGGTTGGCCGGGTGGTCGGCCAATGCGGAGAGAGCACCGGCCAATCAGGGGCGGGCTCTCCGCAGGGTGAGAGGAGGCGCTCCGTCCGTAATCGGACGTAGAGGAACTGCTGGGGCCGCGTCCGCTCGAGATCGGTCGTCCTGGTGGAATAGGTGTTTCCAGGCATCGTGTAGACGTATGCCCTGGTCAGCATTTAACTTTAATGCTGACCTATGCAGCCTATAACTTTAATGCTGATTAGCATTTAACTTTAATGCTGACCTATGCAGCCTATAACTTTAATGCTGATCAGGGCATACGTCTACACGATGCCTGGAAACACCTATTCCACCAGGACGACCGATCTCGAGCGGACGCGGCCCCAGCAGTTCCTCTACGTCCGATTACGGACGGAGCGCCTCCTCTCACCCTGCGGAGAGCCCGCCCCTGATTGGCCGGTGCTCTCTCCGCATTGGCCGACCACCCGGCCAACCGGCACTCGGGTAGAGAAGAAACCAGCCCCATATAAACTCGTGCGCAGCCCATCTCCGCGCAATACGCCCTGATGAAGGTCGCAGAATGGCGACCGAAACGTCGGCACCTTCGCCATGGACGCGGCGTCACCCGGACAGTCTAGTAAGTATAAACACATCTCTCGCATACATTGAGCCTACGCCACTGTTGCCTCTGCACTGCTCGTTTCCCAGAGGAACGGACAGGCTAGATGGACCTTCGAAATCTTTTCTCTAACGCCTGAAACTTCTAAGCCCTTCATTATAAAGCAGGTACCCCACTTGAAGCGTCTTGCACGGCACGACGTAACCCAGTACGGCGCGGCGCCGCTCTGCTCGGCTAGTGTGCTCGTGTACTCATGTACAACGCACGACTCGGCCCCGCCGGCACGGAGCACCACTGGTTCCATTAGAGATGGAAAGGAATGGATGGTAGAATTAGTTCTTCTAAAGATGAATTGATAATTTTGGCTGCTAAGGAACAAGAATGAGATCAAGAAACCGATGTAACTAGCAGAAACAAATGCTGTGGAGAATTTTAGTCCGAAGCAGTCAGGATCTTTTCAAAACCAATACAATCCATTTGGATCAACCCCAGACTACAATTTTTAAAGGAGTTTTTAAATTTAACGGGTAATTTTATATGAAGCTCATCCTATATTTTCACCATTTTCTCAATTTTTGTCCCTAATTTTCCTTAAATTTTCTTGTTCTTATATTTACAGGTCAGCTCACTTATAAACATGGTAAATGACAGATTTTATTGAAAACACAGATTTTCGAAAATAGCGTTTCACTCGGCCTAGTATTGGAGCAGTGTAAAATCTTTATGAACCAATGGAGGACCACTTCCAAAACTACTAGATCTATAGCATTTAATGTACGGAAAGCACGCCAAACCGCTGAAAGTCACTCGCTGCCTCGTCCTGGCAGCCCAACTCCACCGATTGTAGCGCTGTGCCTGCGCGTCTTACTGCGTTTTAACTTTAGTTTGTGCTACCAATGAGTTTTTAGGAGTGCAGATTCAACAGATCTAGTTGTTTAAAACATTATGGGTAGCGTGAGACTCTGTCAACGTCATCCAGTCAGTGCCTGTGACCTGTGTTCACAACCAGAACCTCAATTATGGATATGCAGCACTCATCGCTCTCTGAGGCGATCTCAGGGGCACTGAACACAATCAACAGGGGCCATCAACAGTGACTCCGCGGATCCGTCGACCAACAGCACATCTTCCACCAGGAGCGACCTCCGGTCCATCATCAGGTTCCACATTCAAACCCACAGCAATGGCAAGGACAACCGCAACATGTTTTCGTCCCTGGCACAAGTACGTTTGTTCCGCAAACGCACTTCCGTGCTGCGCAACAAAACCATCAATACAATGATACCTCCAGTGAAGCAACTTTCCCTAAAAGAAACCCTGTTGAACAAGTGAACCCCGAACAATGCCAAAACTCAGTTTTCTCGCCGAATAAATTTGCCGTATTTGCCAATCTCGACGATGCTTCAGATAGTCAGGAACCAACCAATCTACCACCCCAGTAAGCCACCATCTTTATTTGTGCACGGGATAGATCCAACAAATTTTAAACATTTCTTAGGTGAACTTAGTAAAATCTGCCTGAATAGCTTCTCCGCCTCTAAGCGAAGTGGTAAAAGTAAATACTGTAACGTTTCTCGTGGTGAATTAAAACCAACTGGTATTATTTAAACAAAAACGTTTATTCGTGAACAATTATACACTAAAATCTACTGACACTAAAAACTACTTGGTCTATTTACAGATATATTACACTTAATTATTTTTCTTTACACACGACTCCGTTCTCTTGATTATTTATTTACACAGTTCACTTCTTACTATTTATTTACACTGTTCTCTTCTTCTACAGTATCACCCAGTCCGATGCCCTATCCACGGGCCACTGCACTGACCCCAATTCCCTGCGCAGACCACAATTCCTTGCGCAGACCACACTTCACTGCGCACACCAGAGTCCACTGCACTGCTGCTTACCGCGATGCCCACTTCATAGCTCAGCTTCCACTGCAGACTTCAAACTGCTGACTGCTGTTTCCCCACTGCACCACTGCTTACCGCGATGCACACTTCACAGCTCAGCTTCCACTGCAGACTTCAGACTGCTGACTGCTGTTCACTCACTGCACCACTGTTCACCGCAATGTACACTTTACAACACAGCTTCCACTTCGGACACACTGACGGACTGACTGCTTATTCCCTGATTGCTACTACTCACTACTCACTGACGTCTTACTGACCCGCGGCCGCCGGCAGCGGCGCATTTATACCTGCCCGGCGCTCGTCCCAAGACACCCGGCACATTCTCTGCGTGTCCCCGCGACTCGCGAATAGTCCTGAACCGTCCAGTTCGGGGGGAAGGGAAAGGGCGCCGGCAGATGACGCAATCCACGCGCAGCGAATCCGGCAGGTGATGCTATATTCGTTACAATACTCTAACGGCCAAGTGGTAAAAGTAAATACTGTCGTAAGCTCAGACTGTAGAAACATAATAAACTTCCTAAAAGAGCATAAACATGAGTTTCATACCTACATTGACCCACAGAATAGTCACAAAAGTGCTATCATTAGGGGGTGCATACCACCTTCACAGATGAAGTCAAGAATGCCCTCATAGAATAAGACATCACACCAAGTAAAGTCACCCGCCTTTACAAATCAGATAGATCCCCAATATCACTCTGTGCCGTAGAAGTAAACAACAATGATGACTTTGAAAAACTGTTCAAAATAGAACCTCTGCTACACTGTGTTATAAAACTTGAACTCAGAAAGAAAAATCAATCAATAATACAATGCAAAAACTGCCAGGACTTTGTTCACACAATAAATTACTGCAACACAACTCCTAGATGTGTTAAGTACAGCAAAGACCACCTATCTACGATGTGTAATCTCCCGCCCAAACGCTGAGCTTATTTTTGCGAACTGTAAAGGAAAGCATAGGGCAGCTGAGACAGAAATTGTATTTTTTCATCAAAAGAAACTAGCCTGCGATAAGTCTCGCCCTCCCATATCTACTTTACCCAGTCTCCCGAAACAGCCAACCCCCACATTCATAATACCCTCCCCTCACCCTGACAGCGACACTACTTCATCAACTACCCCATCCCCCTCCCCTCAACCTTAAAATGCCCCCCTCTCCCAACTCCTCCAGTCCACCTGAAGCTATTCCCAGCCCAATCACCAAAATCAATTTGTAGTCAACATTATCAAACAGAAACTCTCCTCCTTGATCCCCCTAATACAAAATATAATTATGTTCACCCTCACTCCCTTTCTGAGCAATGGCTCCTATTAATTATCAATTGAAATGCCAACAGCATTATCGAAAAGGAACTTTACCTTGCCCATCTACTTGCCGAATACTACATTGACATAGCCATAATAACTGAAACCCACTTCCTTTCCAACTCAAAATTTTCCATCCCTGACTTTTCTATGTACCGATCAGACAGAACATCAAACAAAGGCTCAGGCGGGGTCGCCATCCTTATAAAAAAATGGATTAACCACTACCCACTTCCCTTATTCACCCCAGGCGTTGAAAACTCAGCCATTGCTCTCCTCCAACGTGCAGTCCCACCCATAATCATAATTGCATTATATAAACCACCCAACATCTCGATTAACCCACCCATTTAAAACTGCTATTTGCCACTCCCACCTCTACCACAGCCATAGGTGATTGGAACTCCAATTACCAATCGTGGGGTTATCGCTCAATCACTCCAAGAGGACCGCAAATTCTTAATTTCTATAATGCTGCCCCTGCGGAATTCCATACAATCCCTGAATACCGCCGACATCATGAACATAATACTTATCAAATATATTCAAAATCGAATTTTCCAACTACCCATTCCCGAATCTAACTCCGATCACTCACCAGTCCTAATTTCCAAAGCTTCACCAGTACTCACTACCAAACCAACCAGATTATTTCATGGCCTCATCTCCTGGTTCCTCTTCCAAGACTACTTAAACACGTTCCTTCCCACTCCGTGCTTTTTCAATTAATCAATCGAAATAGATAGTCATCAACGCCCTAACGTCAAACATTATAGCAGTGTCGTTCAATAGTTCAAATCCCTATCATCCTATTAACTACCTCGTTCTCCCCACTCATTACCTCTAACACATACAATTCAAACGCCATGCCAGAAGGAACTGGCAACTCATAAGATTACCCTATCTGAAAACCATTCTTAAAAACCTTACCCACAAATTCCACGTAGCTATGGCAAATACCAAAAACACTCACTTCCAATCTTTCATCTCCAAACTAGCACCCAATGCGCCTAACCTATGGAGAAGAACAAGAATCCTAACCCACTCCTCCGCGGTAATGCCTGCCCTATCCTCGAATTCAAACACTATCTCTGACCTAAAAAACAAATCTTCTTGCCAACTCCTTCACCCACCCACCCCTCACACACACGCGACAACCCAGGTTTTAACTCCAAAATCAACGTCTTAAAGCTCCTGCTCTCGCTAGCTTCAGAGCCCATCAAAAATCGCCTCCATCCTCAAATCTCTCAAAAACCAAAAATCTTTCGGTCACGACCTCATTCCTAATCTATTCCTAACTTGCCTAAATTGCATCACGACCTAATTCCTAAATCTACGTGGCATATGCCAATACGCCACGCAATTTTCTATACAATAGTCATACGCAATTTTCAATGGCTGTCTCCGTCTAAAGTATTTTTCTACAGCCTGGAAACACTCCATCATAATCCCGATTCCCAAACCCAATAAACCCACAACCCTCTCAGTTATCGTACAATTAGCCTCCTCCCAACCCTAGCAAAAATATTCGGTAAGCCCATTCTCTCCAGACTGAACGACTTTTCTTATCAAACAAAAATAATCCTTCCAGCTCACTTTGGATTCCACCCACTCTGCTCAATATCCCATCTACGTCTTCTACTGGTAGGGTCCATAGCCCTAGGATTCGAAAATAAGCTATTTACCGCGACCATTTTCATCGAGTACCCCCATGCTTTTGACAGTTTGGCACGAAGGCCTTCTATATAAACTACGTCTCCTTGAAACACCCGACTACCTATTCAACATCATCAAAGACTTCCTCAACAACCGATCCTTTGCCGTCAAATTTAACAACTCCCTATCCCAACCATTCAAGTTTCTTGCAGATGTCCGTCAAGGCTCTCTACTATCCCCAACGCTCTTTAACATATTCACTCACAATATCCCCAGCCACTGCTCCACCGAAACGATCCTCTATGCAGATGGCACCGTTTTATTCACATCCAGTCATTCTCACCAAGACGCTTGTTCTTCTCTTCAAGAAGCTATAAACAAAATCTCCACGTGGTCATCAAACTGGCAACTTAACCTAATCCCTACTAAATGTATTGCCAAAACCTGCACCCTGAAATTTATCCCGCCTGCTTCCCCCTCTACATATTATCTACTCCCATCAAATGGACAGAGCGTTGCACATCTATCCCTTACCTTGGAGCCTTTCTGGTCACACATCTAACCTGGAAAGTCCTTATAAGTTCGCTTCTAAATCTAGCCTATTCCTCTCTTCGCCAAATTTATCTTCTTATTAAGAGAAACTCACCCCTCGACTTAAGAACCACCCTACACTTATATAAATCCTTAGTTCTCCCAGCAATCACATACGCAGCCCTGATATGGGGAAGTGCAGCCCTCTCAACAATAAAACACACCTAAACCCTTCAAAATAAAGTCCTCTGCACAGTCTTAAATGCACCATTGTACATTTCAAATGTAAAAATACACAATTACCTAAAATTCCCTCGAGTAGCCCAGCACATCGCCCGCCTAAGAGATTCTTCAACACGCTTCATAACCCCCCTTTCCAACCGACATTCTCAATTGTAAAAACCATTTAATCTCATCTAAACCGCATCCCCTCCAGATTCCCCAAATATAAATTCCGTCCTCCGTAACTCCTATTCTATCCTCACATCATAAGCCCCGCACTCATTTCACAAAACACCAGTAATAGCTCCAAAACACATCTTCTTTATTGTACATTGAGGAGCCCATTGGGATCACCCTCCTTTTTTACTTTGTATTATTATGTATATATATGTTTCACAACCAAACAATTCTGTAAAGTGCGCATGTACGATGTATCAGAAAAGTATTTATTAAAAAAAAGTTCTGCTGCCGGGCGGGGCGCGACCGAGCCGGGGCTGTTAGATATGGGCGGAATGGCATGACATTGGAAATATCCTGGTTCATTCAGAACCCCCATCTGGAAAGGTTGGAGAAATGAATTTCTATTGTCAGTAATGAACATGCTTTAATATATCTTCGAGTGAACTACTTTATTTGAAACGGCATTCTATCTAAAACAACCATTGCAAATTTGCTAATTAAAAATGTTTCTCGTGTTCTTGGCTAAGTGTTCTACCGGCAAAGGTGGCTCCACATATCAATTGATATCACTTCAGTGCCTTTGATCGGGAGATCCTAGGTTCGAGTTCCGACGCTGGTAGGATTTTAGATACTAGATAGAGAGCTAGATCCAATTCAGACCCTGGAGGAGAATTCTAGCAGTTGGCTGTTCTGATCGGTAGTTTTCCGTGGTTTCTCCGGTCAACACTAGGCGAATGTCGGAGCAGTATCATAACAAACGGGCCACGGACCGCGCGCGAACTTTCCTCTTGTCAGGAGAGATCAATCGGGAGCCTAGAGTTTGAATCGGTACTTGATTGAAGAAAATCCCTGCAACACGATGAAGTCGGCATATCGGAAAAAAACCTGCACGTCGGCGCCAGATTTCGCAATCCAGTGGGGGATGTTCAACGCCACCTCCCTCGATGAAAACACGCACTACACTTACGGGACTTAGCAGTTGACGCGCCTGAAATCACTAATCGGTTAATTCTGAGTTTAGGGTACGGTTCACGTAAAAGAATGAGTCCAACAAAGATTCGGTCTCTTTGCTTTGGTTTATTCTGCCACAGTTCAATGTCTGTCTGCATACGCTTTGTTCCCGCCACATTGTAATGCCAAATTACTTTCAAAGGCAAGTTCGCTTTCTCGCTTCACTCGCCCGGACGCGGCGAGGCTCGAGCTTTCGGCCCTCGCTTTCACTATAAACAAACTTGAGTCTATCCACCGCATAATTACCAATTCACTTTTATAATGAAGCATTGCATCCGTCAATCACATTTTATCATGACACTTCGGACATTCACACTCTTTTCACAAAATACCATATTTTTGGCACCATTTTATAATATTAACAGCCTCATTTCACCAGCACTTTTCACCAATGAAACATCCATTCAAAACCTCCATTGTGAACACACTGGCCCCCAGGTTGAAACTGCGCAGTTGCAAACACGTTGTTAATAAAGAACATTACAAGCTTTGTTTAGAATCGAATCCCACAAATAGTTCTCAGTGAAAGAGTCCTACTCTAAAATACGAATCTGCCCACTAATCAATGAAACCTAAGTATTCTAACCATCTTATAGTTTTGGAAATGAAATCAGTCACTGACTGTGGTATGTCGGGAAATGGTGGTAGTAAAATAAGAGAATTCCAAAAATAATTACAGTTACAAGTTTCTCTGTTGAGTCTTTATAGTCATGAGATAATTCCAGTTATCGCTTGAAGACGCCGCTGTTCCCGCACATAGGAGCTAAATGATGACACGTAGGACCGCACTCAGGCCATCAAGTGATCTCACTGCAGTCCCTCTACCGGGAGGTCCTAGGTTCGAGACCCGACGGTGGTAGTATTTTCGACAGTAGCTTTTCAACTAGGTCGAATTCAGTCGTAGTCTGGAGGATAATTCTAGCGGCCGGCTGCTCCGATCGGTAGTTTTCCGTGCTTTTTCTGATAAAACAAGGCGAATGCCGGAGCAGTGTCCTAACATCGCGATCGTGGGCTATTTTTACAACACCAGCAAGATGAGACCGAGGAGAATAAATGAGGCAGTTCAACACTAAAGCGATGAGTGAGATTCAAACAAACTATAAAACGTTGTATACATGCAAGGTACTTCAAGTTTTCCTAATTCACCCGCTGTTTGGGGGAGAATTCTACCCGCAGTCTGCTATTATTGGTAGTTTTCCGTGTTTTCCCTTATCATTACCAAAAGAATTCCGGAGCATTACCCTAACAAACGGGCCACGGACAGCGTGCAGTCTTCTGTTCCTCATCCTGCCCTCCTTCTCTCCCCTCAGTGACTACACTGCCACGCATGTTGAGAGATCATTCGGGAGTTCAGAGCTGGCCTCGGCTGGGGCAGTGATGTCTGGTGGAGATATCTGGAGAAGGGAACCCCTCAAGGTGATGTGCAGATCGGAGCCAGATCTCACATTCTAGCGGGAGAGGAACAGCAGTCTCCCGGGATATAACATGCACTACACTAATTGAACTAACATAGCATTTATTCTTTCCTGAAACATAAAATAATCAATCTATCGACTTTCATTGAAATCATAAATCACCATCCCCTCACACGATCAAATGTTTGGACAGCATCTAATAAAACCGTACAGTACATGCGAAAACCAGATTTAAAGGAGAAATGAATTTGTTCAGTTAACCACTGCAGTTAATGATTTGATTAGTTCCCTATGAACTTAAATGGCAAAGAAGGAGTTTTCAATCTTATTAGGTAAACTTGCTCAATAATTTTTACCGTAATGAAATTAAAGTGATTAGCAAATAATTGGAAAGAAGATTAATTTTTTTATGATCGGGAATAGGTAAAATTGTAGAATGTTCATTCCCCTAATTCTTCCATTCCCATCTTGGCTAAATGCAGAGTTATATGTTGTTGAGGTATGCAAGAACTTGACGAAGAATAATTTTTAAGATGATTGCAGAAACTCAATTGTGACCAAGTGATTTTTTGTTTTGTTATTTTTTAATTACACAAAAAATTTTGTTCAGTGAAATCATTGAAATTCGATTTGCTACACAAAATATTGTTGACTACTGAAAATATGTGTTGTGTGACTATCTTTTATATCATGTTCAGTAAAAGGGGTTTCAAAATTATCTGTCAAAAGCTAAGATTTGTCAGAAACTTTCTGTGCATTATTATTATTATTATTATTATTATTATTATTATTATTATTATTATTATTATTATTATTATTATTATCATCATCATCATCATCATTATTTTCTCTATATCACGTCTAAGATCTTATGAGTCGGCTGAATATGCAATCTCCTCCAGATTGCAACCAGTTACCTAAGGAACAGATCTAGTGACTGTCGGTGCCTATACAACACTTTGCACAAAATTTAGGCTGTTCCAAATAAAGAAATTTCTTGCACTTCCGGTCTTTTCAATGACCTGGGAGTTTAGCCAAGTTCTTACACAAATTTTGCGGAACAAATCCCAGAACTCCGATGACTATCGGTACGACCTGTGCTTTTACGACCCACATTCGGCTGAACTCGACTTCCAAACACTTGTATTTAAGACTATCCGTACTCTCGCGCGGTTCGGGCATGTCATATCATTATTATCAGACGCCTTCGTTCTCCGGTCCAGACATCGATATAAGAATTCGTGACGATTCCCAAGTCGCTTGGTGCGAAACCTATTATGCTTGTTTGCGTACTGCGTAATTGTTTTCAAACGGCGTCCATGGTACCAGTGATCGGATATCGTCCTTTCATGAACTACCCTTACACGAATTTCCGCGGATTCCAGGGCGCACATTTGAGTCTTTTGTATTACTCCGTAATTAGTGTGTTGTAATGAGCAATATTCGTTGTCGTTTATGGATGATGCATGTCCCCATCTGGGGTGAATGTGAGCAGTGGATGAAATTGTATTACATTGACTTAACGTCCTTCTTACTAGCCACAGGGTATTACATACGATTTTACATTTGTAATAAATGGCTTGCTAAATAAAAAACGAAATAATCATATCACTTATTCTTATATGACTTCAATAAATTGCTTCTTGAAACCTAGAATAACGTAATAATAATAATAATAATAATAATAATAATAATAATAATAATAATAATAATAATAATAATAATAATAATAATAATAATAATAATAAACGTCCACATATTGCGCAAAGTATTGTAGATGCATGGATAGTCCCTAAATCTACTCCCTAGGAAGCTGGTAGCAACCCGCAGTAGACTTTACAATCAACCGACTCATAATATCTTTAGTCGTGAATTAAAGGATTAATAATAATATTAATACTACTACTACTACTACTACTACTACTACTACTACTACTACTACTACTACTAATAATAATAATAATAATAATAATAATAATATAGAATTCGCAATCGCTCTGTTAGCTTTGACATTTTCGTATATTGTCCTGTTCGGTGCACGAGATTCGAATAGAAGTTGACGATCTCTTTCTATCTCGCCTCGAAGACGATTTCGCATATGTTCTTTTAGCGTGATTCATTGCAAGCGCAGAAAAGCAAAATACTAGAGGAACTCTCTAGAAAGCAAATTAATAGAGGTATTGAAGAAAAAAGCTAATATTTAACAAAGAAATCTTATTCGTATAACTAAATGTTTCTGACTTAATTAGTAAAAAGAATAACAACCACAACAGCAAGATTATTATTGTTATTATTGTTATTATTATTATTATTATTATTATTATTAATGTTATTAATCTTTTAATTCACGACTAAAGATATTATGAGTCGGTTGATTGTAAAGTCTACTGCGGGTTGCTACCAGCTTCCTAGGGAGTAGATTTAGGGACTGTCGATGCATCTACAATACTTTGCGCAATATGTGGACATTTATTATTATTATTATTATTATTATTATTATTATTATTATTATTACCTTATTCTACGTTTCAAGAAGCAATTTATTGAAGTCATATAAGAATAAGTGATATGATTATTTCGTTTTTTACTTAGGAAGCCATTTATTACAAATGTAAAATCTTATGTGATAGACTGTGGCTAGTACGAAAGGTCGTTAAGGCATTGCAATACAATTTCATCCACTCCTCAAATTCACTCCAGATGGTGACATCCATTATCCATAAACGACAACGAATATTGCACATTACAACACACTAATTACGGAGTAATACATAAGTCTCAGTTGTGCGCCCTGGAATCCGCGGAAATTCGTGTAAGGGTAGTTCATGAAAGGTCCGTCCACTGGTGCCATGACATGGAAGATATCCCTCCACTGGTACGATGGACGCCGTTTAAAAACAATTACGCACTCTGCAAAAAAGCATAATTGGTTTCGCACCAAGCGTCTAGGGAATCGTCGCAATTTCATATAGGAAGTCTGTACTGGAGAACGAAGGCGTCTGATAATAATGAAATGATAAGCCACAACCGCGCGAGTGTACGGACAGACTGTTTGCGAAAACAAAGTTCGCAGGCCATTGAATAACAAATGTTTAGGAATAACATCACCAAATTTATTGCTGATGCCAGTACATTCACTGCTGCACATTGTTGGAGCACATGTTTTAAAAAAAGCCCGCCGCCTAATGTCTACATGACAGGGTGCATTCCGCAAGGCTCCGCCGCGCTTGCCCCAATGTTTCGGTATTCAAGACCGCCATGAGGAACCTCGGAAAGGAAGTTCCGTTATCGCGGCCTCATCTGCGATGTAGGCCGGGAGCCAGCAACAAAAACCACGCATGAAAACTCAAGGGTAAAACTTTTTGAGAAGTTGGCCGTTATGAATAGTAGGGGAAACGTAAGTATGACGGTTTACAGGTGTTGGCGTTGCAGTGCGCAATTTTTTGAAAAAGACTGTGCCCTTGGGAATGAGTACACAGCTATTTCCTGTCGTACATTGTTCGGTACGAAGCCAAAGTATGATGGAGTAGTATGCCATACAGATATGGCGTCTGAAACTGTCCGCCATATTGAATTCAACGTGTAATTTTTTGTTCCCCTCTTGGATTATAAATTCAGAGCTATTTTTTGTCTGATGATGGAAAAACAATTGCTGGTTACGACCATGCCATATCATTTCGGCGTCCAAATAGCCGCAATATTGATTCTATATTAATACGAAAAATATGTATTTTTTTTCGACAATCGAAAATTTAGGTACACGGGCATGTAATAATCTCATATTTAATATGCAAAGGCTTATGCCATTATTCCACGAAAACATGATTTGCAAATAATCTAACATAGACCGTTATTCGGCCTAACTGTTCAATTGTATACTTCTTTACTTTGTCGTTTTGTCGTTGCAAGACCATTGGTAGGTCAATATCTCGTCCTCTGTCTCACCTCTATGGCTCAAGCTAATTACTGTCTCACAGTTTAGCGTGACGGCTCCGGCGGGAATTTTCACTTTTATATTTTTCATAATTATTTTTGCTGTGAATGTGTAAAATAAAAATAATTTTTAAACTAATACAGTGGTCTGACTTCTCCATCTTTGGGTATTGAAAGTTTTTTTTAATTATCAAAATAATACTCAATCTATCAATCTGATGAATCAAGTCATAAGGATTCATGTTATGTCCAAATGGCAGTCCAGTAATACACAGTTGTACCTCTGTCGGTGCATTGATACCAATAAACCTATTTTTCTAAAATTCTTTCAGAATATTCTAGGAGAATTAGACTAAAAATAGTGTCAATTTAGTCGTCTTTTCCAAAGGAATCGAAAGAGCTTACGATCTTATTTGTCTTTACATAAAAACTCGATAAACCCATTTTAGATGCTTAAAATTCCCGAAACACATATTTTCGAGAATTCTCTTATATTGTTCTGGAAGGATCTGGAAAATGTCAGTTCCTCTCTAGTAGAGCAAGACGCGTGGAATGACTTCTCATTTTCCCAAATGGTGACTTTGAAGAGGTCTCACCACGAGTAATGGATGGATACTCAGGTTATCATATTATTTTACAGTATGTAGGATTGCATTACACTTGCATGTTCTCAATTATTTTACTTGCGTAACAACGTATCATCGCTTTTGGCGTTTCCTTGAAAATTGTAACGTTTCTCGGTGGTGAATTTAAAACCCATAATACAGGTATTTAAACAAAAACGTTTATTCGTAATCAATTATACACTAAAAACTACTTGATCTGATTACAGATTTATTACACTTTATTATTTTCTTACACACAAGTCCGTTCTCTTGATTATTAATTTACTCAGTTTACTTCTGTTTATTTATGTACACTGTTCTCTGCAATCTACACTATCGTACAGTCCTATGCACTGTCCACGGTCCACTGCGTTGACCACCATCCACTGCGCAGACCACAATTCACGGGGCAGACCAGGGTCCACTGCACTGCTGTTTACCGCGATGCACACTTCACAGCTCAGCTTCCACTGCAGACTTGAAACTGCTGACTGCTGTTCACCCACTGCACCACTGTTCACTGCAATGCACACTTTACAGCACAGTTTCCACTTCAGATACACTGACGGACTGACTGATTACATACACTAACTGACTCGCGGCTGCTTACTTCCGACTGACTACTACTTACACTGACATACTTACACTAACTCGCGGCCGCCGGCGCTCATCTTTTTATCATCCATACCTGGCCGGCGCCTGTCTCGACACAACCAGCACTTGCTCCACCTTTCCACGCGACTCACGAATAGTCCGGAATCGTCCCGTTCGGGGGGGGGGGGAGGGGGGAGCCGGCAGACGACGCAATCCGCGCAGCAAATCCGGGCAGATGATACAATATTTGTTACAATATATTCCTTGAATATTGTCACTCACACGTAATGTCATAGACCGTTGCCTTTTATCCCTATCTGCCATGGCCTCAGCGCCTTACGTATCCGGGGTCTTTAGTATCCGAATCTTTTAGTCGGTCAACCATGCAGGGGCCTGCGGTGTCTCAAACTGCTTAACGCCCGTGACTTCATGGAAATTAGAAGTTCGGCAACCGGAGAAGGCAGGTATAAAAATGTTATTACAGGCATCTTTTCAAAAGAGTTTTACGTAGGCATTGAACTACATGGACACGACAATTAATGCAAAAAGCGTATGATTTACCCAATAGAGCGAACATAATGATATGTATATTATAATTACCTGCAGCACTTGGATCACATATCCAGTCTCAAGAAATACCAAACGTTATTTTTCGAACATGATTATTATGAGTAATTTTGACTACAATAACATAATTTCTGGCCTGGACCTCGACTACGCTCATTTTGTACTACGTATCATTCGTTTAGAAGCCATCAGAAACTCCCGATATCATTAAAACCAGTAGAGTAATGCACGTTTGAAAATACATCTAAGAGATGATAAATCCGAGAGAAGAGTAATTCTCACATTTAAAAAATCTTCTCCTGCTTTCTTTTCAACATCTGTGGAATTCAAGCAAATGTAGAGGTTTTAGCAAAGGTAACGCATTAAACATGCTCTTCCGCCGCGCCGGCAATGCTTATCGATGTCATGTTGAACGTTAATTTTAATAAATATTACTCGCTGAACTCTATAAAACGTACACAGATAAGGAAGTTACATTTATGACCAGAAACAAAACATGGGGCCGTCTCCGCATTCGCGAAAAGGATCACGGAAATTGGACAAGAACCTGATCGATATGGAGATCATTAACCCAGAAGCTGAGGTGCAATACGAGTTACAGGTTGTTTAGAATTATTAACAATCTCAATGGTAACTAATACATTAAATATCATTATTAAAATTAATATAATTTTCCTTTTTAATACTCGATAGTATCTCAAATTGTGTAGAGTTAGTTATGCAGCAGAAAATTACTTTCATACGTGATTATCGCGATTTTAATAATTTATTGTATCTGGCAATATGTTGTAAAAAAAGTACACTTATTGTATGTGATTGTTTATTGTGAATTCTTGATACTGGCACCTAATGAATATGATTTCTACGTCAGGTGTTATTTGTGTTCGCTAAAAATTGATTATCGAGTGACATTTGTATTATTTGAAACTCTATTTACAGCCTTGATTAACTCATTTTTGACAAAAACTTAATTCAAGAGGAATCATTTTTGCCCAAAAATAACAACAGATTCTTAAGTCAAGAGGGAAGGCAACGGGAGAATACTTAGCCTCATAAAGAGAGGATTACAGGCATCACGCCATTGGGATTTGATTATAATTCGTACAACTATTTTCTGTCATCTATAATTCGTGGAGCTATAGGATGTGTTTCTCGAGCAAATTATACTGTAAAACAGCTGGGAGTGAACATTTACAAAAAAAAAAAAAAAAACAAAAAAAACGAGCAGTATGAAGACTTAATGAATTTAAAAGAATTCTAGCGTAGCATAATGGACTTTTAAATAAAATTTGTGTGCAATTCATTTAAATGTATATTCCATTTGAGATTTGACTGAATTCAAAGACCAAAAAATGTTATCTATCTGTCAATGGCACATAATTCATTTTAAATGGATTATATATTTTTTTAGAAGAAAAACTGCATTCAAACTGTTTTCCCTTAGTTAACTATTAATTTGTTACCACGAAACCATTTGAAAATCTGATAATGTACTATTTTCTATTCCTTAATTGCAAAGAATATTCGTATCATCTCCAAAGAGAACTGATCTTATATTTCGAATCGTCAAGGGCATAAGTATTAGTATAGTACGTCGTTTACGTACAGCAGGAAAATAATAGAGCCTAAACTCGAACCCTGCGAGACCCGATATGCAACTGTCAATGAATTGGGAAGGTGAGTAAACAATGTCCATTGCAGTGCCGTATTTCCCGTATTTCTGCTCTCTGAGAACTTTGTTGAAAACACTAAGCTATAGACGAATTCCTTACAAAGGTAATTTAAAAGTAAAATACTTTGGTCAAAGACGTCAAAATCTTTTGAAAGAACTAAAAATGTTTCAATCAGTGATTCATTATCATCCATGGATGAATCAACATCTTTAAGAAGAGAAAATATGTCTGTTTCCGTATATTTTGATTTTCAAAATCCATGTTCGCAATCTGAAAACGCTTCTCTAAGTAAAAGTGCTCTCTCATATTTTTGAAGAAATCAGAAAAGAAAGATTTGCTGATAATTTTAAATTTTATTTTTACTAATTTTTTTAAAGTCTTAATTTTAGCTCTTTTGAAAATATCTGAAATTGTTCCGGTACATAAAGATGGATTAAGTACGTTAGTTAAAGGTTGTATAATGGCAGACGTAGACCTCATTAAACTAAAAATTCATCTTTATAGAATTAAGAGAGATATTAAGAATTTTGTAGGAATTTTCGGAAACAAACAATGTGTCGAAAATTTTTGTGGAAAGGTTTGATGTGACATTTTGTGGCTGAAGTTAGTACAGCTCCCTAATGAGATCATCTGCAATTCTGGATTTGGTTGAAGTACTGTTACGAAACGTTCACTTCTCTAACGTTATATTTTAAAACGACATTCTCAACAAGGTTTCTAGTTGGTCGTATTTTTAAATATTTTCCATATTACTTTTGATTTGTTATTTGAGTTTTAAAAAAATGTTCCGTTGTTATACCAATAATTGAGGGGCTCAGAGGAAAACGAGGTTGTGAATGTTTTTGAGATAATTGCATTTAAAGTTTAATCTGATACTTAAAATCTATTTACATTTCTGAAAAGATTCATCACAAACCATTTTCAGGTTATCATCTTTATGTAATTATCGTTTTTTAATTACTTTCAAACTTAAATGTATTAATTTTTTATTTATGAATACTCTACCTTGTATCGTTCAGTGTAAAAAGAAAAATACAAGTGACAAACTGATAAACAATCACATTGCGAAATGATGACTGCAGTAAATGATCATCAAATTAATGCATGAAATGGAAGATGATGTATAGATTTAGAAACTACTCTTTTCTCTGAGAATGAATCGAAACTATACATTCCGAAAAGTAGTAAATTACTTCCACTAATATGTTGTGTATTCCGAATACACGTTCTATGAGACCTTGATATCGAAAATTTGGCTTACGGCAAAAAGTATCTGTCGTGTTGTCAGCCCTATCACCTAGACCGTTCAGACGGTTTTGTCCATAATTATCAGTCACCCATCGATCTGGCATGTCACGCGGATCTGCGAATTTGAAACGGATATTTTGATTTTGGTGTGTTCTTTACATGAAATTTCAACATTTTAAAAATGTTCTTGGATTCTGATTTTTTCTTGGATAGAACACAGGACGTTTGTAATAATGCAACGTCTCATTTTCATTAAACAGTTTGAATTTTAGAAAAATGCAAAGGTTTAAGGTTCCTTTGGCGTCTTGCTCTAAACACAACATTGAATATAGAGATTTTTTACTTAATGAAATCTGCTCTTCGAAGATACATCTTTATTTAAGGTAGTGTACAATTTTTTTCAATTAACAAAGTTTTCGCGTAATTTTGTCTTAAATATAGGCAATTTTAAAAACGAGGCATTTCTAAAAAGTGGCTCAAAATTTTCCTTAATTTTTTCTCGAATAGAGCTATAAAAATGGTGAAGGTCCATTTTTGCTTCACTATCTATATTTCCGAAAATTGCAAAAATTAACTTAGCAAAACCAGAATATCAATGATAGAGATTTTTTGCTTTTCAAAATTTGTTATTCAGAATTATATATTTATTTAAGGTCAACTACAATTGTTTGAAAATAAGTAAATTTTGCCCCAAATAAAAGGAATTATAAAATACTTTTTCTCTTTCTTGAACTACAATATTGAAGACAGTGAGTTTTATTAATGAAACTTGTTATTTAAAACAAGATCTTAAAATATTGTCACTGAATATCTTTGAATGTTTTAAAAATACAAATATAAATGTTCAACTTTATTTTTAAAGGGTCGGGAAACTTGTGTTTGCTTGTGAGGTTGGTGGTGTTGTGGCAACGTTAATTTTTTTAAGTTGAGAATATGAGTTCAAATCGCAGTGTGGAAAAAATGTTGCAAATGTTGTTAGAAACACTTTCGCGGGTGCAAGTAATATAATTGTACGTAGCACTTGTAAATAAAGCGAGGAAATAGTACTATTGTAGCACCACTAGTTATGTAATAGTTCAGTTCTGCACATAACTTCCTCTTTCTCAAAATTTCACGTGGCTCGTTTTCTTCTGAATCATGCTTTTAAATCATTTCTATTAAATCATGCAGAGAATTTAATTTCACTACTAAAATAATTTACATAATATATAGCAATGGACTCGTTTGTTTACGTTTGTGGTCTCTATAAGAAACATCTCATTACAACAATGAAAGACATATTCCATTTCAGAATACACTAAGAACTACTTAGGCATTTGATTTGATTTTTTTGTTTGGTTTACAGAATGGTACCTAACGGATTAAACAAAGTTCAATATTCAAGAGTGAACATTTTTATACACTTGAGAGAATTAACAGCATTGGCTCCTACAATGACCTCGTGAATTACATTTATTCACTTGTGCTTATAATATTATTTTGGTATCTTGCATTATAAATACTAATACTAATAATAATAATAATAATAATAATAATATTAATAATAATAATAATAATAATAATAATAATAATAATAATAATAATAATAATAATAATAATAATAATAATACTAACATACGATTCTTCATTGTCAGTGAACATAGTTGCATTGAAATAATCGTGGAAAGCAGACGGAAGAGTTGGCATCCTCTCTTTCTAACAAGACCATTGTCTTTGATTTCATCGTTGTAGATATCAAACGCAGCACAATTAGTTAAAAACATACATTGCTTTATTAAACGTAGAACAGTTTTCACTCTGCTAATTCTTTGGGTTGTTCAAAATATTATGTCAGATGCAATTCCTTATTTTTACCCGAGGGATTTAAAGCTATTTCAACTACTCCCCTCTAGAAAACCTGTACGTCAAATAAGGTATTCCTGTTCATTGCATGGCGATATTTATGGATAGAGGAAATAATAGTTGTGCAATTACCAATACTTGTCTCTTTGCGATGCTTTAATTCTGCGCCCTTTAAAGAAGCTCACTCTATCGCACTTGCGAAATGCGTCTCTCTTAAAGTTGACAATGTCCTTCCAAAACCCTTCAATTCGCAGTGTCGATGTGCGAGGCTGTCATTCTATCTGTCAGCAGCTTTCTGTAGGCGTCACGTTCAAAATCTACTGCATAGATAAATCCCGCAGCTTTAGTTTCACAGTATCAAAAATGCAACATCAATGAAGACATACGGTTGCCGTCGAACATTCATAAAATCCGTGACATAATATTCGTTTTCAGTTTGGATCCATCTCCGAATGCCCGCCTTCTTCAAATGTTAAATGCAGCCGAGAGTTAGGTCGGCACCGGATCTCACCATCCAGTGGAGGTAGATCACTGCTACCTCCGGAGGAAAATATATGCACTACACTAATGACACTAATGTCCTTAGCTGTACACACGCCCGGAATCACTCATAAATGAGTGTGTAACTCGGTGAGGAAGGGAAAGGGTGAGGAGGGAACGATCATGGCCCATTGTCCATGGCCCACTGCTCCTGGTATCTATCGGAGAAACCATCCCACCGGCTGAGATGACTCAAGGATTCAACTGATGTCACTTCAGTGCCTATGACCCGGAAGTCCTAGAGTTCGAGACATCGGTGGCTGGATTTCATAGCTAGATCGAATTCAGCCTCTGCCTGGAGGAGAATTCTAGCGGTCGGCTGCTCTGATTGGTAGTTTTCCGTGGTGTCTCCAATCAACACGAGGCGAATACCAGAGTAGTACCCTAACAATCTACGCGCAATCTTTTATTCTTCTTTGTCCTACCCTCACCTCTCACACACACATACACACGCACAGGCACACACATACAGACACACACACTTTCATGCACCACACTAACACACATGTCGGTAGACCAGACGGTGACTTGAGGAGGCCCTAGACCAGGGATTTGCAAAGTTTTTCATTGATCGACCCCTTTGAAAAGAATTGTTTGCTCCATCGCCCTCCTTATGTTATTCTCTATAATCTATGACATACATGATCATCATAACATTACATGAGAATTTCACGTAAAAGATGACAATTTCGTTCACCAATATTTTTAATATATATCTAGAATTTCAATCGAAGACGCCTCCACTACTGAGTAGCCGAGTTTCTACTCTCCATTTTGTGCAATGGTTACAAAATGCTGAGCGTTTTCAATTGGCCTAAACATTTCTTCAATCCATATTCCAGGGAGTATTTTCTTTCGCTATATAGTATCGTTGTGTAGAAATAGTTACCATTTGTTGAGTTTTCTAAACATCCTAAGGAGTTGCGTAACTACGTTTTCGGATGACTGGGCGTAGAAAGTCGAAATGGACCCCTTGAAATGGACCCTTTGAAAATTTTATCGACCCTCAAGGGGTCGATATCGACACCGAAGGTAACCCCTGCCATAGACGGTCAATCATTTTGGTCAAAAGCTAGAGTCAATCGCTTGAATCAAGCATGATAGACCGACTAGGAACCCATTTGAAACTTGAGCCAAGCGTTGGCGGAGATTGACAGTAAGTGTGAATGGCTCAAGCGGTTGGCGAGGGAGCTCGACCGTTTAGGCCAATTTTGATCAAGCGTTGCGTGAGTGACTCGCCTACAACCGTGGAGAACACATTGCTCCCCGGAAATTGAACATTTTAAAATTAAAGTCATGTAGTGCTTCTGAAAGTTAGGAGCGCGAGTTTATCATCCTGCTGATAGAGTTGTATATGGATTTCCCTCAATGTGATGGAAAGTCTCCGAGTTGCAGGAATCGATTCAGGCATATTTGTATCCCTCTTCTCTGTTTGGGGTCGTACTAACTTTAGTAAATAATCAAAACCCTCTTGGACGATTCTAATGAAGTCCCTGTATCCTTCTGGTTCCATATCGCGTAAGAACGTTGAGTAACTTTTCATTAGTCTTCTTCTTCTTTCGAGTCGACGACAGTTAAATTCTGTTTTGCAGGTAAGTAGAGAGAGCCAAGGCTCTCTGGTTTCCTAGGGCCAGGTCATCTCTGGATACACCATTAGGGCAGTCCGGGCAGGAAAGTAGATGTTCCATCGTCTCTTCAGCACCGCAGGAGCACATCACTGAGTCATTCTGGGCCAAGAATCCCCATTTTTTCATGTTGTATTTACATCTACCAACACCCGTACGCAGTCTGTTTAGAGATCTCCATATGGTCCACGGTTGTTCGGAACCCCGACGCAGGGACTCGGAGGGTTTTATGAAGTGGCCTGATAGGCGGCATTTGTCCATCCACAGGTCAAGCCTTTCCTGCTCGGCTGGTTTCTGGAGAGGAGCATTGGTCTGAAGGAAACTTTTGCGGGAACGGAGCCTTCGGTGGGTGGGAGATTGACCATGCAGAGGGTGGCGTTTGTTGTTCACCTGTTGACTTTCCGCTCTGCAGGAAATCTCCCGGCGGATTTTTGGAGGGGCGATGGCCGAAAGAACAGAGAGTTGTGGAATGGGTGTGAGCTTGAAACAGTCGGTCACATGGCGGCAGGATTGATAAAAGGCGGTGTCAACCTTCTTTGCGTGGCGGATTTATGCCAAACTGGGCAGGCATATTCACCTGCAGAGTAGCAGAGGGCCAGAGCGGAGAGGTGGAGGACTCTGGGGTCAGCTCCCTAGTTAGATCCAGACAATCTTCCGACGACGTTGTTGCGGGTTTCAACTTTCATTTTGGTGTTAGTACAGTGTCTCTTGTATGTAAGGCTCCTGTCGAGAACGACACCAAGGTACCGGGGCTCGGGGTTGATTTTCATGAGTGAAGTGGTTTATATTATACCACTCCTCGGACCAACGTCGTTTCCTCTAACTTGTTTTTTCCGCTTGAGGAAAACAATGTTAAGGCAACAAAGGTCAAATGTGAATTGTACATTTCACGATACTTCACGACAGACACTCCTTCCGAGTCAAAAGGAAATCAATTGAGAATGAGTTTTGATCAAAAGATTGAAGGGTTGATTGAAGGTTGATTGAAGCGTGCGTCAATCGATTGTCTGAACCGTTTGATCAAGCAGGTTGCTTGTGTGGGGCCCGCTCTAGAGCTTGTCCCGGCTAGGAAGGAGCGCCGCCAGAGGGAGATGCCTGGTTGAGAAAAACTCCAGCAGCCGACGAGTAGGTTGATGGCGAATCTCGCCTTCCAGCGGGGGAAGATCACCACCAACAACTTCGATAAAACAGGCACTGCACTTACAGGACTAATATCCTTTGCAATTGACGCACCCGGGATCCCTAATCAATCAATCTATCGGAGAAACCACGGAAAACTGCCGAT
Organism: Gryllus longicercus; assembly: GCA_038098605.1. Classification (NCBI taxonomy): domain Eukaryota; kingdom Metazoa; phylum Arthropoda; class Insecta; order Orthoptera; family Gryllidae; genus Gryllus; species Gryllus longicercus. The sequence continues at coordinate 1,098,559 of JAZDUA010000365.1, forward strand.
GAGGGAAGCCGGCCGCATGAAATCTCCTATGGACAGCAGCTGAAATTGACAAGGTTATCTAGCTAGAGTCGAGAATTCGCCACAGTCGCGACTCGAATCCTTGGATGTCTCGGTCAGTAACAGTGCAATGGCAATAGTTGCAGCCCTGAGCTACTCAGTCAGTCCGTTTATACGAGGCCGGGGCTTATTAGAACACTTGTGTTATAACAATTCATTTGACGTTTAGGTAATCAAAGGAGATCGAATGTTTTACATTTACCCGCACAAAATTAGCTTCACCAACGGTATTTTTTCTTCAAAAAAATGAATACTCCTTAATTCCTGTCTTTGATGGAGATTTGGAACTCGCCCGTAGTAGCTCTTAGTTGTGAAAATATATCGATAGGAGATATATTTGAATTTTGTACAACGGCTAAATACAGAAATAAATATTTATTGATTATTTTTATTAACACGAATTACCGAATTGTTAATAGAATTTATTGAATATTCGTTCATTGCAATCACAAGAAATCACTCGTGTGTGTGGTCTTTTTTCTCTTCTCTGTGGTTCCCATTACTGTTAGAAAACCCAGAATTATAAAACCAATTTATTTAATAAATATTACTGTATGAAAATATATCAATTGGAGATTTGCATACAGTAAAGGAATTTTATGATTTTGTATTTTGAACACAATGCTATAAAATGGTCGTAATTGAATAAATGATGTTTGTGTATTTTACGATAAATATCTTCCAAAAGACACATTTCATTAGAATTTTTTGTTGTTTTTTTTTGTTTTGCAAATGACCTTTGCGATGTGGTACTACGTTTAGCCGCCTATCGATACAAAAGAAAAGCATCGTAAATGATCATAGGTAAATTGGTTAAGATTGTGCAATGTTACATGAGGAAATCTGCCCGACAGCAAGAGCAAAATGATGACGTGGCAAAGCGTCGATCGCGCCTACCGCAGGCGCCGTCAGTCGCGCAAAATGTAAAACAGATTTTGAGGGGCAATGCGGGACAAAAAGCACTTAACATTCTTCTGAAATGTGCAATGGGAAAAGTATGAAAATACGGTAGGAAAACGTGTGACGAAGTAGCGTGAATTAATTGGAGGGTAGGGAAAGTGCCGATACGCTAGTCCTCGGCGAGCGCCGAGGGAGGGTCGGTAGGGGCGGTTGCTGGCGGGAGGGGCGCCGGCGGCGGCGGCGCCGGCGGCGGGGTGGCTGCCGGGGTAGGGGTCCCGGGAGGGAGAAGGGGAGGGGAAGGCGAGAGCGTGGCGAGGGGCGGCAGTTGGCCGGCGCGAGACGCGCACACGGCGCGAGTGCAGTGTTGGATGCGGTATCGCGGGCTGGCCGGCTGGGCAGGCGCCGCGCCGCGCGCGCCGGGCATGCACGCCAAGGCCCCGTCTCCCTCCGCAGCGCCAGCCACGCTCTTCGCCATGGAAGCGCTAGGAGACTGGATTTTCGACGGGCCTATTATTTTTCCAGAGTTCGGGATATTCTATGCCCCGCCGTCATCTTCCACGGTACGTAGTCGTGTTCATTACTTAATAAAATGGTGTGTGACTCGTGAAAATAGTGACGGTGTCCTATGCGTATGAAAGAATATAAAGATTTATTGTAGATTTTGATTGCATTTCTAAAAAGGTCATGGGTCTACATTTTATACCCTGATATTTTCAGCTTAGGTTGTCAGAATCTCTTGTAGTATAAAGGTAATTTTCGTTTGAATTGATTTTAAGTGTTTGGTGCCGAATGACATGAACTCTTGTAACCTCCATCATAAGAACCGTGATTTACTTCGTGTTTTGTTTGAATGTTTAATGTGACTTATCGCAGTACACAAGAGTATGGCTATGAAACTATAGAGATAATTTCTTGCCGTCTTTCGGAAATATGGTTGTCGATTGCGACTGCGGGGTGTGTGGGGAGAGCGCAGCGAGGGGCGGCCTAGTTTCAGCAGTGGTGGGCGGGCCACGTGGCGTTCGTCTGCCATATTGCTAACCTCATGGGCACACCTGATGCTAAGTTCTCCTACGCCCTCAAGAGGTTTATTTTATAGGAGAGGAAGTAAATCACCGAGAAAAGATTTCACGAATCATAACATTCAAAATGTACCGAGATTATTCAAGTAACTTGAAACATACTTCGAAACGGTGACATATTGTACGATGTTTGCCGAACCTAACCTACACGGCACCTTCATCCATCGGTATTAATTGAGCTAAAAAAGCCCGAATGTTGTAACATTTTTCGAATTTTTTAAATTAAGTTGATAATGGTGATCAACAAGTGGGTTTTTAGTAACAAAACAAATGTAGTTGTACGTAGTGGCGTCGCCTGCTCAGTGCAATGCGTGCAATGCAATGCGCCTGCTCAGTGCATTACGATCATCACGTAACGGATTAAACTTTTTCCAGTTATCTAGGCTGAATGGTAATGGCATTGTATTCTTCCTATCTAGTTTTCTATACTGGAATGTACATTCCTACTTATGTGCTTTGAGCATTGAGAATTTTGAATTGTTTACACTGGCAGTCATGAAAAAATAAGAGATTAAAAAATAATAAATACGAAAAATACGTGTGATCCAAAATATGTTTTAATAGGAGTCCTATGCGCCGCTATTTTATGGCATAAACTAAATTGAGTTTTTAGATCTTTCTGATGCAGTTAGTTTTCCACACTATTTACTGCCACACACGTCTTACGCGTTACAGTTCGAAACTATGATTTTCTTAGTGGAAGCATATGTTACAGTTGTATGTTGTAACAGTTTCAAGAAAAAATTATCTTCGCAACAAAAACATATGTGAAAATCGGGTAAGACATCTATTATTTCTAGCAGGTTGTTAGTACTGATGACCCACGTCTCGCGTCCTCCTACGTCGATGTACTGTATAGGAATGAAATTTGCAGAGTGTCACTTGAAATACTTAGACAGGCGCAGGGGCTGTGAGGCCCACAGCTGTTTGCATGTGACCGTCGGGATTCCCGGGATTGATGCCCAGCGGCTGCTTCTTGGGGAAGATGAGAGAAAAGAGTTTTTAGGGGGAAGGAGATACAGAAGCTCCAATTAGAGAGCGTGTTGCGACAGCCGAATTGCATAAACAAAAACGTGTACAGAACCTGTTGGATCAGAGTATGGGTACAGGCTTGTTGGATCAGAGACCTCGATAACTAAACGAGGCGTCCAAGGGATGGATCTCGGGCTGTCACATAGTTATCGACAGTTAACACAGTAACAGGTTCAGTGGGAATAATAAAGGTTCCAAATTCGGCTGGCTTTATTTATAAAATCACATCTGCCATATACTGTCATTTTATTGTCTTTTTATTGTTATTTCAGGAAACTGCGCTTTGTTTTGATGCTTTTAACGAGTTTTATATCAAATGGCTACTTTTTAAATCGACATTTTATAAATAAAGTAACTTGAATTTTCGAAGGATTTTTACTATTCCGACTGTGAACTTGCTTGTGCACGATTGTCAATAACTCAATCGAATAAGGAACAATCTAAAAAAAAAGTTCCATCAATTCCTCTTTGAGAGACTCCTGTAATAGACGATATCAAGATTGAATCAATCAAGCAAGAATAATCCAAATAAATTAATGACTATTACTCCAAACTTATGTGGCTAAAGTGCAATATGCTAATAGCACAAACATAATGAATTCGTGGCCCGAGCAAATGCCTGTGCTCTCTAAGAGCGTGTAATAAAGGTTACCCCCAGATGAGATGGTAGAAAGTCCCCCTAAACCAAATGACATCCTTGTAGTTACACTATAATTGCAACATAAAAATAAGGTTTTTGAAAGGTTTCTTACGTCCGTCCCTACTCTCAGCCCTCTAGAGCCAGAAAGTTTTTTATTAATATTTTTTTCGTCAACTTAACACAATTTTATCTGATTTTTTTAAAATGTGAAAACAAAGAAATAATTTAAACTATCTTAAAAACATTTTTGGATTTTCTCGGCCCAAAATTCAGACGGAAAAATATTTTTGAAACATTTTTAGAAAATGTTACGGTCCTAGAACTCTGGAACAGGTTCGAAAATAATTTCTAAGGTTCCTCTTAAAACACGCATTCTTGTGTAATTTTTTATGCTTTTTTCCACTACTGGGCTGTAGTTGAAAGATAAAAACAATTTTTACCATTTCCCCGCCTTTAAATGACCTTGTCTTTAAATATACTTTCAGAATGTCTGCAACAGTTCTGTGCACTTATTTTATTGTTTATTATACATTTGTATACATTGTTGTAGCACCCAGTAATATTTTGATTTTGTAATGTAGTTACACATCATGTTTTTAAAGCTTTGTAATCATTTGTATAAGTACATCATTAAGGAACTATCAGACACATCTACAGGACATTCCGCAAAACTAACTCTTCCCTTCCACATCAACCTTACATAAAGCACCCGCCATACTTACAGAATTGTTTAGGGACTCTTAGTTACGGCTTACGTTGAAACGCAGTAGGATTCAACATCAACTTTATTCCCCTAAGCAATGGAAGCATTACAGCCTAAGATGTCCAAAGATCTTTTTCGCTGGATATTGGCATGCTTGATAAAGAGATGTCAGCCTGTCTCAAGATGTCAGCCGCGGCGGGGCGTCAACCGGAACTCTACCTCCGTTATCATCAAAGCAACCGTAGAAAATTGTGAAATCATGCTCAATCGATTACACCTGGTTTGTACCGCATAGTTCCACCCGAAACGTTCACCTCAGAATTTCTGAATTATGTGTTAGATTTCTTCGCTCATACATATATTATCAGCCGTGTGAGTACTATGTAATGCAATGTTCCTGTGACATGTCTCGGCACCTATGTAATTTCGGCCGATTTCGCGATAAATAAAGCCAGAGATTTTATTTTAAAGAACAGTGCAAACCCGAAGTTTGCTAGCTGAGTTTACTTGAACAAAAGGTAGAAGTCTCCATTACATCAGTAACATAGTATCCACTTGCTTAACTTGATTATCTGAAGTGGTTTTGATAATTTTTTAGTTTCTTTCCTTTAGGGCATTTTAAAGCTTTTTATTTATAATTTTTAGCATTATTTTAGTTTATCAAAATCCACCCCTTCTCAAGACCATACACGACCTCCTCGCAACTACTGGCTGCGGAAAATTTTTTAATAAAGGTAAAAACGTGTAATTTTCGTAGGTTTGAACGGAGTGTTAAGGTTTTTCGCTGTGGTGGCGGTGCAAACTTCACGGACATGTATTTATTACTCAAAGGTGAAAATATTAGTATTAATACTTTTTGGCTCAGAATTGCTTTCCTCGAGGTACGTAAGAACGCAGAAAAAATTCAAATACCTTTTAGTAAACAAATAAGGTAAGTTTTCAATTTTCGCACTCAAAGTTGGCGCTCTGCCTCTGTTCCTCATAACAAATCCAGGAAAGTTAAATAATATTACAAAGAGTAGGTTTGTACTTGCCCTGTATAGAAAATTTTACTTGGCTTTTTCAAGAGTAAAATAGTTTTCTAATGTTTTTGGCTATCAAGCAAAACAAAAAGCTAGCTGTCAAGGAACTTCAAATGATTTTAAGTGTGAATTGTTCGAACAACATATGTCGATAATACTGAATATACCTTTAATGAAAATTTGTTTCGAACATAAATTGCATTGTTTGCATTTTTGTTTCACATTCTGTTAGTACGAAGTTACATTTATAAAATTTTAACAAATAAACACGTTTCATTAACAACTTTCCTTCTAAATTGAAAGTAGAGGGAAAGGGTGGGAATTAATGAGAGAGATCTCGCACGGTTACGATAGTTATATTATTATTATTATTATTATTATTATTATTATTATTATTATTATTATTATTATTATTATTATTATTATTATTATTATTATTATTATTTCGTTAATCGGCCGACTAGGACCACGCAAGCAAGCATCCTGCATTTACCGTGGCTCAGTTTTTATTATCGCGGTGGCAGGTGCTTGCAACAATTCTTAGGGGGGACCAGCATTTATCTGGATCCGATTTTTATCCCCCATGGTTGTTAGCCCGGGGATATGGAAGATGAATGATGATAGGAATGGATTAGGAGGCGATAGGTGATTGTGGACTTTTGGAACCATCCCAGCATTCGCCTTTATGACCGAGGTAAACCACGAAAACCCCGGTCAGGATGGCCGGCCCGGGAATCGAACCCGGACCTCCCGATTACGAAGTCAGTGCGCTACGCACTGAGCCACTTCGCTCGGTATTATTATTATATTATTATTATATTATATCATATTATTATTATATTATTTTATTATTATTTATTATTTATTATTTATTATTATTATTATTATCAAAAGTACATATAGAAATAAATTTTATGTGATTTTAACCACTGCAAGTAACAATATCCGCTCGAAACCTTTGAAGAAAAAAATTGGAAAGAGAAATTGACGTTTAAACATTTCTGTAAACTCGGAATTTTGAAATTTTCACAGAACACTTTTTAGTTTTCTTATTTGACGGACATTAAATCATTAATGCAATTATGTGAACAAATCGCCGCTCATGTAAATATTAACGAATGAGAGAAAAATAAAATAATAAATTTTTGTAATTTTTACTTTCTCGCGCTTAACTTCTTAAGATGACCCGACTTCTATTTTACTTTTAATATACTTAATTAATTTAATTATAATTATCGTTTTAATTATAATTTACTATTTAAAATTTCGTACAAACTTTTATTTAGTGTGCGATAGTTAGATAGTAAGCAATTAACTTTTCAGCTATTTGGCCACTCTGGTTATGATGTTGCAATGTAACAGGAACGTCGCGATACAGCGTGTATTTCACAGAATAGTCTCTCATTGTCAGGTTTCAAGTTTACAGTGTAATCTTTCACTGTCAGGCGGTGTTTCTACTCATTGACTCTTACGGCTCCTTATTATCCTTCATATTGCAATATATTTTTTGTTTTTTGTTATTCCCCTACTTTATTTTTGCTTAGTTAATTAAACTGCATGATCAATTTTTAATGTTTTAATAGTTTTGATTGAAATTTTAAAACTATTTTAGCATTTATAATGTGCCATATTATTTCTAGGGGTGTGATTATATAATTCATAGAAACTATTTGCTGGTTTTCAGTATAATTTTATATCATGTTATGATATTAATTTAGATGCAGATTATTGTGTAAAGTGCATATCAAACTAAAGCTGATGAAATTACTGCATCATATAATTCCGAGTGTTGTATTATTGAGACGTTCATTAATAAAATTGTAACATTGTTGGAGACAAAATCTTCCAAAGAGATTTCCAAGTGGCATAGTCTTTGGTAATCGGCATAGTCCTGATGTTGCACTCAAAATGAAGAGGTTTAAATGTTTTGAAGATCAGACAAGAGTACCATTTAAAATGCATTGCTGCTATTCAGGAAATGCAAACAATTAGATAAAATATAGTGCCGAAGAGAAAAGGGGTTTCTATTAAAATACTAAAACTACCAAAGGTTAAATATATCATTTCTCTTAAAAGTTCAATTAAATGTAATTATTATATTACAGATGCAATTATTTAATTTGCCCATGGGCGGATTTAGGTACTGTAGGCCTTAAGACGCAAAATTATACTGGGATCCTCTTCAGAAAACTTTTTAAACGAAAAAACTAATTGTGAATAAATCTAAATATCACTAATTATGGTAGAATAAATCATTGTTCCACTACAGAAGTGAATTAACAATGGTTTACGAAGTAGAAATTTCTTTTTAAATTTCTCATTTACTAATTGTTTGGTTCTTATTGTTCATTCAATTTATTTTTAAAATCAATCATTGTAGTTCAGTAAACTATTTGATTAATGATTATTCAGATAAAAACATTTTATGAAGTTTTTAATATTTATATTAAAAAATCCGCGCACGGGGATGGGAGTCCCAAGCCTAATTCTGCTAGGTGGAAATCCAGCTCTGCATTCACCTATACCTTGAAAACTAACAAACAGTATTTTATCATTTCAACACATTTGAAGTCACTAAAAAGTAAATTTCCTTCTGAATTGCATGCCCACTCAGAAGCTCCACAGTTTGAGGTGCTGATCTATGCTAAAGATTGCTGCTTTGAGTCCTGTGTAAGCAACTGTGGTGCAAAGGCAATGACAATCCATAATAAAAAAGAGAATGTGAATAATTTTCAAATAATTGAATAAATAATCATGGTTTAGGACCAAAAACGGAAATACTGCACAATACAAAATAATACTCTACTGAATGTTTAAAAAATTCTATTTACTCTCAAGATCACCTCTTTTCTAATAGGAAGTAGTATGAAAGTGAGTCATTAGGAATATTAATTTTCCAAGATTTTCATTCAGATCGCAAATTACACAGATCGATCATATATCCATCAAATTCCAGGATTTCTGAATATCTAGTTACTCCCAAACGCAATGTTCTCCAGGAGTGATGATATTTAATTGCTCCCAGAAGATCCAGAGGAATGTACGAACTCTTGCAGAGGGCTTGTCACTCCATTTGAATGAAGCACGTTGCACGCGCGGTGTTGCCGAGGTGCGAGGCACAGTCCCGACCCTTTAGAAAGCGCGCGAACGTCGCCTTTCGACTAATTTAGGCCTATAATTTTGCAAAATTCTCCACATTGGAAACGGTGGATTTCCTTCAAATGGCGCATATTGATTCTTAGAGATGCTAGCTACCAAAGGAAGAGATTTTAAAAATTTGTTGAACAGTTCATTTTCTCATACTTTTAAAATTTCATAAGAGCCCATGTTAAAAGAGCATATTTTACGGTCTCGTTAAGCAAAAACTAGACGTTATAATCTACTCAAACTCTACCAGAACATTGAAGAAACTCTCGTCTTTCGACTAATGCAATAAAAAAGGAATGATGAACATAACACTTATCTCGCACCAAACACCTGAACTACATTCATGTTACCAATGCCTAAAGCATCTAGAAAAATCCGGGGTGAAGGAAATAGAATTTTGATCTGGCATTCTCATTCTACATCAGTTACAGTCAAACTGCAATTTATCACAAGCACGACGGATATGCTACTAAGTTTTGTCTCAGCTAGAAATTGTCAACATGAAACATTTGATTTTAATATTATGACCGCGTTTGTGGCAAGATATAAGAAGTGCAGGAATAATGGATGTCGCAGGCTAATGAGAGGCGGCTGCAAAATATCAGTAAATATTATAAACAAACTATATTGAAAGGTAGAACCATATGCTTCTACCTAACCGAGCCATGATAACAACAGCCAGTTGGTCGCCGCAGCCCAAAAAGCTTACATCAAAGATTATCGCGTTCATATCTAGAAAGTGAGTGGTTAATAATACAAAGTGCTCCCCAAAACAAGGCGTTGCTCACATGAACATAGATTTCTAAAAGAATTAAAATTTGTTGGAAGTAAATCTTTTGATCCCAATAGTTTAGTAAAAACTTATATTCTTGATGGGAAAAAAAGGAAAACTTGAGGTAGATAGAGTATGGTTCCACATTTCTACCGTCATGGTATCACACTTGTTATGGTTAGAAATGCGCTATCAAACACCACCTTAAAATGGCTGCATTTTCATCAATTGTACAGTACAAACAAAAATTGAAGTGAAACCATTCGATACAAACCAGGTACAATCAATTGAGTATGATTTTTTTACTATTTTCTACGGTTGCTGTGACGAGAATGGTGGTAGAGCTCACCTCCCGCCGCCTCATTAAATGGCTGTATTCTCATTAGTTTTTTGGTACAAACGAAAATTCTGGTGGAACTATCCGGTACAAACGAGGTACAAACTATTTAAAATATTTTCCAGTGTGAAGTTGGCACCACCACAATAAAGTGCTGTATCTTGTAAGTGGTTTTGGTACAAACGAATGTTTTTTGTAGTACAAATGGGGTACAAACCAGGTACAAACGAATGGTAATGGTTTCAGTAGTTTGGGTGGTGGTGGTGGTGGTGGTGGTGCCGGTTCCTACTTCACGGTCATGGGAAACAGCTGTATGAAACCCGCAAGAGAATCGGAGCTAACGCGTAGTTATTTCGAAGTTTTTTATTCTGCAAGCGAATTAAATGGTGGTTTGTTTTGGAAATGTATTGTTATTTTATATTTTGCTTGGAATTTTCCTCGATGCGTCGTGATTTGACGAAAAACCATCGTTATGCTAAGGAGGAGAATTGTAGAAAGTGAGAAGAGTAGAAAATATTCACGAAGAGATAATTATTCAGTGTGATATCCTGGCTGAAGTGGCGATGATTACAGAAGTAAGCTGCCTTGGCTACAATAATTATTAAGTTGGTTTTGCTTAGAACATATAAGAATAAGTAATAACTGTAAACATAAGGTAAATCAAGTAATTTAATAAGTACTTGATTATTACATAAAAATTATTTTAAATAACGTGAATTTTGCACATTTATTATACTAATACCAAATTTATTATAGTCTAATTTTGTGTAAATTAGTGTTTACATAAAATTAAGTGGCTTACATATAAACTTATTTACATTGTCTTTAAAAAAGAATCTGATTTGTGAATATTACCATCAGGGTTATAAATTTACTATTTTGTAGTTGGTGATTAATTACATTTGAAAAACTCAATGGCCATTTCCTTTAATTTTACAGGGAGAAGCCTAGCCTCTTGATGAAAGAAATTTGGCAGTATGTGACTGAGTGTTTAAGAAATAACTATGGAACTGGGTCTTGTATGGAGGAAAGAGAATCTGTTGTGTACTATAGGACTATGTGGATCTTCAAAATTAAGAGTATTTTCTGCCAGATTGTATGAAAAATAAAAAACTGTGAAGAAAAGTGTGAAATTGAATGAAGAAAAGTGAATATGTACAGAATATTTCAAAAATGTGCAGTGCTCTATTATTCTGACAATTTATATTATTCAAAGGCCGATTAGTCTGTTAAAACTCTTTTCAGTCCGGTACATTTGTAGTATTTAGAAGGTGAAGTATTCTTTTTAATTTAAAGAAAATAATTAATTTGAACAAAGATTTTTTTATTTTTGTTTCTTCTGTGATGTAAGAAAAACTGTTATGCTATATATATCATGGAGTTAATAAAAATAACGTAAAATATCTACTTCAAATTAATTAGTATTGCATTTAAATAAGTAAGAATTCTTCATTTTAATATTGCCTAAGTCAATAATTTTGGTGTTCATTTTATCAATCTTAATTGAATTCTCAGTATTTGTTTCCTATTGTGCTTGTAAAGAGCCTCTATTGTGGTCATATGTCGGTGTTTAATTTAACTGAATATAAAGTCTGAAGATTACATGTACAATAAACCATCAAATATTAAAAATAATTTCCAAAAGATTAATTTTTTAGGTGTCCTTGGTTAATGAGTTGAAATTAATACTCACTCCCAAATTTTTTTAAAAGATTTTCATGAAATTTGATCCAAGTTTACATGGGAGACTTCTGAAATAGAGTTTTCCAAAAACCATTGTAAATTAATGATTTGAATTTCTGAAGTAAAAACTGAACTGAATTCCAAGGAAAACACATGATCAGGAAAGTGATAAAAGTAATTGGCTAGCTAATTGTATTTAAAAATGTTTTTTAAATCTTAAATGGTAATAAACTGGAAGGCTGAGGTTTGTGTAGAGTAACACCTCAATATTTTGCCAAATTGTGGCATGGGACGATCTGATCCCAATCACTTCAATTTTGAATTAGTTACAAACTTGTAATTCAAATGTCGTTCAAGAAATGTTATATGTACTATCAAAAGCAATAATGTAAATAATTATTTCAATAAATTTTGTACTTTAAAAAATTCTGTTCCTGGCATTGAATCTATTGTTCTTAATTTTCTTCACTGATAAAACATCCACAATTGTTTAATAACATTTAAAAAATAAAAATTAATTAATTTAATTTTACAATTTGTTATAAATTATGCCTCCCTGAACTGCACCCACAATGTGAAGGTGCTATGGGTAGCAAGCACATAAGAATTACACATCCCAATCAATCTGGGTAAGAGTCTCACAACTACAAGAAATTCTTTTCCACAGGTTTTCAAGGTGTTGTGGATGCAAATTACAAATTCATTAACAGATGAAGTGGTTGGATATGGCAAACAAAATGGAGGTACTTTGAGTATATAAAATACAAAAATGACTCGAAATAAAACATTACCGCTTCATGATGATGATGATGATGATGATGATGATGTGCTTTACCCAAGTTAATATTTACTTTTACACAACACAATATAACAATAAAAATGAGTCACAAATAATTACGGTATAGTTTTGTTGTTCCTTGAAAAGCTAATGTAACGTAACCTCTAAAATTTGCGTGTGTTACAAATTCAGGCTGTCCACAAATTGTCAAAAACGAACCTACTGCGGAGATTTGTGTCCCTTTTGTCCCACAATTGATCACGAGATCAGCGCTGCGACCCGCGATGAGAGCGGACAAAAAACCCTGTGGTAAGTTTTCTCTGCTAGTATCGCAATTCCACAATAAAAAACAGTATATTTTTAATCCTGATGGTAATGGATACAAACATGCTTCTTTTATAAACAATGTAAAGATGTTTATACGTCAGCCACTTTTAATTTTACGTAAACACTAATTTGAATAAAGGTAGATAGTATAATTTTTGTTTTGTTATAATAAATATGTGCAAAATTCACGTTATCTACAATTTTGAAGTATTAATTAAATATTGATCCAATTACTGATGTTTAGTGATTATTTATTCTTGTATGTTCGAAGCAAACAAACTTAATTATTGTAGCCAAGGCCGATTACTTCTATAATCATCGCCACTTCAGTCAGGATATAACAATTGAAGTATTCTCTTTCTTCGCGAAAGCGAATTTTCACCGCTTTATGAAAAAATTGACAACACAAATGTTAAATGTAATAAGTAGATTTTAAGTCACTGTAGAATGCATAAAATATTTACTGGGACTGGGAATCAAACAAGCTGCTTCACTAGCTCTAGAGCATCACTTTGACACTAAGCCATTCTTTCGCACTTCTAACACACTTCTTATAATAACACATTTTATGTTAACGAAATTTGAAAGAAACATTACGTTTACCAAAATTAATGCCAGTTCAGTTTCACTGGCAGGAATCACATGTCTTTTTCCTCTGTACTACTACTTCGTACTACTTACGACGGACTACTATTAATCTCTCAATGGACCTTACATTATTTTATGCGCTCTTCAATAAAATAAATTAAATAGTTCATAGTTTGAAGTACAGAACGTAGTTTCGAAAATAAACGTTAGATAGCGTTGCCGGCAAGCAGGGATGTCCAGCGCCATCAACCTGTCGGGCCAAGGCTTTTTCGACGCGAAACTTTATTTCTAGGAGTGTACAGTAAGTATAGGCCCAACCTGTTCCCCTTCATTTCCTTACATGTCCCCCCCACTTACCCTTCACCTGTGCCTGAATTGGTTTCTCATAAACTAGGGCGGCGAATGAAAGGAGCTGGTGAGTCGCGAAAAGGCACTGGTGAAAGAAAGGGAAACGGGGAAAGGCAGATATGAATCGTGTTTGGTGAAGGAAGTGGAAGATGCTAAATGGTACAGGAGGGGATGTGAAAAATGTAGTGGAAAATCTGAGAGATTTGTGAACTCGTGCAAGAAAGTCGGAGTGCGCGACGCGGAGATACACATTTCTGTTTTACAAAGAGAGAAATTATACTCACCAGTAGAAAGGTGTACATGTTTGGAAGGGAGAAAAAGGCAGTGTTGACCAACGGAGACGAGAAAGTAGCGGTCAGGGTAGAAAGCCTGGCGAGTGGTGTTGAAAACCAGCTGTGTGCTGTTAGGAGGGTTGGTTGGTTGGTTGGTTGTGATTCCGGGCGTGTTAACTACTGAGGTCATTAGTGTTGTAAGCGCAGTGGGTTTTTTTTTCCTCGGGATGTGGCAATGATCTTCTCTCGCTGGATGGCGAGATCCGGACCCGACGTATCGTCGGCTAGCAGTTGCCCATCAACAAGGTATCTCCCACCAGCGGGGCACCGTTCCAGCCGGGACAAGCTCTAAGGTTCCGACCGGTCTCCCAGCATAGTGTGGTAGTGTAGTGCATGTTGCAACAGGTGTAAGGGGTTAGGATAGAACTCTGCTTTTTCGCAAATTGCAAAAAGTAACATTTCAAAACTAAAAGCCAGACTTCGAAACTCACTGCGTTTCAATAACGTTGAGGTAATGCTCACGACGATTGAACTCGGAGGACCGGAGTTCGCGTCTCTATACGGTAAAAAAATTGTTGCTGGTTGACATCAGTTTTGCAGGTTAGTTATAGACACGTAATAGCGGAACAATTGAAATAAATGCTAGGAAGTACGTGCTTCTGTAGCACCTAGTTTTAATATATAAATTAGGAGGAAATGAATAGAAAAAACTGGCTTAAATGAAACTTTACGAGTTAATTTTAGAGCAGTGTCAAACAATGCACGATCTTCTTGCCTGCCTGGGAAGCCAGGTGTTCCTGCGGGCACAGGTAACTTCCCCGACTCGGCTCATTTTCCCCACCAAATCCAGAAAGGTGTGTAAATGTACAAGATGAAGCGGCACGAAGCGTGGAATACTGGCTTCATACGAAAAGGTTTTTGCCAGCTTTTTTTCTTTCAACCAACCGAAATTTAAATTATGATTATATTCTTTACTATTTCATGTGTTTCTCTTTTTATATCCTGCCTTACATAAACATTTTTGTCTAGGGGCAAGAATGTATTTGAATGGCGAATTCGTTTTTCATTTTTTGTTCTTGTTATTAAATCATTAGTTCAAGCAATAATATTAAATAAATTAACAAGCCTCTATAAGTTAACAAGTCTTGCGTGCGGTAGTCCTTTTAACAGATAACACTGAAAAACAAATTTTAAAAATTCGCAGATATTTTGGTATCTTGTTTTAAGATAAGCGAAATGTGAGGTTTCAGAACATGCAAAACATTTGTTTCTATCACCCACCATTTTTAGATGTACTCACTCCTTCAACCATTTATATTTCACTAGCATTTTTTTGGGAAATGGAGTACTAATGAACGTAGAATTAGTTTAGACACGCCCACTACATGTCGATATATATTTCAAGGTATAAAATCCACACACATTGAAAATACTTAATCTAAGGTGTATTTGGTTTGAATTTCTGGGCTGTAGAATTGAGTTTCTTCTGAGCTCTTGGCATGTCATGAAGTGGCCAGGAGTAGTCAGCAAAAATTAATGCACTCCATTGGCTTTGATAAGTTACTCCATCACAGAGATTTCCTGGTGAAAATTCGTCACTAATCGAACCTACGTTTTCGGAGGAAGAAGTAAAGATGAGTCAACGAGATGAATTTTGACGGACATGTTGACACCCAGCTATTTGTAGGCACTGATGTACTTCATAACATTTACATAGCAGAATTATAATTTCCAAGAAAATTGGTTAAAACTGATTTGAGTGCCATCTTTTGTCAGTATCATTAAGTAAATCTTGGAAATTAGTGCCAACAATTACCTTCTTTCACTTTCGCATAACTCACTCTGGAAACTTGTTGCACAGGTATCAAAAGCATCAGAGTAGTGCCTTTTCACTAGTTCCAGATAAGATAAAAAAATTGATGAACGGAGTTCCATGAAAATTAATTTTTGTCGATGTCTTAAAAACCTGACGTGTTAGAGCAAATCGGTTTTCAGATTTGAAATCGACATAAAAAAAACTAAAGTGAAAAAAGTAAACACAATGCCAGATATCTATAGCTTGTTCATCAGTGTGATCTGTTAAAACTCATAACCTGAACGTAGGAAGTTATTGCAATTTATTGCACTCTAAGTAAAAATGATAAAATCAAGATACTTTATATTCAAAATGATTAATTTTACTCTCAATTGACAAATGTAATGTGCTATTGCATTCTAATGGATAATTTATTTGATTTAGTGATCCGTCTTGTATCCAGTGATGTACCGCCACTCCGGAGCAATTTGTACTACCCTTACTTTTAAATCTCGCTCCAAATATATCTAATCACTGTGCCCGCGAACTTAAGTGAGCTAGTTACCTTGCCCGCGACCTTGATATGCGTAGAGAAACAAAATAGCACTGATACAGGGAAGGGCAGGAGGAAGGCGTGTGAAGGTCGGAATTTGGAGGCGCGGAGAGTGGAGAGAAAGGAAGTATAGATTAAGTGAGAGTGTGAATGTCGGAATGAAAGGTCGTTGATAGGGGAGTTGGGAAAGACGAAGACATGATTCATGGACGGGGCGCAAAGAGGGAGGAGAGGAAGATAGGATGCAGAGAAATGGAGGCGAGGCAGAAGTGGCGATGAGATAACGCGCATACTCGGTTATGGACCCGCGCGCATACTTGGTTGTCTTTCTTCTTTCTTTATTAGTGTTTTTAAGTTTTCGCACCTATATAATTAGCGATAGAAATCCAAATAGTTCGAAATATACTTGAATTTAAGGTGAAACGATCTTAAACAATTTTAATAATTGTGCCTATTAATCAATCGGGAAATACTGGAGAAGTCTCCGCAGCCCCTTCAGACCAATGCTTTTGCTACACCCTTAAATTTAACTCATCCATAGCCACTTGTTTTCGAGCATATCATTGGTTCCAGATTGGAAAGAAGTAGTTACAGATGGTTCTCTGAATGATCTTTCTTTACGTTCAGAGAACGGCCTTCACAAGGCTCGCTCAACTGTGGACCTGTTTAGCTCGTCGTTGACACTATCCGACAGGCCATTAGTGAGAGCAGATGGAAATAATCCTCGAACGAAAAGTGCGGTTATAAATTTGTACATTAAGAATACCTTTAACTCGGTAAGATGGAGTGACACTCGTAAAGCCCTCCAGCAAATCAATGTGCCTACATACTTGAGGATGATTGTGGCTGAATATCTCCATCGCACAATCCTAGTGTATAATACGGATGATGGACAGAAGGTTCACAAGATCACCGGCGGGGTCCCACAAGGTTCGGTGCTGGGTCGATTGCTGTGAAATCTCATGTACAATGAGGTTTTTAGGCTCTCACTCCAGGGAGAAACCAATATCATAGGCTACGCAGACGTCGTTGCCATCGTCGTCGCAGACATTTACAGACGAGATAGAATGTAATATGCAATGAAGCCAATGCCATTGTCAGTCATTGGCTGGATTCCGCAGGATTGCAGCTTGCAAAGCACAAGACAGAATTGATGTTTGTAACTAGTTGGAAGAAGAGGGAATCTCACTCTCAAAATCGGTCTTTTCAAAATTTCATCGCGTCCTGCGATAAAATACCTCGGTATCATGATTGACAAGTGTTTGTCCTTTAGAAACCACTTGGACTGTACCAGCAAGAAAGAAGCAGTGGTGAATGCTGCGTTGACTTGACTAATCCCGAACACTGGACGGCCTAGTCATGAAAGCTAAAGCTGTTGCTTCGGTCGTTACATCAATTCTGCTCTACGGATTACTCCCAGCTTCCACCAACTCTACACACGAAGAGGGCGTAAGAGGAATGGCGTCAATATTTCGGCCGCCTGTGCTCAGGTATACTTGTATGCGTTCCGCACCGTCTCTAATGAAGCAGGTTTAATGTGTCATAGCCATGATACCAATAGATATATTGGCCCTTGAAGGCAAAGGCGTTATGAAAAGAAAGACGGAATGCGAAACTGCTTCGAACAACTTACAGAACGGCAGTGGCGATGGGACCCTTTATCCAAGGGAAGGTGGACTTATTGACTGATTGCTACTGTTAAATTATGGATCAGTCGAAAGCACGACGGAGTAAATTATCCCTATATCACGCAGCTTCTGACGGGATATGGATGCTTGAGAGCCTTCCTTCTCAGTTTCAAGCTGGTTGGTACTCCGTACTGTCCTGAGTGCGAACCTACTGTCGATGACGCCGGTGTTGTGTGTTTTCGGTGTCCAAATTTTGATCAGCGAGTCACCGTTGAGAGGCTTGGGTTAGGGTCAGGCTTTTGAGATAAATCCAGAAAATCTAGTTGCTAATATGCTTGCTTCTGAAAGTAGTTGGATGGCGGGGTGTAAATTTGCACAAAATATATCGCTCGAATTGAGACGCCTGGGAAAAGAAATAAAAGAATCACGATCCCACTCGGCTAACACCGAGATATACTATTAAATACGTCATGTGACTGGGTCACTATTCCACTCTCGTGTATTGCCTATAGCTGGTTCAGCGTAGAGGATGGAGAAAGGATGTATGGTTTAAATGAGTAAAAATCTCACACGCTGGGTAATAGGTCATTTGAAGTTTTCCACCTACCCTCGTAAATACACACTCACTCACACACACTCACTCACTCACTCACACGCTCGCTCACACGCTCGCTCACACGCTCGCTCACACGCTCGCTCACACGCTCGCTCACACGCTCGCTCACACGCTCGCTCACACGCTCGCTCACACGCTCGCTCACACGCTCGCTCACACGCTCGCGCGCGCACTCGCACTCGCGCACTCGCACTCGCGCACTCGCACTCGCGCACTCGCACTCCACTCGCGCACTCGCACTCCACTCGCGCACTCGCACTCCACTCGCGCACTCGCACTCCACTCGCGCACTCGCACTCCACTCGCGCACTCGCACTCCACTCGCGCACTCGCACTCCACTCGCGCACTCGCACTCCACTCGCGCACTCGCACTCCACTCGCGTACTCGCACTCCACTCGCGCACTCGCACTCCACTCGCGCACTCGCACTCCACTCGCGCACTCGCACTCCACTCGCGCACTCGCACTCCACTCGCGCACTCGCACTCCACTCGCGCACTCCACTCGCGCACTCCACTCGCGCACTCCACTCGCGCACTCCACTCGCGCACTCCACTCGCGCACTCCACTCGCGCACTCCACTCGCGCACTCCACTCGCGCACTCCTCTCGCGCACTCCTCTCGCGCACTCCTCTCGCGCACTCCTCTCGCGCACTCCACTCGCGCACTCCACTCGCGCACTCCACTCGCGCACTCCACTCGCGCACTCCACTCGCGCACTCCACTCGCGCACTCCACTCGCGCACTCCACTCGCGCACTCCACTCGCGCACTCCACTCGCGCACTCCACTCGCGCACTCCACTCGCGCGCTCCACTCGCGCGCTCCACTCGCGCGCTCCACTCGCGCGCTCCACTCGCGCGCTCCACTCGCGCGCTCCACTCGCGCACTCCACTCGCGCACTCCACTCGCGCACTCCACTCGCGCACTCCACTCGCGCACTCCACTCGCGCACTCCACTCGCGCACTCCACTCGCGCACTCCACTCGCGCACTCCACTCGCGCACTCCACTCGCGCACTCCACTCGCGCACTCCACTCGCGCACTCCACTCGCGCACTCCACTCGCGCACTCCACTCGCGCACTCCACTCGCGCACTCCACTCGCGCACTCCACTCGCGCACTCGCGCTCGCGCGCGCTCGCACTCGCACGCGCTCGCGCTCGCACGCGCACGCGCTCGCGCTCGCACTCGCTCGCACTCGCACACACTCGCACTCGCACGCACTCGCGCTCGCACGCACTCGCGCTCGCACGCACTCGCGCTCGCACTCGCGCTCGCACTCGCACGCACTCGCGCTCGCACTCGCACGCACTCGCGCTCGCACTCGCACGCACTCGCGCTCGCACTCGCACGCACTCGCGCTCGCACTCGCACGCACTCGCGCTCGCACTCGCACGCACTCGCGCTCGCACTCGCACGCACTCGCGCTCGCACTCGCACGCACTCGCGCTCGCACTCGCACGCGCTCGCACTCGCACGCACTCGCGCTCGCACTCGCACTCGCACGCACTCGCGTTCGCACTCGCACTCGCACGCACTCGCGTTCGCACTCGCGCTCGCACGCGCTCGCACTCGCACGCACTCGCGCTCGCACTCGCTCGCACTCGCACGCACTCGCGCTCGCACTCGCACGCACTCGCGCTCGCACTCGCACGCGCTCGCACTCGCACGCACTCGCGCTCGCACTCGCACTCGCACGCACTCGCACGCACTCGCGCTCGCACTCGCACTCGCACGCACTCGCGCTCGCACTCGCACTCGCACGCACTCGCGCTCGCACTCGCACGCACTCGCGCTCGCACTCGCACGCACTCGCGCTCGCACTCGCACGCACTCGCGCTCGCACTCGCACGCACTCGCGCTCGCACTCGCACGCACTCGCGCTCGCACTCGCACGCACTCGCGCTCGCACTCGCACGCACTCGCGCTCGCACTCGCACGCACTCGCGCTCGCACTCGCACGCACTCGCGCTCGCACTCGCACGCACTCGCGCTCGCACTCGCACGCACTCGCGCTCGCACTCGCACGCACTCGCGCTCGCACTCGCACGCACTCGCGCTCGCACTCGCACGCACTCGCGCTCGCACTCGCACGCACTCGCGCTCGCACTCGCACGCACTCGCGCTCGCACTCGCACGCACTCGCGCTCGCACTCGCGCTCGCACTCGCACGCACTCGCGCTCGCACTCGCGCTCGCACTCGCACGCACTCGCACTCGCACGCACTCGCGCTCGCACTCGCACGCACTCGCGCTCGCACTCGCACGCACTCGCGCTCGCACTCGCACGCACTCGCGCTCGCACTCGCACGCATTCGCGCTCGCACTCGCACGCACTCGCGCTCGCACTCGCACGCACTCGCGCTCGCACTCGCGCTCGCACTCGCACGCACTCGCACTCGCACGCACTCGCGCTCGCACTCGCACGCACTCGCGCTCGCACTCGCACGCACTCGCGCTCGCACTCGCACGCGCTCGCGCTCGCACTCGCACGCGCTCGCGCTCGCACTCGCACGCACTCGCGCTCGCACTCGCACGCGCTCGCGCTCGCACGCACTCGCACGCGCTCGCACTCGCACGCGCTCGCGCTCGCACGCACTCGCGCTCGCGCTCGCACGCACTCGCGCTCGCACTCGCACGCACTCGCGCTCGCGCTCGCACGCACTCGCGCTCGCACTCGCACGCACTCGCGCTCGCACTCGCACGCGCTCGCACTCGCACTCGCACGCGCTCGCACTCGCACGCACTCGCGCTCGCACTCGCACGCGCTCGCGCTCGCACTCGCACGCACTCGCGCTCGCACTCGCTCGCACTCGCGCTCGCACTCGCTCGCTCGCACTCGCACTCGCTCGCTCGCACTCGCTCGCTCGCACTCGCACTCGCTCGCTCGCACTCGCACTCGCTCGCTCGCACTCGCTCGCTCGCACTCGCGCTCGCTCGCACTCGCTCGCTCGCACTCGCACTCGCTCGCTCGCACTCGCACTCGCTCGCTCGCACTCGCTCGCTCGCACTCGCTCGCTCGCACTCGCTCGCTCGCACTCTCTCTCTCTCTCACACACACACACTCACACACACACACACGCGCGCGCGCGCGCACACTGAGATGAATGTGCAACTCGAACACACATGACGGGAGACCAGGCTGGGCCGTTGCCACGCTGGGAATTATACCTGGAGGTGAAACACTGTAAGCCGAAGTTTAGGTGAACGCCAGAATTACAATTTCAGCAAGGGATGAATACCGCCCCCTCCCAATGTGAAATATTACGATGCTAATGACTATTGTCGTTAACACACCTTTTAAAATCCATCAATGGCAATTAGCTGTGCTGGATCAAAAAATAAGAAAACATTATTTTTTCGAGAATGACAAACACAGTATGAGCTTCACGTAATCCACTGCCAAAATGAAATTACGGTTTAAGGTTTTATTTAGTGTCTTATGAACATTGCCAATAAAATATTTTTGAAAAAATCATACAGTTAAAGAATCGCTATTGCTCCAGATTTACTTGTTATGCGTATTCTGCTTTCCCTTTGTGATATACACAGACTAACTATTTGTAGTCGTGCTCCAAGATGTCACAGACTTTCTAGTACTTGTTATTTTCCTAATCTATTTAGTCTGTCATTTTTTTTTTCGTTTTTTCGCTACCCTCTTACAGTTGTGACAGCATTGACACATTTTTTCCAATTCTTTATTTTTTACGCCCTTATACTTGAATGAAAATAGGACTTTAAGAATATCATAGAATGAAACCAATTTTTATATGCAAATTTTCATTGAAAATTTTGTAGCAGGTTTTGAATTAAAACTCGTTTAAGTGTTCCAAAAATGGAAAATTTTGAGTTTGTTCAAAACAAGTTTGGAGTTTTCGAGAAACTTTATTGAAAAAAAATTTGAAGCACTCACACTCACAAATGCAGTAAGATATTAAAAAATGCCCGTAATATAAGTATCAATGATGCGAGAGACGAATAAAAAACTACACTTGTTGAAAATACATAAAAAAGGCGTTTGTCATTTATTAAGTTAATTTCCCACTATCCGTACAGATTGTTTAATGAAAGAATCTGAAGATGTTTAAAAAAAATTGGGTTTAATGTTTTTATAATATTGCTCATATTCAACTCGAAATTGCAGGAAAACAAATATTTTCAGAAAAAAATACATAACAAATATTAAAGAACTTATTGTTAAGACTTAATTTAATATCAAGAAGAAATCTCCCTCTTCAAAACTAGTTTTAGAAAGGCGCCGAAATATTTCGCACTTTGACAATTTTGGAAAATACAGAGGTAACAGTGAAAATCGGACCTATGCAATCAAAAGTGATTTCACACTATTCTTACAAGTATTTTTTAAAAAAAGCACTTTCGAACCGTTTTCGAGAAAATTTTGAAAATGTCTGAGGAATCTGATATATTACCCCAGAATTTAAAGACTTTTTTTCAAAATTGCAGGGCTTGGAATAGCGCCTGTTTGCTTGGAGTTCAGACCAGGGATGTCCAACTTGTAAGGCCTTAAGCGCCACAGCTAAAACTTTTAATATTGCGGGCCATATTTTTATTTCTAGTGACCCCGTATTGTTGATAGAGCATTTTGCTCTACTTCTCGAAACGGGTGGGTGGGTGAGGAACCATATGTGATATCAGGCTCTACCAGGCATAACGCAGTGAAACACTTTGGAACGATTTTGAATTTCTGAATTTACTAAAAAATTCCTTCAATCTAAACCCAACCTATTTTTACATTAGGGGGTCGTTGGCCCTGGCAGGACACGTTCGCTAGGCGCAATATTCTCGCCAACCTTTCGCGGGCCACAATAAATAGAACCGCGGGCCACAATAAATAGAACCGCGGGCCTCATGCGGCCCTGGACAGCCCTCGTTTAGACACTATTGTTGACGCACGGACGTTTTGAAAAAAACAGAAGCATCCGAAACATTTCTCTTGAAATCGATGTACCGCAGCATTACATACCTCTAAATACGTTTGTTGGAAAGAAGAAAGGAAATAAGGAAAGGAGGATATGAGAAAATGAGGAAATACGGAAATAAGAATAGAAATAAGTAATGCGCCACAGAGCAAATGTAGAGCCCCATTTACAGAAGCCGAATGACTGTTCCTCAGATTGATTCCAGGATTGAATGTAAAAAAAATATACTACTGAATGCTGAGAAGTTTATGAATTTGGAATAACTGAATTTTAATGTTTCTGCGATATATGCTTTGCACGATAAAGTGTTTATAATATTTTTTTTCCGGTAGCCGATAGAAATTTCGGAATACCGTTTGCACGACTTCCCAGAAAATATAAAAATACGCAATAAATATTCTGTTGGTGTTTCTTCATTCAATAGGTGATTTCGACGTTAAATTTGCAAGAGAATTTGTTTATGAAATAATATGTAAACCAATCCAAATCTAGAAACAAGTGTTTCACTGATGTATTTAGAATAAAATGGAAAACTGAAAAATCGAAAAACAATCTCTATCCACCACCAATCCACTGCAATGCGAGCGTTGAGGTCGCACGTGCGCTCCCACCCCTGTTACGAACTTCTAGCGTATGTAGCGGAGAACTAAGCGATACATTGGAAAATGACTTGAAGAGTACAAATTACTTGTTGTAACTGCGAAAAGATTGAGTGCCAAAAAATGGGAGTTGTCATGATATGCTAATTTCTTATAAACATTTCCATATCTCGGAAACGAGATGCAATAGCGCCGGATTTGATTGTTGAATTTCGGAACCTTGTTTAAAGACAATTAAGATGACAAAATAAAAAAGAATTGAAAACTTTTCAAATTGATAAACAAATTCCAATTTTTTGCAATTCTAAAGTGAGAATGGTTACCTTAGTCCCAGAACACACAAACTTCGAATTAACAATTTTTTGTAGAAATTAACAATTTTATGTAAACAATTCCGAAAATTGGACTGAGCCGCACATGGACGCGATCAATTTTTGATTCCGAAAGTGAACCTACGAATACAGCATTGCTACTCTCTGAGATGGGTGTTTAAGGTAGGGACATAACCAATCTAGAGCAATACCACGAATTCCATACGATGGTAATTTTGAAAGAGAATTGTTGCGATGGCGCCAAAATCTTTTGAAAGGTATACAAATATTCCAATAGTTGCTTCATATTGGCCCATGGATAAAGCGATATTATCTGTAAGAAAAGGAAATAGGACTGTTTCTATAGATTTTGATTTTCTAAATCCATGTTGCTTTCTGAAAATTCTTCGTATGTACTGAGAAAAGTTTCCATTCGTAAGTAAAGAATAGTTTTCTTTGATATTTTGAAAAAGCAATTGACAATAGGTAAATTGGCCGTAGAGCGGCTTATCTTAGCAGTTATGAAAATGTATGGAAACGTTCCGGTGCATAACGATGCATTAAATATGCGAGTTAACGGGTGCAGGCGCACAAGACTCAGACAATACGGAATTCATCTAAACCGGCTGAATACTTATTTTTTAGTTCACAGATTATTTTGAGAATTGCATAGGAAGACGATTCGGAAACAATCATGGTTTCGAAATTCTTTGTGGAAACGTCTGAGGTTGAATTTCGTGACTTACGATCCCTAGCAAGATCAGTTGCAATTCTTGAAAAGTATTGGTTGAAAAGGCTAGCCACTGTGCCGGATCGTCCACTTCTCTATCAATATCTTTTAAAACAGCATTCTGTAAAACGTTTCTAGATGATGTGATCGTATTTTTTCTCTATTCCACATTGTTTGTTTCATTATTTGAGATTAAAATATTCTGATCATGTTTCATGAAATCATGAAGCGTTTTTCTCTTTTCGTAAAAGCAAAACACGTATTAAACTGAAATGAAAATGTAGATAAAAATGAATTATATTTATGGTTTGTATCAACAGTATTGTAAACCGCATCCCATGATTCCGCAAGTAGAGTATAAATAATTATATACTACTTTTAATGAATAACCTACACATACAAGTATTATTTATTGCGTAGTGTTCCCATTTCTTGAAATTGAAAGAATTTGTACATCGTGGTCATTGTATACCAATTCTTTCGTTTCAATTTAATTTCAAGGAGTGGTTTTGTTAATTACACTGGTCTACAAAAAAACCTTTTTTCCCTTTAACAAGGACAAAACAGTTTCCATTTCTATTTCTATTTTGCCTCTCAATTCAGATCTAATATCAGAATTTCTGTATCGAGCTCAGTTTTCATGTGATGATGGTTTTTATAATTGCGTATGTCTCCCTATGTGATATTTGTATTTCAGTCATTCCATTTGTTACGGACGTTACACTTTGACATCTTTGTATTCATATACTTTTCAAGGAAAATTTAGTATATTTATTTAACAAAATATATTGGTATAATAAAGAAATGACTTCATTTATCATATTTTCTATTATTTTCTTTCATTAATTTCAAAGATATTAAAAGAATAGTATTGTTACGGACATTACAAAATTTGGAAAATCTTAAAAAGCCTGTTGAGTTATTTAAGCCAAATTCAGGTCTCCTACTCCATCAAATTAAATACAAGTATTTTGAGATTTTTCACTATGTTTTGAGAAGTTGGTGTTCACATATTATTTAGCAGATAATGAAATTAATTTTTTTAAATGTTTATATTGTTACGGACGTTACACCATAATTTTTTACGGATGTTACACATGGCAACTCAAAGCAACATATCACATAAATTTATCTAAACACTAAATTATATTAATTATACGTAATTACTGTAATTTCATATTTTTTCTTAAGAAAACCATTTGTAATTCCTTTCATTATGAGTTATTAGTAAAGTTTGCCAAAAATATTTCTCATCAAATCTCTCAAAATGATGGAAGTTCCAACTCGAAGGTAGTTCTTTCTCTGATTCCCATATCATGTTTAGAAAAAATCGTGTACCTTCATCACTTTTTGACAATTTAATGTCGTAATAACACGTTTCGCGTTTATTTTTTGCGCAAGGCTCACTTTTGGTAACATAACTTATCTCGAGAATTGATGTTTGGTTTAATGAAAATTCACAAATGTAGATATAGCTTGATTCGGGGTATCGGTGAAACTTTACATGGTCAGGGCGGAACTGGTGAAACATTTAACGAGGAATTTTATTTTTATGTTTTTTCATGTGCGTGGCTTCCGATACAGTCAAAATAGGGGTTATGCATTCGAGCTTCCTGTCCTGTACTTTAACACATACATATTCCTTTCACCTGGCTTACTCCATCTGATTCAAAGTATACAAAATTAAAAATTATTAGTCTAAAAACATCCTACGATCAACCATGTTACAAGAAATATTAACTGATCGGGCAATGATGGCAATTGAAAGTGAAATATGCAACAATATTTATTTAGAGTGTGTCATGAAAAAATTGCAAATTTTCTAGTTTGAAAGTTTGAAAAGTGCCTTATTTTACATTGTACCTAGATATTATTTCGCAAGGCTGCGACTCTGCTGGTAGGCCTTAGTTTGTAAAGAGCTGTTGTACCAAAGTACATAAGTACCTACATACATAGATATTTATTATTTAATAAATCTATAATAACTCTTTAATAAATACTGTTATAAACAACGAAAGGTTTCTACTATTAAATGTCATTAAAGTATTTCTTTTGAAAGCGGCAAACCGGTGCGCGACGGCCCTGAGATTTGATATCTCTTCCCCTGGCTTCTGAATGTTCGTCATTATAGCATTCATCATTCACTGTCACGTTCTCAAGAGGTAGTGGGTAGCGGTAGAGACAGTTCTTCACTGTGACACACAGGCCTTAGAGCAGATGGTAAATTAGGATACTACGAAGTCTTATTGGTTTTTGCTGTGATTTCAACTATTTGCGACAAGCAGAAATGATACTGTTGTGTGATCTGTTGGTTCCCTCCAAATCATGGAAACAGCAAAGGGCGTGTGTCATGAACGTTTTATCCAGCATGTCAGGAGTCTAACACACAACACACAGCACACAGCACACATGGGAGGCCCATTTCTTGACCTGGTCGCCTGCCTTACACTTGACATGAAGTTCATAACACTTCCTTACCAGAGGATTAAGGTTCAGGTTTCGCGATTTCAGAGCTAATTCTCCGCAGATATAACATCGCGTATTTGAGCTTTTTACACAGTTACGAGACATTTATTCTTCTGAGTTACTACAAACCACAAGCCTTTACGAACCTATAACTACAGTCACATTCAAGCCGCATTCCACGCTGTCAGCTCTCTCAATACTGGGGCGCAACAGGCAAGAAACACTCAGCGATTCTCTCTGTTCGAGCACGACTTATCAGCAATGTTGCGAACCCTTTTTCAAATTCTAAAGGTAAATTTTCTGAATTCAGTGTCATGTATAGGAATTTTTTGTACACATTTAAGTTGCTCTTGAACAATTACATCTGCAGAATTATTCAGTGAAGCTACACCAAATTAAACAATATGTAGTGTTTTCAAGCATTTCCGTAAATAGAGCAAGATTGTAACAGGAAACCTCAGCGCGATAAGCGAACCCTTTTTTCATATTCGAATTCAGCATCAAACTCTAAGCTAAGAAAACCATTCATATTCTTTGTTGCTGTTGACGAGTGTTATTTGATTGATTGCCTTACTTGAAATCAGTGTGACCGTTGTAGGTTATGTAATTGTAATACCTAAACTGAAGGAATTAAATTGAGAAACTGTTCTTTCTCGCAAGAATCGACCAGAATCTTAGTAACATAAAGTACCGGATTCTTACTAACATATCTCATTTTACAGATCGCTTTCCGTCTGCCGTGCGCTATTTGGTTGAAAAACATTTTTCATAAATACGATATTTTAGCTCATTTTCGTATGAACATTTTATTTATGAAAAAAATATTACAAAATTTGTACACATGAATGCAATCTTTATTAAATATTTGGGGGTAAAATTGTTAATATTTACAAAAAATGTATTAAAGTATCGTAATTGGAAAACATGCTTTTTAATAAAAATGTTGAATATCTGGTAATACGGTCTGATAGATACTGTTATTTCCTAACGCCAAAAAAACATTTAAATTATATGGCGTCCTGGGGAGATGAACAATGAGGGCATGTGTTCTTGAGCACCAGAATCCCATTCTCTCTTTTTTGCAAGATTTATTTGGATTGTCCCTGAATGTAGCAACGTTTTTTCGCAGTATTTGTTTGTACAAGCCTATAGAAAGTACCGTACTTAATATACTAAGATTGGAAGGAGGACGGAATTATATGTTCATTATCCTACAGCCAGTACTCGTGCAACAATCTCTTAAATGGTATTTTGGAGTTCAAAAAATATATTAATAGATGATGCATGTTGTCACCAGGACTCGACAGAGAAAACAAATTGTTTACCCGGATATTTCGAATTCTTTAGACTATTATGTCTTAAAGATTTCAGGAAGTTTCAGAAAAATAAACCCAAAAAGTCCGAAAAATATTACATTATATTTCGTTTCTATACTACCATGCATTGCATTTGTTTACATCAAATTACTTTGCGAACTATTTTATATTTACAGCTCACGTGGTACACTTCTAATCTACGTTACCTCTAATGCATATTCGAGTATTCGTAAAGCTTAAATAAAAAAAACATTAGCTGTATTTATAGTGATAGCGGTTATAAATCTCTTGACATATCATTCTACCTTTGATGCTATGTGTATTAAATGAATTGCGTTGTTCTAAAATACATACTTAAATGTCACGTGTTTTAGAATTCAGTCTATCAGGGCTATTACGAACTGGAGGGCAGTCTGCAACTTCGTTGTGCGTCGTTTGAATGAATACGAGAAAAATGACGTTTGTGATGTTTGTTGCAGGTGACTTCCAGCCCAAGAGGGCTTAACCCTAACGCCGAAGTTTTCGAGAGCAAATTCTTCGGTGCGGGGACTGATGGTCCCAGTGCTTGGGAAGCTGTTGACCGCGAGTACACGCTTGCGGAACCGAATTATTTCAGAGGTAAAGTGCGGTTGTGACCGAAATGATCTTGTATCTCGCCAATTCATAGAGCCTCGCATGATTAACTCCGTTTATACCATCTTCTCCAGCATACGGGATATACTTTTCTACATAATGCCAAAACCGTCTTTTTTTCGGGAGGAAGACTGGGCCTCGCGAAATACTTATAGAGCCCAGTTATGAGAAGAGGAGGTTCGTAGAGGGGAATGTGGCTGGAAGCCCACAGAGGGGGAAGGGAACACTGAAAAGTAAAGAGGGGTAAGGGGAGGATGTGGCCTCGGCTATGCCGCAGGTATTTTACAGGGTTAAATTGGAACCTAGCTCTTTGGGGAGCCTGGTTCACAACGTCACTGAAAACGATGAACTCTAAAAGTCGAGATTAGACGTAGTTGTAAAATGAGAGTAATTAATATATTGGCAGTTTTGAAAGCTTTTCTGAAAAAGAACCGCGAACTTAATTACTGGAGACTGAAATGGAAGGGAACACTTTTTCAAACGTTCGATACCAATGTATATGGAATCGGCAACAGATTAATATTTTTAAAACTGCAAAATATGCACGCTTGCCCTGTGAATTACTGATGTGTCTTGACCCGAAAGTTTGTTTTGGTTGGAAGGGTCTTGAATTTAGGTCAATACAAATGTTAATATAAAAGTTGCTCTCGTGGCTCAGTACGAAAGTCGCTTGTCACCACTGAGGTTCCGGGTTCGATTCCCGTAGAATCCCCGTAGAACCTCATGTGAAATTTGTTACGACAAAATGAGTTCGCCTGCTTCACAGGGGCTAGTCCAACCCCTGTGAAGCGTCCTAAACCTATCTCCTATCCCTATTCCTTCCCAATTCGATCGATGGGTAGATGACGCGAGCGCGAAGACGCTACCTGTCGGCGACTCCCTGACTTGACAGCAACTGACGTGACTACGATTGCGCTGTGGTCCCTAGAGGGTGCAAACTCCAATAATTGTAAATGTTAACGGAGGATTACTTCATAGTGTGCTCAGCGCTCATTAAGGAATCAGACGCGTTACGCCTATACAGACGCAACTTTTTTAAATATCTAAATGCTTTCGTTTTACCTGTGTTTTTAGCCTTCATCAGAGCTTCACTAAGATATAATGTAAATTGAATTGCTATTTATATATTTTACATGCGATGAGTTTTATAAAACATATTGTAATTTTAATTTTAAAATGTACTTGCTTACGAAAAGTATGGTAAACCCACACCACCTACTGGCATGCTACTTATTTTTTTAATATGGTCATTCAAAATATAATTAAATATAATTCACACAAGGAAAGACGATTAAAAGCAATCAACATAACAGCAAATTTTTAACAATTTTGTATGGTTACTGTCGCCAACAACAAAATAACCAATCAATTAATTAGTGGTGATTTGATTTTCCATTAGTGATTTGATCTCTTGCCTTCTCTGATTTAAGTGCGTGCGTGTAGATATTTTTGCTGTAACATTTAAATTGAAATAGTGGAATAAAATGAAAACTGTGTTTTTTGCAAGATTCGCTCCGAAAAATTGCTTCAAAAACTCCACATAGAACAATGGATTCAAAAGAGCGATTATTAATTTTGTCAGTTACTCTAGGTTTTTTTCTTAACACGTGCAGTAATCAATACTTCTTTGTTGGAGGCCTATAGACTCAAGTAAAGATCATTGTGATCTTTGTATCACATAAGACTTATTTCAAAAACCCCTTTCAACTTAATATTCAATAAATTCTGCCAAATAGAAAATAGCAGTATAATTTGCATAGTAAATGCACGAACTTCCACTTGCGGGGCTCTTATTTGATTCACTCTTTGCAAAAGGCACTGCAAAGATCAAAGCTAAATATTTGTAAAGTGTGCTTAGTTTATTATCACATAGGCATTGTTCTCTAAAAAACAAAAACCATATCATCAATTTAGATCATTCTAATGCTTCCTCGATGAACAAACTTTTATTTGCAAGAGATTGAACATTATGATGCAGTATGTGAATTTTACACGTACCTTTACAAATATATTTGTCTCTGACTGTAGTGACTAAACATTTAATAAATTTTTAGCCTTTAGTGCGTGGTCGAAGAAACTAGCCTGTTCCAGTAGTGACGATGAGACAAGTGAAATAGGAGTAGAGGAATAACAAGGAATAGGTCAACTCGGGTAAAAAAGAAATAGGTACAGTATGTAGGTCCGAAAGAGGTGGGAGGATGAAAGAGAACTAGGAGATGGAGATGAGGACTAGTCTTAAGCAGAACACCGCCGATGATGTGTTTTGCGAGCTCGCTACCGAGTATAGGTTTTCCGGAATCGTTAAGGTGAAAACCATGCCAGATGAAGTGTTTTACTGCCCATTTTGACGGTGATTTCCCTTTTCTATTTTTGAATACATATTTATGTTCGTGGGAAACATTGTAGTCTTAATTTTTTACTATAATTTAGAGATTTAGTGTCTGTTTTATAGGTGATGTAGTCAAGCAAACACTAGGAGATTTATTCGCATAATTTCAATACTTTTAGAAGAAATGTACACAAACATTATTGAAATTTAGAGAGAAGATTTAATTTTGTTCAGAGCAGAAAAGTAATCAATTAATGCCTAGTCTTCGATGTTCGATGATCTGTTGAAGTTGGAACGGCGTAAACAATTGAAGGCGGAAGCTCACAGCGAGCACTGATGTCAACTTTCCAAACATCTTCACTGGCGCTAATAGAAAAACTATTTTCTGTTGAAGAGAACTTCTGTCCGTGAACTTCTCCAAAAAATCTATAGAAAGGACCGAAGCACGTGAAGATACATCACAGGAGGTACATCAAACTCCTAAGAAAGTTAGAACGTAAATGATTGTGAAAGTTGCAAAGGCATGACTGATTCTCCAGAGATTGGCATTTCATCATAAAATGAAGTGGCCGATTTCGAAACTAACACCCCCTCTTTACCCATATTTCTTCAATCCATCGTTCAAGAAAAGTTGCGCGAGTAATATCTGCCCCAAAACTGCTAGTATTAACCCAATGAAAAATGTTAACGTCGAGTTATCCCGAGTACAACAAAAAATGTAATCTTCTTTTGGAGAGACGTTCAGTTATATGTAATTTGAGTAGAAGCCAATCTAAAGGGAGCAATGTTAATAAGTACTGGCAATAGCAAGCAAATATAAAACGATTGAATTTTTGTTTTACAACCTTATGTACGTCATTGTAAAGAAGTTATTAATTTAATATTTGTGCGAAATATTAATTATCTCTGCAGCAATGAATGTCTGTCTTATATACCATTGTTCCAACAATGTAGTAGTCTCCTTTAACACACAACGTGAACATTTCGTTCTTGAATATTGCTAGTTGACTTGGTGTCATGTACATTTTAACTGATGCGATGTATATGCGTCAAAGTTAAAAAATTGTTCAATGGCCATAAACTTAAGTTAGATATCTTTCGACATGGAAATACAAAGTCCTTGCACAGCTGATCATGTGGTATAGGCATATAAAATGTGCCCACTAGAGCCATATACTTGCCTGGGAAACCCAGCGCTCCTGCTGGGAAAGGCCAACTCCCCCCAACTCCGCTCTCATCCCCCCTCCCCCCCAAAAAAACAATATCAGCAGCAGAAAGGTGTATTCACGTCCAAGCCGTGGCGGAGAAAGTAAGCACAAGGCTTGCTCGAAATATCAAAGTCTGGTTGCTTTTTAGAAAACATTTGTTGAATTCTTTCTCTATTACTTAGTACTTTTTTCATGTTTAATTTATTTTTAGTTACTGCCTTTTATTACCATTTTTGCCAATGGCAGGAATGTTCGAATGGCAAATTTTTCCCCATTTTTTATGTATTTTTCTGTATGATTGTTATTTACTTTGTCGTTAATTAATTATTATACCAGTAATGTGATGTAATAATTATAACAAATATCTAGTCCATCTCTTGAAGAAAAATATCGCCTTAGATTTAGTACTTGTACATTACATCTCTTTTTGTTCCTAAGCAAGCGGTCATCTCTTTTTGTTCTTAAACTGAATGTACGAAGTTAATGCAATTTTTTGCTATTAAATATACGCGATTACGGAATTGAAATGCTTTCGATTCAAAATGTTTAATTTTAATCTCGATTGTTTAGTTCAATTGAGGAGTAGAAAACAATTGGTGTAAGTCCAAAAACATGTTATTGAGAAAAATGCACTTTTTTTTATTTAAGGTCGCATCAACTACTAGATCATTAGCGACCACTATTGCGTGTAAGGGTATGGTAACTATGATGATAGGGGTGTGAAAGGACGAACACTATACAAACATGCTCGAGGCGGGACTCGAACCCGAGATCCTTCGGTCCGAGATCGCTACTACCTTAGCGATCTCGACCATCCGGACCAAAAATACACTTTTGTAAAACAGAAATAAAAATCTTGCCCGAGGTGAGCAAATATATTATTGAAAAAATCAGATATATTGCGAACTATCACACACATTGGTTAGACAATTTATTAAACATATATTTGTATAAATTGAATAACTTTACACTAAACTGGACTTGCAAAGTTTCTTCTCTAAATATGTAAACTTCAGACAGCCGGAAGAAATTCATGTTTAAACTACAGCGTGCGTAACATTCGTGTCCTAAACTGGTTCAGTATCAACTTTTTCTCTTCCCCCTCTACATCAATTACGTAAATGATTTTTTCTGAGCTAGTATTAACCCTTACAGAAAATGTTTTAAAATAAACATGTCAACTTGGAATAATAAATGATAATAAATCCATCATAACCTTCGTTTTCTGGTCTTAAACGGAATGCTATTTTTCTTCTTTGTCAACTGCAAGAAAACTCCATACATTATTGGATTTAAATCGGCAATCTATAATTATGTCAAATTTATGATCTTATTATGCCTACACAATTTTAAAGGCCTTCGGTCGACTTGATGGCTTTTATTTATCACAGACACTTAGAATGGTTTCTGTTAATCAGTTTTCACTACGTTAATGATATCATCGAACAGAATTTTACATTCCAATTATATTTTCTATTAAGTTAAAGTAAAATTAGACTCATCTGAAAGTTATGAATACCAAGGCACAAGAAATGTGTGATCAATCACTTTGTTTTATTTTGAAAGTACACATACTTCAACAGAGTTGGAGCCATGTTAAGGTTTTGTCTCCCACAGCAATCAGAATACAAAATAATTCTTGTAAGTTTCTTTTCGTAATCTGTAAAGCATCTTGAAACGCAGTTCTTGAAACGCAGTTCTTGAAACGCAGTTCTTGAAACGCAGTTCTTGAAACGCAGTTCTTGAAACGCAGTTCTTGAAACGCAGTTCTTGAAACGCAGTTCTTGAAACGCAGTTCTTGAAACGCAGTTCTTGAAACGCAGTTCTTGAAACGCAGTTCTTGAAACGCAGTTCTTGAAACGCAGTTCTTGAAACGCAGTTCTTGAAACGCAGTTCTTGAAACGCAGTTCTTGAAACGCAGTTCTTGAAACGCAGTTCTTGAAACGCAGTTCTTGAAACGCAGTTCTTGAAACGCAGTTCTTGAAACGCAGTTCTTGAAACGCAGTTCTTGAAACGCAGTTCTTGAAACGCAGTTCTTGAAACGCAGTTCTTGAAACGCAGTTCTTGAAACGCAGTTCTTGAAACGCAGTTCTTGAAACGCAGTTCTTGAAACGCAGTTCTTGAAACGCAGTTCTTGAAACGCAGTTCTTGAAACGCAGTTCTTGAAACGCAGTTCTTGAAACGCAGTTCTTGAAACGCAGTTCTTGAAACGCAGTTCTTGAAACGCAGTTCTTGAAACGCAGTTCTTGAAACGCAGTTCTTGAAACGCAGTTCTTGAAACGCAGTTCTTGAAACGCAGTTCTTGAAACGCAGTTCTTGAAACGCAGTTCTTGAAACGCAGTTCTTGAAACGCAGTTCTTGAAACGCAGTTCTTGAAACGCAGTTCTTGAAACGCAGTTCTTGAAACGCAGTTCTTGAAACGCAGTTCTTGAAACGCAGTTCTTGAAACGCAGTTCTTGAAACGCAGTTCTTGAAACGCAGTTCTTGAAACGCAGTTCTTGAAACGCAGTTCTTGAAACGCAGTTCTTGAAACGCAGTTCTTGAAACGCAGTTCTTGAGTCTTCGGTTTTATCCCAGTTAAATATAGTGACGTCATTGATACCGTGTACACGCACGAGTTTTCATATTAAAAAATATTTATTTACAAGAAAAACTCAACAAATATTTACAATGAATTTACACTTTACACCCTAGACTGATTGACCTGCCTGATCGCGGGAGCGATCCCAACTCGATTGATGATCGGTTTCAATTGTGGCACTCGCCACTCCTACATCTGAAGCGCGCACAAAGCCAAGCTTCCGTGACCGGATGTCACACTGGGACACAAAATCCGAACCGGCGTAGCAACCAACGATTTGCCTCTATCGCAGGAGCGATCTTA
Source organism: Gryllus longicercus (assembly GCA_038098605.1). Lineage (NCBI taxonomy): Eukaryota > Metazoa > Arthropoda > Insecta > Orthoptera > Gryllidae > Gryllus > Gryllus longicercus. The sequence goes on from JAZDUA010000365.1 coordinate 1,134,253, forward strand.
CCCGATCGACAATCGGTGCGAGTCGTGGCTCTCAACCACTCCTCACATCGGAAAACGCACATAGCATCGCTCCCACGTGACCGCAGTCACCCAAGATCAAAAAAAGTCCCCACAGGCTTGTCAACACGTGACTTGCCTCGCGAGCCTTGCTCGCCGCTGCACCGTTGTGGCGCCAAGTTTGTGCATCTGCACGAGGTTATCCCACTGTGTCCAGAACCCATCCACTGGCTCTGTGCACTCCCTTATATACTCGAGGATCACGTGACATACGTCACGTGATCCTCGCACACTTCCTCGCCTCAGTTCGCCTCAGTTCGCCTCAGCGCACTTCTGCTTTCCCTGAGGTTTGGGTCTCCGTTCCCTAAGACCGGAGGACCCCAATGCCTCGTGTCTCCCTTTGCCACGTGCTTGCTTTTAGGAAAATCCCTTCTCTCTCGCCTGTCGCGAGGCGGTTTCCTGTTGCTAATCCCTTACCACGCGTCCCCAAATAGCTGCTACGAGGTTCACTCGCTGGTACGTTACAATATGACAATTGGTAGTATTGGAGTGGTATAGAAGATGGTACATATCTAAATTTCCCTTATAAGATAGATTTTGTTGATTTTGCAAATAGCAAAGATGTATTCAATTCAATGCCATCACTTAACATGGCCCATCAGCTACTTATTGTCTGTGACTTTCTCTGCCCCTCACGTGGACAGTTTCTCTGAATTTCATTCTCACTTCATGTCGTTGTTATTAATACCCGTTTTCAAATTCATGATTCATTACAGTACGATCACAAAACTGCATATGAACTTATCTTCTTGCTGCTGAGAAAAGTCACAAATTACAAACAAATAGTCAATTTCTGTACCCTGTGAGGTATCAAATGCACCATCGATTTACCTCAGTACGGTTCTGAAAAAAAATATAGCATTCTCTAAACTACTATGAAGCTCTCTAAAAGACAATTTAAAGCTATTTCTATCCTCCACGTCTCAAATACGAGTTAGATAGTTTTTGTAAATGGATCATTTCTTCCTTTAGTGAGGAAAGGGGTATTAATATACTCGTAACTAAGTTTAGAGCAATAACTGTTAGCTGACTTCTTAAAAAGACCGTTATCGGCCAGGTATGGAGAGACTTTGTCTCGTTCTGGAGCAATTTTTTCAACCCTTCCTTCTAAACCCCGCGTTAGTTGCTCTGGACGCAGTTGCCCGCCAACTCTAGGAAGTTATATAACCTTGCCTGCAATCTTGACATAAGTGATAAAACACCAACGAAGTAGTGCGACTCCTTTAAAAAAGTTATTTCCTCTGCTATGCTTTCTATTGTTATGTTCTATTGTAACATTACCTGCATAAAACGTATGCATCTAATACCTATTTCATCCACAATTTGTCTAGACACAGAATGAACTTGGCCTTCGAGAGATGGAAGTAACGAATTTCATGCGCCAAGAAGCAGTCCACCTGTCATTCCAACGTCACAATTGTGCTCAGCGGCAAGATGCCAAATGTTTAAATTTGCCAGTTCTGAAGTATTGTCAACCACAATTTGTTCGTTCATTACATATATGCATTTGATTTGTTTACACGTGTAAGTATTTACACAATGTTTCTATATGCAAGATGTGTTCGTTCGCCTATCCACCTCAAATATTTATATATTTTACATTTTGATATTCAAACCTCTTTTTTAAAAACGTTAGTTAATTCAAGTATCAGAATAGTTTCCATTATAAATCGTTGTAAAATGTTCATAACAGTTTGGGCACATCGCAAAGACCGAAAGTACAAAATGCTTTCTGAATTGTGTGCCAATCTACACATCCCAATTCCTTGTAAATGTAAATAAAATATACAGTACATTTCAAGAAAGACTAACATGTTCAATGCTATATCGGAAACCGGTGCGAGAAGTTGCTGTAAATGTTCTAAGTATGAATCAACATTCCTCGATTTATTTAGTAGTGTTGTCGTGGGCGTTGTGTAGCAATGTATTCAGTCAAATGCTTCATTACCACCCACGTAATGTGACCACTTCTCTCCGGAGGGAATTTATTTAGTATTCATCATCCATCATTGCGCTTACTTCTGCGCCGTCAGTAGAGGGAAATGGCTTATTCTGAATCACTTCTGGTCTAAAACCCGATTCTGAAATACACTCGTTGTAAATAATTTGTGATGTTGCCCCGGGAAGATCCAGTGTAAACATCCTGTGGAGTGTGTCACCGGAAGTGAGTATCCAGTGCCGAGTGGTTTGACGTCATAAGGTCGCTGAGCATCTAGTGACCGTCCGGTGTAGAGTGGTGTGAAGTCACAATGTCGGCGTGGAGAGAGGCCGTTGTGGTTGACCGTGACGTCGCACACAGCAGTGCCAAGCTGTCGCTCACTACCCACCCTTTAATGTCATCGATGAAGAACAATTCTTTTTCTTTCCCAAGGATGAGTAATGGTGCACCGCCACCGCACCTCTGTTATCAATAGGAAAGGAAGACGATAGCAATAGTTGACCACGAAGGCTTTTGGAAAATCAGTTCGTCTTAAAAGCGCTGACAATACTACGCATACCAAGCAACATTCATAACACAACAAAGTATAAAATACGTATGTTCATGTTCCAACTACCCTGCGAATTAGAAAACCGGAACCCACGTGATTGACGCTCAATAAATTGGTTAGTACACTACCACCACCGTACTCTCTGGCACTGCGGAAACATTCCATAGAGTTGTAGACGCGAAGCGATTAATAGAGCTGTTGACGGAAATGATAAAATTTATGATAAAGGAGGTTTAAAGTCGGGTTGGTTACGTCAGTACGTTCATTGTTATGTGGTCAACTTAGAAGTGTTATAATGTTCTAATGTATAATTGATCTATAATGAACTATATAAAACACGTGACGTGGCGCATTGTCTTATCACGGCTCGTAGAAAAATCTACACTCCACGTTTTCTCTTTAATGCATTGGCTGGCCACATAACGTCCAGACTTGATTGTCGAGGAAACCAATCCCGTACGTAATGACAGGCGATGCCTGCTTGAAAGCTTCCGTTTCCTGATAGCATCCCTTCCCTAAGCTTGTCAGATAGGATGTTGTGTATCAATTGTTGTTCGCACTGTCATGGCATGTATAAAACGCGACACATTTTATTTGATTATCATAGTTATCGACGCAGCCACATGGAACGAAACAAGAGAAGCAGCAACAGGAAACGTTAAATCGCAACCAACAGATAGAACTTATCATCAAAGTAGCTAAAAGACAACGACTTCAAGGCATCAACGAAGCCATCAAATAATACTACTCAACGCAGCCCAGCTCTCTCAGAACGCTCGACGATGTGTCTGTCGCACTTCTATGCCATTCATCAGCATCGAGAGACGTGGGTGCTATTTTCAAACGACTCCCCGAGGATGTTCAAAAAGTCCCCTGCATTCTCAAACTTCTGCCTAGCATCAAACATTACAATATTGGGCGCATACACATTGACGGACCGGCGTCATCGAAATGAGTGTGTGTGGCGTGTCGCCAAGGAATGAATGAACATGTATTGGGTAAACTGAATAATGATTGTTGGAAGTATCATCCAATTGTTCATGATGACCACCGCTTTCGTGTGTTTTCTTATGTGAACTTTTGGTGTGACGTGTGAACTTCATCTTCATCATGAATTCGAAGACAGATTCAACTCCACCTCATATCATAGAGACAAGATATAACATTCGAGATGGTACTATTTGTCCCATCTGTCATAATGATTACTTTCACTGTTGGGGAAAACAAACTGTAATTATACCTTTTTCAAAGATTGCATTGAAATTTGGTTAAAAATTGGGTAAAGTTGGGGTGCGGCTGGATCAAACATGTCCCGTGTGTCTTCTTGGTGCCCAAAACACCATGAAATGATGTAATGCCATCAAATGATGCATCGACATTAATAATAATATAATATATTTATTTTGGCCACAATTGGCGTCTTTGCCAGGTGGTAGCCCATTTATTACACTATACAAATTAAAATGAAGTGACATTAAATATAATGTATTACCTAGAACCGTGTATACCCCAGCATAGCAAGAAACCCTCCATTTCATGCGTACACATGTGAAACGCACTCTCTGTGCACACACCCAAACACGCACGTACCACATACACACACACGCGCACACACGCACGCACGCACACGCACGCACACACGCACACACACGCGCGCGCGCACACACGCGCGCGCGCACACACGCGCGCGCGCACACACGCGCGCGCGCACACACGCGCGCGCGCACACACGCGCGCGCGCGCACACATATATGTATATACACATGTGCACGTGCGCATACGCATATATACACACATACATATGTACACCCTAAAATATACTTACAACTAATTGATACCATCTAATTATATTCTATCGTATTCTATTGTATCTAATTTAATCTTAAATTTTATTTCATTTACTCTATTCACTTCTGCTACGTCTTGCTGCGCTGCACTCCACTACACTGCAACGCCCAGCCCCACACTCCACTACACTGCAACGCCCAGCCCCACACTCCACTATATTTTATTTTTTTTAAAAATTGGTAATGTCGCATATCACACTGAATTTCCCTGGAACTGCACTTCACTTCACTAAAAATAGCTAATAATTTGAAGAAAAGAAAAATAGAGAAGAAAAATAGTATTTGAGACTTCTTATGCGATTTTTAAAACACTTTACATCCTTGGGAAAGGGCTCCATGACTGTTGCAGGTATTTCGTTCCAATCCCTAATTGTGCGATTTACAAATGAATATTTACCGGTATCAGTTCGCTGCCGTTGAGTTTTTATTTTACATTTATGATCTTTTCTCCCTAAGCGTGCAGGACTGTCTAGTCTTCCACTTATTCCCTCCCACGCTGGAGATTTATTATACGCTTTAAACATACATCATCTTGCATTCTTCCTGCGGGTACTTAATGATTTGAAATGTGTTTGTGTCACGTTCCCTTGCAAATCCTCTATATATGATTTTCACTGCCCTTTTTTGGATCTTTTCTAATTCTTTTATTTGACCTAGTCTGTACGGATCCCAACAAGCTGAAGAGTATTCAAGAGTTGGCCTAACTAAAGATGTGTAAGCCAATTTTCTACTTTCCATGTTACCTTTCTTTAAAATCCTCTTGACAAAATTAAACGACTTCCAAGCTTTTCTTACTACATAATTTATATGTTCCCCCCATCCTAAGTCGCTACGCAAATTAATTCCTAAGTATTTACAGCTGATTACCTCGGGGATCAATGTGCCGTTCATAGAATTTAAGGGATTCTTACATATAGATTTTGTGAAACTGATAGTCTTACTTTTACTCGGCATTTATTTCCATTTTGTTTGATTTAGCCCATGTGTATATTTTATTTAGATCCTGTTGCAGTGCACGCTCATCTTCAGATGATTCTATTATTCGGTAAATGAAGCAATCGTCGGTAAAAAGACGCATTACTGAATCAATAGAAGTGGGTAGATCGTTGATAAATGCTATAAATAAGGGTCCTAAGACACTTCCCTGAGGAACTCCAGATAGAACTTGTCCAACTCGGACTTGCTGCGACCGCTCTCTCAAGAATTCATGAATCCACTTAACGACCCTAACGTCGATACCGGTATCTGCAATTTTCTTAAGTAAAATGTCATGTGCAACAAGATCGAACGCTTTAGAGAAGTCTATTACGATTGCATCCGTCCGTTTTCCACGGTCCAGTGCGTCAGCGATATCTTGACATGTAGAAATAGTTTGGCTCTCGCATGAAAATGATTTACGAAACCCATGTTGGCCTCCATACAGCCATCCTAATTTGCCCCATTCATTTCGCAAGTACTCAGCTATGAGATGTTCCATTTGCTTACAAATGACAGAAGTTAAACTCACAGGTCTATAGTTAGAGACGCAATGATGCAAGGAGATGAAGATTGAGGATTATGTTAGGAGTGTGATAACTTCTATTCACTCGTCTTTTAGTTGATGTTCTTCACACTGTGGGACGGTGGTTAAACGATGCTCTAAAATTACGCTACCCCTCATATACCCTCTCTGCAGAAATTACGGTGCGACATATTGAAGACTTTGACATGCACGATCTCGCTGGTCTCGACATTCTCTTTGTCAGGTTGGAAACTTCTTCTCTGAGATGGTGATGGTGAATTGAATTGAATTGGCCTTCTTTTACGTGGCGAGACTCGGACGATTAGGCCCGCTCTTCCGTCTGACCACGCAAATTTCGCTACGCTCCTTTCATCAACTAGCAGAGAAAGGAGGTATTTCTTGGGCGAGAAACAGGCGATTTGAATTTAGCGCTGAGGCGTCATTTAGGTTTGCTTGAGGATCTTTTACATGCAAGTAAATCTACTAACATGGGACAGCCGGCTTTACTTCCACTCCGAAGGAAGGCATACGAAGGACTTTTTCGCCCTTAAAAATCCACGGCTTCGATCGGGTTTGAACCCGCCAGATGTACAACAGTCCGAAACGCTAACCGTTACACCATCGCCGCCGCAAATGGTGCCGCCGCCGTGATGTTGGTGGAAGGATGGAAAAGTGATGTGTGGTGGGGTCTCCGCCATAACACGCAATGTGGCAGCTGCGGCGTCAACAGTTCAGACAAGTGCTCGGGTCATGTGTGACGTTGAGTATTCCACGGAGGAGGAAGTGTACGATGATATACGGGAAGAAGAAACTGCGTAACGATACCAATCCCGAAGACGGACAAGATGCTGCCATCAAGACTGTGGACGCATGCTTCGACCAACCGCGAGAATTAGCATCCGCGACAATGCCGAAGATCATCATTTTTAAGGAAAACGACTAGCCTGCGTTGCCTGCACCGTTGGGGAAGATGACTCTGTCAATCTCAAAACATTACGTTGTCTTCTGAACGAAAGAAGATAGAACGAGGACCCCGTAAATATATTCAATCGGAGACACTCCGGTTCACGGTGCCGCTCGAGCACCTGAAGATTATGGAAGTTGTCGAAGGTGACGCTGTCGTCCAAGTCGTTAGAATTCGCCATCTAATTGGTCTGTCGTCAACTGATTAGTGTCTCGCTAACAGACCGTTGCCACTACTTCGCGAAACACTGGGTGACGGATGGGCAATCGGTCGTCTCAATATACAGTGTACATTTTATCTTTCGCGTACGAAAATGACTCGCCGCTTGCCTCGGCGAGCGATCTCCTCGGTGCCCCGGGGACTTGTTAAAATGTCTCCATTCATCCGACGCGTTCGTCATTCAGCGCGACCGGCCGATACACCTGTGTCCCGAGAGCGTTGAACTGGGCATAATACAATTTTCTTCGGAGCAGAGATTTCTGTAGGACACCTTGCTTCGTCTCAAGTCTACGAGTAAGTGCCGCAAGAGGTTTTTAAGAAATTTCCGGGCATGAATGTTACACGTCTGTCGACAATTTTGAAGCCCATGAAGAAACTTCGCACCAAAGGGATTTTAATTGATAATCAGAAGCGTCAAAAGCGCCATGTCCTGACAGAAGAGAAGGCAAATAAAATCTCAGGTGCTCAATCGCAAAAGCAACGTGTGAACAATATCAAAGTCTTTGAGGCGTCTTGCATAATAGGCACTTGTATCCAAGAGATCTGTGAGAACTGCCACTAAACATTTAAAGTTCCTGCCATACAAGACCGCAGTTGTTCATGTGTTGCAGTATCGTGATTCAGAAGCCCGAGTACGCTTTCGGAATATTTTTTCCGAGCGGTGATCTGATCCTGATTTGACGATTTTTCTGATGAAGCGTGGCTAATCTGGGTTGATACGCCAGCAGCCAAAACTATTGGTGTGCAGCAAATCCTTAACTGCTTCTCGAAGAACTTCACGACGTAAAGATCGGTGTATGGTGTGCGTTGAGTTCCACAAGAATTATAGAATATTTTTCGACGCCATATCTACTACTGATGTTTATAAAAATCAAATATTGTAATTATTTTGCAAACAATTGACACTAGAAGAAAGGCTCTATGGGTACTTTCAACTTGATTCGACAACTGCTCGCACTGTTGTTCGACTCATGAACTTTTTAAATACTTTTTATGGTGATAATTAGTTGTGGGTTAGAGCCTTCTAGATCACTTGATCTGTTTTTTTCCCTTTGGGGCTATTTGAAAGATCAAGTGTAAGCAGAAAAACGCATTCGGAGGAGAGCTTCGGCGCTCTATTGAAGGGAAAAACGCAGCAATCCCTCGAGACTTCAAAGGGTAAAAAATATTAGGTCTGGAGGTGCCAAGGATGCATTCGAGCTGAAAGATACCACTTTCAACATCTCCTTTAAGGTAGGTTAAGTACAGCGATAGTTTCCGTATGTCAGCACGGGAAACAAGTCAACGCTTCACTGGGCGAGCGAGCCCTCGACAACCCGGGCGACGTGGTCCCATATCTTTGGCAAACAATAAAATGTACACCTTGTATTTCACGATATTGCATAGCATTGTATAACAGTTTCATCTACCATGAGGTGGCTCAGGACATGAAGACATTTTAGACGTCTGTCGATTTGTTGGTATGAACGACCCACAAAATATGTATTCTGATTTCACAATATATTAGAGGAACTATTTTTGATATACGTAGGAACAAGGTTTATTCAGCTTTTCAGTACCAGGGCCCGGTAATCACTTTTTCTGTCGAAAAACCGCAGTTTCAACCACGCGAGATTACAATGCCTTCTTCCCACGAAATAAAAGTGAAAAAGAAAAAAGGATGAAACAACTAATACTGAACAAAAAATCTTAAAAATAACTTAAATGTTTATAGTCCGCAACTTTTTGAACTCGTTCATTGTGGACATTAGGCCAGATGTGTGCTTATGCGTAAGTAGTGAGCCATGTAATCAATTTCTAGCAGGCATTTGGCCATGTCCGTCTAATATATGGCTAACTATCCACACGAAACCAAACTATTTGATATCAATTGTAATACAGAAATTTGAAATAAATTTTGTCGGATAATATAAATTCGATTTCGAATCGCCGATTTCTCGGCCTGAAAATTCATATAATCGTTGAACAACACTAATATATTTTGGAGGAATGTTTCTCCAATTTCTTCGTGACCGTGAGTCCCGGAGTAACATATTACAATATTTCATTTTAACACATTTAAGAATAAATTCGAAAATAATTTAAAGGAAATTTGCCCGTTTCACCCATTTACAAACGCTATTTAACTTGCCCTAATTTTACTTGATTCGGATTAACTCGGTTCGCTACCGGAAGCTGACACTTGTATTGCTTTAAATGCTCCACCCAAATAATATGACAAAGAACTTGAGGCAGATATTAAATGGACCTATGGGAACGTAAAGCAGTTTCTTGAATGGCCTATCTTTCTTGACTTTGTTTCCACACTCCCCTGAAGTTGTATGACTCGAAGTGAATTAAATCAAAGGACATCTTTACCACAGATTGTCCTCGAGATGCTGATAAGTGGGAATTTCACTACCTCTCCTGAATAAACGAGTGGTACTAGAACACTACATACCCTGGTGTTTGTGACAATTGCAAACTCCAAGGATACATACTAACCCAAAAAAATGTATGCCACAGATTAGGAAGGTCACAAATACTAATGATTAGAACTACAGAACTGTACCTGCATTTTGACCTTAAGCATTTAGTACGGTGTGAAGCCGCCACGCGCTACCATCATAGCCTCTAGACGTCATGGCACGGATTCAAAGAGAGCCTGAATATGCTGATGGGGAATACACTGCCGGGCTGTTTCTATACGTGACCATAAGAACGAAGAAGTTGCCGACCGATCATATCCCAGACATGTTCGATGGGCGACATGTCAGGCGAACGTGTAGGCCAGGAATGCAGTAGTGCCCGTCGTTCTTCGCAGAAAGCTTGCACATTCCTCCCCACATGCCGTTGGTCATTGTCCGGCTGAAATATGGCATGTAAAGCTGCTTGCAGGATGGGCTTTAAAACCTACGTGATGTAGCGGTTGCTGTTTAGATTGCTGTCAATACGCATGGGTCGAGATTGCACGTTGTAGCTAATAGCGCCCCAAACCATACTTCCTTATGGAAGAGATTTGGAAGTGACTGTCAACCTGGATAATGTTTGGCAAAGAGTTCGAGAGACCAACAAAGCCCCATTTCCTCATGTGTTGGAATGACTGTGATACAATGAAACGTGTATCTAGTGTAGAAGTGCTATTAAATCTCTACAAAGTTGTGGCGAATCATGAGTATTTCACGTTGTGGCGAATCATGAGCTTTCTTTCAGTCTGAAGGTGTGACTGACATTTACTGTATCCAACGGTGAGAGAAAGGGGCACTCACCCTTACCTCAACGCTGATACTGACTTTCCATTGACCATCTCTGCCAGAGGAAATATCGTGTAGTTATTACAATCTCCGTGTGAGGCAGTATGTACCAAAACCTCTGCGCAGCTTTAAATGCCAGACGTTTGGTTTTACGCAGCTCCGTTTCCCAAGTGCCGCAGTGTGGAAAAGAATCTTGTAACGATTCAAACTACTCCTCAGATCCAAGGTGCATAAACTATTCTGGGAATCGCCCATCGAACTCGCACCAGTGCCTCATCTTGAAATAAACCGAGATCTAGAAGAGGGTTTGAGACGTTTCCTTTGCTGAGGCACGACGTCGATTTTAGACGCGTAACCATGTAAATATGCTGCGAATTTTCACTTACACCGTGGATCAACACAGCAAGACATAAAATAGCGAATCCCAAACAACGAAAGTTACCTCTGTGCGCGAAGTTGCCTGTGGTACGCTGCAAAGGTGTGCTTTGAAGACTTTGGCGGATATACAGATACCCTACCCCATCTGAAAAAATGAAGACGAAAACTGTTTTTTGACAAACACACAAAGGCATCAGGCGGAGAAACAGAGGCCGATGGGCCCTATTTCTCAATCCAAAGCGCTTGTATCAAAAGACCGAAGTCTCCCGACACATGCAACTATCTCTAGCAATAGTCGAGACGTCTGTGCAAGGAACAAGGAGCCTCACACGAACTCGTGCACCACTCAACAGAGAAGGAAAAAGAAGAAAAACAAATCCCACACACGAACCCTCTAGAAACAAAGAAACGTAACAACTAGAAATCATGACTCTCCTCTGGTGGAACCTCAATGACTTTCGCAGTCGTTAAGGCGAATTACAGTTGATAATGTCTCTGTTTAGATCAATCGGTATTTGCCTGCGGTAAACGCATCTCCTTCCTGAGCATTCGCTCTCTCTTCGTGTTTTTTGTTGTTACAGGAAAGACATTGATGATGGCGTCCGGACCAATGGCGGTGTCGCTACATTTGTCACAGACTCCCTGGTATCCAAAGAAATAGATGGACTTTTCAGTCATATTGTGTTCGTGTGAACTTCTGCACCATCTCGATAACTATTTGGAACGTCTATATCCCCCTAGATATGTCACGAGAAGAACTTTGTGTTTTTTCAATTACCCGCCCTTTTCTTGTTGTGGAGGACTTCAATGCCCACAATCCCGCTTAGGGTGGCACAAGGACCTGCAGGAGATGCAATATACTTGAAAATATTGACAACCGGAATTCTTCTGAATACTGGCGAAACTACATTTTCCCGTGGTTTCAAACACTTTCTCGTCCGTCGATCTTGCCTCTCTGTAGTTAGTCTACCATCTTTGATTGGACGGTCCTTGGTGACTTGCTTGGTAGTGACCATTTCCCCATTCCGATCAGTTTTGATATTCCGGACCTAAACGTTCCCCGTCCTCGCTGGCTAACCCAGAGGGCAGAGGAAGAGGACAACATTCGAGAAAAATTCGGATATGGGAAAACTACTCAAACGATATCGATGCTATGGTTACACATTTTACTGCTGCCGTGTTACATGCGATCTCAATTGCCATCCCGAATGCGTCGGATTGCCCACGACATCCTCCCGTGCCATGGTGGAATGCCGACTGTGCCACCGTGGTGCGTGATCGGAAACGAGCATTGGCAAAGCTTAGTAGATTCCTAACGTACGCCCCCTAAAGTAGTGTGGTGAAAGGTTCGACAGATTTAGATGATTTCCTTCACTGCCTCTCTCAGGGCTTCTGATAAAGGGAAATCTCAACTCGCTAGAAAATTAGTTGAAGAATTGATCTCTCACTACGAGCATATTTGCAGCTCCATACACTACTCTCCTGGCTTTGTGATTAACAAATGTAGAATGGAGAACTGCATATTTGATTTCTCGAAACGCGTGGAGGAAGATTACAATGATCCTTGCTCCGTAGATTAATTTTCCTCTGCCGTCACATGAGCAAAAGATTCCGATCTAGGACCAGACAAGATACGTAAACAAATGCGTAAACACCTACTGGAAAACGCTCGGTTTTTCTCCGTAATTTCAACTTGGTATGGTTAGAACATTCTTTACTAAGGATTTATTTTCACTTGTCTGATTTGTCCTGTGGCTAATAATCCGTTGTGCGGTGTTGATCTTATTTTATTTTAGGATGTTGTACACTTAGGGTTTGTTTCGCCAATATTTCGGTAAGCGCTGCTTTGCTAAGCTCGAAATGTAAGTTCTAATTTAAGCGAGCTTACGGCTAACGCGTTTCACCAGTTCCCTCAAGGTGATCTAGCGGCGCGGCTCAGCTAAGCGGGTTTCGTGCGTCTTCCTCTAACGTTGGCAATGCTAGAAAGTAAACACGTTTTGCACGTACTGGATACTGTTGTCTCCATGCTTGAAGTTTTTTATCAATTTTCGTGGACTACAATCATTTGGTTCAGTCCTAATAGTTTGCTGATAGTGTGATTTTTTATTTTTATTTCTCTTAATTGTTTGATAATTCCATCAAATTATTTTACGATCGTCATTAATTTTCTATTACACTGTACAAACAATAACACTGTCTTGTTGAAAGGAATGTCATATATTTATTATTTATAAAAAATAATCATATTACATTACAAAATAGCTAATTGTACAATTACAGCCTTGAAAGTTGGATAATGAATTGAAACATTGGCAAATGAAATTAGTCTCACAAAGTTGCAAAATCTTTTTTTTTCATAATCGTTACGGCCGTATTGAATTCATAACTCATATTATATATATATATATATATATATATATATATATAAAATGCAATTTTGGATATTTGAATATATTTTGAAAGTAATTATTGGACATGAAGTTAACAGGATTATGACAAGAATTTCGTTGTGTACGAGTATGTACTGTACTTAAATGTGATATACAATACTGATACAAGTATATCATAACATTAATCGAGTTACAAATATAATCGTTATACTATTACAAGATATGCCGGGAGAAATACTATTTATTAAAGCTGTTAATTTTCTGTTCTGCGTTATGTAGTTACAACTAGGCTACACTACATATCTGGCAGATGTAAACTCGTTTTTCTTCGAACTGTTCGAACACCAATAATGTCCATCTGTTCAAAAGGCAAAAGCGAGTCCGAAAATCAATTTCATCGGAGTCTTCAAAGAAATTTGCTCTCCCTCGGATCCATCTAATTTGCCTTCTATCTTCAAAAACGTGGTCGCCGTCACCGAATGCAATTGTACATAACCTCTCCGCCATTTGGTCTCCTTAAGCCGGCGTAAGTCCCTTAAGCCGGCGTAAGTCCCTTAAGCCGGCGTAAGTCCCTTAAGCCGGCGTAAGTCCCTTAAGCCGGCGTAAGTCCCTTAAGCCGGCGTAAGTCCCTTAAGCCGGCGTAAGTCCCTTAAGCCGGCGTAAGTCCCTTAAGCCGGCGTAAGTCCCTTAAGCCGGCGTAAGTCCCTTAAGCCGGCGTAAGTCCCTTAAGCCGGCGTAAGTCCCTTAAGCCGGCGTAAGTCCCTTAAGCCGGCGTAAGTCCCTTAAGCCGGCGTAAGTCCCTTAAGCCGGCGTAAGTCCCTTAAGCCGGCGTAAGTCCCTTAAGCCGGCGTAAGTCCCTTAAGCCGGCGTAAGTCCCTTAAGCCGGCGTAAGTCCCTTAAGCCGGCGTAAGTCCCTTAAGCCGGCGTAAGTCCCTTAAGCCGGCGTAAGTCCCTTAAGCCGGCGTAAGTCCCTTAAGCCGGCGTAAGTCCCTTAAGCCGGCGTAAGTCCCTTAAGCCGGCGTAAGTCCCTTAAGCCGGCGTAAGTCCCTTAAGCCGGCGTAAGTCCCTTAAGCCGGCGTAAGTCCCTTAAGCCGGCGTAAGTCCCTTAAGCCGGCGTAAGTCCCTTAAGCCGGCGTAAGTTCCTTAAGCCGGCGTAAGTCCCTTAAGCCGGCGTAAGTCCCTTAAGCCGGCGTAAGTCCCTTAAGCCGGCGTAAGTCCCTTAAGCCGGCGTAAGTCCCTTAAGCCGGCGTAAGTCCCTTAAGCCGGCGTAAGTCCCTTAAGCCGGCGTAAGTCCCTTAAGCCGGCGTAAGTCCCTTAAGCCGGCGTAAGTCCCTTAAGCCGGCGTAAGTCCCTTAAGCCGGCGTAAGTCCCTTAAGCCGGCGTAAGTCCCTTAGGCCGGCGTAAGTCCCTTAGGCCGGCGTAAGTCCCTTAGGCCGGCGTAAGTCCCTTAGGCCGGCGTAAGTCCCTTAGGCCGGCGTAAGTCCCTTAGGCCGGCGTAAGTCCCTTAGGCCGGCGTAAGTCCCTTAGGCCGGCGTAAGTCCCTTAGGCCGGCGTAAGTCCCTTAGGCCGGCGTAAGTCCCTTAGGCCGGCGTAAGTCCCTTAGGCCGGCGTAAGTCCCTTAGGCCGGCGTAAGTCCCTTAGGCCGGCGTAAGTCCCTTAGGCCGGCGTAAGTCCCTTAGGCCGGCGTAAGTCCCTTAGGCCGGCGTAAGTCCCTTAGGCCGGCGTAAGTCCCTTAGGCCGGCGTAAGTCCCTTAGGCCGGCGTAAGTCCCTTAGGCCGGCGTAAGTCCCTTAGGCCGGCGTAAGTCCCTTAGGCCGGCGTAAGTCCCTTAGGCCGGCGTAAGTCCCTTAGGCCGGCGTAAGTCCCTTAGGCCGGCGTAAGTCCCTTAGGCCGGCGTAAGTCCCTTAGGCCGGCGTAAGTCCCTTAGGCCGGCGTAAGTCCCTTAGGCCGGCGTAAGTCCCTTAGGCCGGCGTAAGTCCCTTAGGCCGGCGTAAGTCTCTTAGGCCGGCGTAAGTCTCTTAGGCCGGCGTAAGTCTCTTAGGCCGGCGTAAGTCTCTTAGGCCGGCGTAAGTCTCTTAGGCCGGCGTAAGTCTCTTAGGCCGGCGTAAGTCCCTTAAGCCGCCGTAAGTCCCTTAAGCCATCGTCCGGCAAGCGCAGCTTAATGCTATGCCACGCTTACGAACCCTTATGAAACGCTATTTTCCCCAAAACTCGCTTATTTTTGCTAAAGCCTCTCTTAACAATCTTAAGCAAACGTGATTAAACCGACCCTACGTTCCTACAGTTTTCCAGTTTTCATGGAGTACTAAAATTTGGCCTAAAATATGGTCAGAGTTGGTGTCTTGGACAGAGTCTTTTCAGAGTTGGTGTCATTTTTCTTTCACGTGGTTTCATTGAAAGTTCTTTCTCATACAGAAAATATTTGAAAATCATTGTGTTGTCACCGCAGTTCCTAGTCTTGCCGCCATTTCTATCCATAGGACGTATTTTTTGGCAATCATGTCATATTAGAGATTGCAACATCACTTTATATGTTCTTACACTTACTTGGCGACTCGATCTGCTTGTTCTTGCTTTCTTCTTTCCACTTTCTACACCACCATGGGGTGGGGTTTCCAACTTCTATTTGCACGTCTTCGGAAATTGTCCATCGTCACTTCATGTAAATGTCACTTTGGTTTTGCAGGATGAATCGATATCATCTCAGCCACGATGATTACGACTGGTATCGCCTTGAATACTAGTTTTCGACGGCGTCCCAACATATCCTTTTTCTGATTCAGTATTTGAACGTTTCTGATTTGCTAAGGTTTCGCTCCTTTTCTTAGAATGGCTTTGATGCAGATACTTAGGCTTGTTTTCCCCTTCATATTTCTGTTCGTATCTGATTACTCTCTATATTTTGCGATGTGGTCTAGTTACCCGCGCACAAAGCACTTTCTTTCCTTGAATTCTGTTGCCTTTTATGCCGTTGCTCCCTTGTTCACATTTGGCCGAGCACAATTTTCACTGTGCCTTAAGCTATCCCTCATTTAATAAAAAAAGATGCCTAAATTAGCATATTATGCAATATTTTCTTCGCTCTATTTCCTTGATAAGCCATCATGATCTAATGGACTGGTTTCCCGTCTTCAATTTTGATCTCTAGTTCAATTATTTCACACGATACGCCTCTAGCTCTTGATAGAAAGTGGTTTCGTTGTCCTGTTTTTATATTCTCGCTAATTTTGCCTTTAACGATGTCCGAGTACTTATAATTTTGAATACTCTCATGGCTTTCTCAACGTTCCCCACGAGTTCTTCGGGCTTGTCATATCCCTGCATGCTGAAAGTTATTAATTAGAGTTAAAATTATCGCCCCCATTACTTCATTTTTGTATGTCCACTCTCATAACTTCTTTCACTTCATTGCCAAAGATTATTTTCGATTCTTATTTTCTTGACAGATTTCCATATAGGTGTTTGATCTCATTATTATACTCCATAAACTATAATTTGTATTTAACAACTCGATTATTTCGATGGACATATACCTTGCCTAAGCCATGATTCTTTTGTGAACCACGCTCTGATACCAGTTTGTTTACAAACTCGTTTGGTGAATTAAGATTACACTTTAGATCTGCTCCAATTAAATGATACAGTTTTGATCGAAAAGATACATCATTTTATTTCAAACTACATAGTTACGGTCACCACTCATTTTTTCATGAACACATTAACGTGCCACACGAAATCTTATCAAATTGCGTGCGTCAATGACGCAAAGGCCAACGTTCGCGCTGCTGCCGCTGAGGTCAGGGTTCGATCCCCCATCGATCGTGTGGCATGTGTGGTGGGAAAAGAGTGATCATGGCAAGTTTTCTCAGATTCTCCAGCTTCTGCCTCGCACCATTTCCCTATCATTCAAATCATTATCGCTATCATCTACTTCCTAAGTAACTCATGGGCCTTAGTCAGCTCAGTAGTTGAAGTCCTCCTAAATCCCAATAAATAACGAAATAAATGTCAAACTTTTACGTTACGAAGCAAATTCGCTGGACGTGTGGAGGAGAGGACATCCACATAGTGGTCAAGAGCAGCTACGAACGTGTTCGCCTGAAACGGACCAACTCCTAATTTGTTGGTGAATAATTGTTCTAGTCCCCAAAATTACGTTTTCCTTATCATGGATTAACTTCTACCTTAATTCAGTTTTCGTTAAGGTGGTTAACCTCGTTGTCTTTTGTATTACTTCGTACGAAGAAATTTCGTTTAATTTTGCGTTCGATATTTTTTATCTTTGAGATTGAGCCGAAGGAGATCTTTTGTTCGATCTATCTCTTCATTCCATCAAATACACTGGCACTGTATTTGCTGTTTTTTGGCATCCACGTTTTGCATGTTTGATTGTTCATTTCTCATTCTTATGTCAACGAGGTGGTCCACGTTGCTGTCGTCAGTTTAATTAGAGAATTCTTGTAATGCATCCTTTTCTTTGTCGATTTCAAACTAGAATTTTCATTGATTTTGTCTGTGTTCCAGGTATCAAGTGTCAAGCGGCATCTGGGGTTCCTGTTGGGTGCAAGTGACGAGATGTTATACTCGTGGTCACTTCCTGTCATCAGTGATTCTCCAGTTGTTTATTTTGGTTAACCTTTCCTTCGACAAATATCTTTGATGGGTCCTAAGCTGTCGATATCGTGAAGGTTGCAGTTGCTACCTGTGTTCAAAACGATTGGGTTGTGATGCTATCGCGAGAAAACTCAGTTTTCTGAAATATAGCTCGGCTCTAAAAGCTCGTTGACATCCGTGACTAAGAGGTTATCACCTCTTACATTTTGTAGTGTATCAGTTAGGTGATTGTACGTTTTTTAGGTTTATTCAATGTGCTTTGTTGTGAAATAAGTTGACATGAGTGATTTTGCTCTTGTGCAAGAATTCTCCACCTTACTATTGTTCACGCATATGCGTGGGTCTGATATCATTTCTACTATAGTGCCAAGTGTGTGTTATTGACTTCTCTAAGGCGGTTTGAATACTGCATAATGTCGGTAATGAGCACAATGTCGCATTTTTAGACGACATTCCTCTTGCTGCAATTTAGAAGTGCATGTAAAATCCGGACAAATTTCCTCGGCGTCTCTTTCGTATAAATATTGTGGCGTTTCTAAATATAGTGGGTCACAGAT